>VXBZ01006920.1:0-27557 GCA_013399135.1 Heliornis fulica | reverse complement strand
CAGCCTGGCTTCATAGGAGAGATGCTCCAGCCCTCTGATCATCTTTGTGGCCTCCTCTGGACTGGTTCCAACAGTTCCATGTGCTTCCTATGTTGAGGACTTCAGAACTGGACATAGTTCTCCAGGTGGGGTCTCACAACAGCAGAGGAAACGAGGAGAATCCCCTCCCATGACCTGCTGGCCACACTCCTTTGGATGCAGTCCAGGACACGGTTGGCCTTCTGTGCCAACCCAGTGTGAGTACCATCAGCTCATGTCAAACTTCTCATCCACCAGCACCCTCAAGTCCTTCTCCACAGGGCTGCTCTCTATCTCATCATCTCCCAGCCTGTACTGGTGACAAGGATTTCCCTGGTCCAGGTGAAAGACTTTACACTTGACTTTGTTGAATCTCATGAGGCTCCCATGGGCCCCACTTCTCCAGCTTGTTCAGGTCCTTCTGGATGACATCCTGTCCTTCTGTCGTGTCAACTGAATCATTCAGGCTGGTGTCATCTTCAAGCTTGCTGAGGGAGCACTCAACCTCACCATCAACGTCACTTATGAAGATATTAAATAATACTGGTCCCAGTACAGACCCCTGAGGGACACCACTTGTCACTGGTCTCCACTGAAATGTGTTTCATGTTTGTGCAGAAACATTGCTGAGAGGAGGATGGTGCATTGGCATAAAATCTGTTATCCTGCAGGATCCTATAATAGTGTCACACCACAAACAGAGGTAGTTGGATCCATAGATGTAGCAATAATTTAGCTCTGAGCTCTGTTTCTGAGTCAGGATTTTTTTAAACATTTCACATTTCCTGGAAGCAAGAAACAACCTGGCAGGGGCAGGGGGGAGGTACTGTAAGATTTATCAGCTCTGGTTTCAAGTAAACAAGTCAGTTTAGTCATCTGAATACTTAAGTATCAACAGGGGCTCCATTGTTTCCCATTGCAGATTTTGGAAGAACCACGAGGTACAATTTTCAAGGGTCTCCTGTGCCTTTTGTGTGCTGAAGCAGTTGTATGACCACCACACAGGCTTCTGCTTTGCTACAGCAATTATTTACTCTATATCCCCACCCCAAACAACACCAGTGTTATTTCTGCTTCATGTCTCCATATTGAAGGTTGTGTGCATACACAGCCATGAAATGCAACATCAAACAACAAGAAGAATTCAGTGATAGAAAATTTAAAACAGAATCCAGGGTGGAGACACCAAGTTGCAGGAGAACAGAAATGTTCTGACAATGCATAACTCATCATTCAACCATCTTTCTCTTTAAACAATTATACCACTATTGGAAAAAAAAAACCCAACAAACCCCCCTCTACACCTAATCCTGTGCACTGACCCCACAACTTGCTAGTTAAAGGAGTCCAAAATGTTATAGCTGTTTACATACCATGGAGCTGCCATGGTATGTAAACAGCTGAATCTTCCTGCACAGTGATTGCCTGGTCTATAATGGAGTTTTGAACTGGGAGTTAGGTATGGTATAAAAAAAATCTACGACCAATATAGCCACTCAAGCAGGGCTAGAAATCTCCTGTTCCAGGCTGCAGTGGGAGATAACTTGCCAGAAGTTGTGCTTATTGGAACTCTGCAAAGTCTCTGCTTCAGTGACTCCTGCAACAGACAAAAGCTGTGTGAGAATTCAGGGGGGAGCACAAAGCAGGCAAAGGCACTCGCCAGCAGCGACAGACTTTGGAATTTAATAGGAAATTGTTCTCTTCTCCCACTGTTCCAAAGGAGATCTTGGATCTGTGCTAATTGCTTTAAATGCTGTCTCAAGGCATAGAAAGAGGAGCAGGACTCAAGTGGTAGAGGACTGTCAGTCCCTGTATGGTTTCTAACTGACTGGAGAGTTTAGAACTATGAAATATATATCAATACAAACAGACAAATCATCATGTGCTAACAGGCTTGTGTGGTGGTTTGACCCTGGTTGGAGGCCAAACTCCCACCAAAGTCTCTTCATCACTCTCCTCTTAGCTGGACAGGAGAGAAAATATCTACTGAGAGGCTCAGGAGTGAGATAAGGACGTGGAGAGATCATTCCACAATCAGCATCACGGGTAAAACAGACTCAGCACAAAATAAAGGCAGGAAACCCTCACGATTTCTCCTCCCCAGGATGGCACAGGGGGAAAGGGGGGAATAGGGAATGGAGGCTTCAGTCTTCAGTCAGTTTTTTATGAGTTGTTCTTCTTGGAGGGGCATTTCTCACACCCCTTCCCTGTGCCGGCGTGGGGTCCCCCCCACGGCAGACAGTCCTCCATGACCTTCTCCATGTGAGTCCTCTCCCACGGGGTCTTGTCTCTTCACCAGCTGCCCCAGCGTGGGGCACTGCTATAAACTCACAGAATGTCTCTCAGTCTCTCAGTCTCTCAGTCCCAGACTGCTGCCCCCAGCCTGGTCCCCCACAGAGTCACCAGCCCCCCCATCAAACCTGCTCCAGCGTGGGCCTCCGTCTCTCTCTCTGCCTTTCATCTCTCTCCATGGGCTGCAGGTGCTGCCAGGAGATTGCTCCAATGTAGGTCACAGATTCATCCCTATTCCTCCCCCTGCTCCATGGTGGCTCCTGCCTGGCCCAGGTGCCTGTCCATGGGCTACAAGTGGGGTCTCTTCATCCTCCATGGGCTGTGGGGGGACACCCACCCCACCATGGTCTTCTCCACAGGCCGCAGGGAATCTTCTCTCAGCGCCTCCTCCTCTCCCCCTTCACTGCCCTTGGTGTCTGCAAAGTTTCTCCCATCTTCTCACTCCCTTCTCTGGTGGCAAAATGTGTCTGTTTGTGTTTTTCTCTCTCTAAAATGTGATTCCCAGAGGCCTGTGACCGGCGCTGGTTGGCCCAGCCTTGTCAGTAACAGGGTTTGAGATTGGGCCTTGGGTGTCCAGTTGGGATCTACCCTGTTGGACCCCCAAGAATTCTCTAGCTGCAAACCCACCACACCTTGAAACATGGCAATACTTATTTTTCATGGGTTTCATCACCAAAGGGTTCATTCCTGGCATTTGATGCTTAGACAAACATTCAGAAGACTGATGTGAAGCGAAGCACAGCATTTTATTAAATGAGTAAACAGACAGCTCAATCCAAACCTGTGCTCCTTTCTGCTGACCCTGAAGAAATCAGAGTAGTCCTTCCTAAAACCACAAGCTCTGCTGTCTGACTGCTAGTGCCTTGCAGCACACAGTAGAGGCAGGCAGGAGTTGAAAACAACACAAGCTTTAAGCAGAAAGGGAATAGGATATGTCTGTGATGGCACTTGGTTGGGTTGGAAGTGACCTCAAATCCCACCTAGTTCCCACCCTTCCTACCACAGGCAGGGACACTCCCCACTAGCCCAGGTTGCCCACAGCCCCATCCAACCCAGCCTTGAACACTGCCAGGGAGGGGCAGCCACAGCTTTTCTGGGCAGCCTGTGCCAGGGCCTCAGCACCCTCACAGGGAAGGATTTTTTTCCTAATGTCTAATCTAAATCCACCCTCTTTTATTTTATTTATTTTATTTTAAAACCACTAACTGTTGTCCTATCACTACACTGCCTAATAAAAATGTTTCTCTCCCACTTTTCTGTTGTCTTCTTCATGTACTGGAAGGCTCCAATAAGGTCTCTCTGGAGCCTTGTCTTCTCCAGGATGAACAGCCCCAACTCTTCCAGCCTGTCTTCATAGCAGAGGTGCTCCAGCCCTCTGATCATCTTTGTGGTCTCCTCTGGACTGGCTCTGACAGCTCCATGTCTTTTTCGTACTGGGGACCCCAGAGCTGGACAATGTACTTCAGGTGGGAATCTCATGACAAGTAGTTTCATGTCACTGGCTATGATTATATAAGGAAATTGCTGCTTTAAAAACCAAATGCTAGCACAGTGAACAAAAAATACCCAAAACTCCCAAAAAACAAGGATGTGATATCTCAGAGACTTTTTTTTTTTTAACAGCAATATAGGTGAATTGTGCTTTTAATAGAACTCTTTTGCACAAGACTGAAAGTTCTTAGCAGATCTGTAAATCTGATAATAGAATGTCTATTCAATATGTATTGAGAAATATCTTGCAACTTTAAATATACATTTCTTGTATTTACAATAAGAATAATCTTTCATGCTCTTCCATAATATACATGTTTATTTATTTTTAATCCGGTGAATTTAATTTCTAGATGGTTCTTTTATTTTTATTTTTTTTTCAGAAATGAGGAAAACTCAAAAAAAATATACCAGTTCAAAATCTGGAAGACCAAATTCACTTATCATTATAGAAAATAGCAATCCTCTCAAGTGAACAAAAATAACTCAGGCAGTTAGCTCTCACCAGCTTGCACACCCTACTGATATATTCCGTTTACTACTTTATATCCATCTGCCAAACCCACCTGGGTTTCAGATGGGGCATTTGCTAGCTCTGTTAATGATAATGTTTCACTCTATTCCCTATGCCATCTCCTCAATACTTTCTAAAAACAAAAACAACAAAAAAATATCCAAAATAAAATTATACAGTGTGCATTGTGTCATGGTGTGTTCATCTAAAGGCCACATTAAGTGGAGAGCATATTAAGAAGTATGTCAGGAGGTGTTCCCTTCTAGCTATGACCCCCACAATGGGTCAGGTAGAAGTCATATCATCTACAATCAAAGCCAAAAATAGATGGGTTTGGGGTAAGGCAAAATCATATTAGATACCTTTCATAATGAGGTTATCTCTAAGCACTTGCAGAAATACTGGAAATGTTACTACATTAGTGGTTTATATATGGAAATAGTTACAGCCTACTGGAAGTGGAAAAAATAATTAACAGTTTCACAGGCAGCTTTCAGGGGCTTCCAGGGTCCTGCAGGTCTGCACAGAGGTGATACAATGTTGGGTCCATTTCAGGATCGTGCAATGTCAAGGATTAGTTTGTCCTCACCTTTCTCCAAGGACCTGCTGAACCAGGAGTCTTTACCCAAGGAGTCCTTACTAAGTAGGCAGTCTCCCTACTCTCTGTGTAAGTGTGTTGTGCCTCCAGTCTGTCTGCAGGAAGCTGAACTTGGTGAATTAGTGATATGCTCATCATAACCTCCAGCAGAAGGGAAATACTGATTGTGCAGGACTAGTGTTCTAGTGACTACTTTCAGGACCCAAAGTGGCAAGGAACTGATCAGCTACTTGGTCATTACCACTGAAACACAGTGAATGTTTCCTTTTGTTTAAGAGAAACCCTCCTGCTTAGTGTGAGCCCCTCTTGCATTTAAAACACTGCAACACAAGGGCTGTATTGTCCCTCTGGGGAAAATGCATCTCCTGAACTCTCTGGAGATGCACTGACCAAGAGATAATGAGTCAACCTAATGACAGCAGTGGAAGAGCTAATGGTTTAACTGGCTCATCCCTGTGGTGTGTTCTCATCCATGTTTCAACCCCCATGAGGATGTCTCCCTCTTAAGGCAAAGGTGGATTCTTGTCAGACTTCAGTGCCTGTTAACCTTGTCAGATTAAGTCCAGCAGTTTCCCATAGCTAACAGTCAGACCTCACAAACTCAAGGGCTACAAGGGAATTATTTTCAGACATTATCAAGTCATTGATATTCAGCTTTTTTACTTTGCATTTTGGCATTGACCTGTGCAGTAAGTAGGGCTAGAAACCACTTCTGTTAGATGAAAGGTGAAAGAAAGCAATGGTGTTTCTACTGGATCCTCCAATCAGTCCCATACATAAGAGATGGCTCTATCAGCCGAAGATGAGCAGTATGAACTGCAAACTTCTCTGTCAGAGCTAATTTTCCAGTCTCCCTGGAGAAGATCAGTTGTATACACATCCCTCTCCAGGCACCTGCACAGGATGTGGGCACACTCAAGGACAGGAAGGCTTTCTGTTCCCCGAATGTGCAGGTGTGTGCAATGTCAAGCATCAGCTCTACGTTTTCAGGATCATTTCATCATGCACACACACAGTGCTGTTTTGCTGGGTGTCAGCAGCTTGAAACTGTTTCCTCACTGAGTTGTGGGAAATACAAAAGTATATGGGCAGCTCTGATGGACAGTCACTCTGTAGTTCTTTTGAGAAAGGGGATTATTTATGTTTTCTGCTGCATTCTCCAAACCACATCCACGAAAAACTCCTGCAAAGAAGGGAGGGTTTGGTGAGAAAACTGTGTAGTGCACTTAACTGTGGCTAAGGAAGGAGTTATTTTTATTTCACATGCAGAAACATGAGCCAAATAATGAGAAGTAAGGCAACAGTCGATGGCTTTCCATTTTGCAGGTCATTGCTTATTTTGGTATTTATTTCACAGGATAATTGTGGACTTCCCTCCATGAGCAAAATGAAGTGAGGGGCAGAGGGAGGTTGGATCAGGTTAAAACTCAAATAAAGAGAGTGAAACAGTGAAAAATAAGAAGGAGAAAAGCTAAGCATATTTAAAGTCACAAGCAATTAGTAATTATAAGATACGATAAAACAGAAGTAAGGACTTTGCCAGATAATATTTATGTGGTTCTATATAATTGCTTCTAAGCCTGATGCAAGTGTTTGGGGTCTACTTCTTTTCTTAATCCTGCAAAAATAAAATTTCATTCTCCCAAATAGCTCATTTATGATCTTCTACATGCGAGGACCCATAAGAAAATATAGCTGTATATTATAAAAATAATGCATTTAGAGTGAATTATAATGCTGTGTAACCAGTCATTTATTGCTACATTTATGCTGCTTCGATATTTGTTTACTTATATCTTAATTATGTAAGTCAGGGGTGGTCTAATCCTAGCAACAAGGAGGGCCAGATGGAGATTTTTGGGCCCTCCAACTGAGCATGTGACATCCCTCCCCTCACAGCTGCAGCCTGACACAGACGTGCTGCTGCTGCCAGAGAAAGGGGATGTTTCTGAGGAGGTGAGGGAAACTGCCTGCACTCCCTCCCACAGGTGACATCAGCAGTTTTGCTCCATGTGTGGAGTGTGTCAGGAGCAGGAGAAGGCTTTCAGCTGTTTGCATTGCTTTGGGTAAGTGCATGGTTACACCTCCTCGCTCCCATGGAAAACACGTGGCCCTGAATGAGGACATGGGCCACCACCTAAGGCAGCAAGGCCAGGAGTCCTTAAAAATATCACATTAGAAGGCAGTGAGCTGAGTGTATTGAATCAAGTTATACTCAAACTGAGTATAACTACTCTCTTAAAATAGAGAAAAGCAAACCAGTACAATGTAAAGCATCAGGTCTAACTAATACCTTCACTACTCTTCAAGAAAACAGTTTACACCCATGAAGGTAAAACACAAAACTGTGATAAGCTGCTCATGTTGTAGGATAGGGACTTTCAACAGAAAAATCCTAAACATGTCCATTCAGATTTTAATAGTATGTTAGGCAGAAGGAATTGCTGTAGCTATGGAAAAAAAAAAAAGAGGAAATATTCTGAATTTTACATCAACTAAACTTCTTTCTCCTAACAACAGTGAGGGAAGAGGGAACAGAAGTTGTCAAAGATGCTTTAGCCTTTAAGTCCATAACTGAAGAAAAGACTACTTTAGAAATTACTGTTATTTTGATCTATATTTATAGTTTAGCTTGAACTCTCCAGTTGCAAAGCTTGAACTGGGGATGAGAATAAAACCAGATGAAGGCTTCAAGACATATCTCTATTTGAAACTCTTTGAAAGTACCTGCCATCAACGTGAAACAATCTATTCCAAAGCCCCGAGAAAGTTCTCCAGCATCATTTTGTGTCCTGGAGAGGTGACTCATCTCTGGCAGAGATTTTTTCCAGTACTATCTAGACAAAGGTAGAATTTTATCAGAGGAAGGGGAATCATCCCAATTTTACCTTCGGTTTGGCAGTGAAATTACAACAATCATAAATCACTCCCAGCTGCCCCTGAAATTTCCCCTTCAGCACATCACTGTAGGGAAGGCAACAAGTTCTGCAGCAATCAATCCCTTTTATATCTCTCCACAGACACATAGGCATCATACTGGAGCTCAAACTATGTTGCTGGAGGAAAAAAAAAGATAATTGGTAAATCAAATACCAAATGAAATCATTCAAATACTACCCACCACCCCCATTTAAGCCAGGAGGCTATTGCTGAATTGCTTTCTTCACCTTTTAACCCACGCAGATACACAGCCCAGCAGCTCCTTCTTAATTTTTCCACCTCAGGTGCCACTGCTGTGGGCACCACCTCTCTCATTTCATGACCCATAAATTGTCTCCCTGTTCTCTGTATGGACTTCTTCCCACATGTGCTCTGTGCAGAGCGTGCTTACCTCAGGCATTGGATAGCATCATTTGCACGGTCGTTACTTCCTTGCTCTGTGGATGTTTTTATTCTGATTCCCACACTACTGGTACTTTCTGGACTGAATGGATCTCTGGCTGTCAGTGATCAAAGCTGTCAGTTGCTGTTTATTTCCTCACCTCTTCAATTTGGCTCCTGGGAGGATGTTTCAACAGACGTTTTAGAGACAGAAAAAACCAATATCCTATTAAACTAATGACCCTTGGCTATGCTATCCTCGAATGGATGCAGGCACAGAGAATCACCCAGTTTTCTACTGAGAGGCTGTGCACAACACTCTGACGTGTATTTTCTAGCTCTAAAATGTGTATAACTTAAAAAAAAAATGCAGTATTTCCATTTAACAGCAATTATTCCAGTGTAGCTATGGCACTCCACTAATTGCTTTCTGGTTATTAAGAATATTAATAAAGTTCATGTTCAGATTTTCTGGTAGGGAGCACTGCTGGCTCCTCTGTTTATTCTTTTCAGAAGGGCTTCTACAAAGAATATCTGAAGCCTTTTTATTGCAGTCTTTTTTTTTTTTTTACAAAATCAAAAGTCTGGGATAAATTTATTGTGACTGGCTATTAGCAAACACAATTTTCTTCTTCAGAGCAGCAATGGCTTATTTCTTTAGGGAAACATAGCTGTATCGTGTCATGGATTCAACTGTGTCTTTGTGCCCTACAATCACAGAGCTAATCACAAATATTCTTTGTGTTTGTACCAACAAATGGGTCACCCACCATCAGCTTGCTAATTAGTAGGTTTTATTTAATACACTTGCATCAAACTCACATCCTGGGAAAAAATCCTAAAATTATTTAGTTTACTTTTTTTTTGGTGGAGGGATGGTGGAGATGATGGTTGAGGAAAAGAAAAAAAAAAAAAAGCAGAGANAAAAAAAAAAAGCAGAGAAAACTTGTGTGAGCTGGAAACAGGAAGATGAAGGACTTTGCTTCATCACCATTGAGCAGAATAGATGAGTAGGGATACATGAAGAGCTGCTCAGGGTGAGGTTTTAGTGTGAAAAAGAGGGAGAGGTGTGAAGTAGAGCGGTAGATTTTGCACAGAAACTGTTGTTGGATGTGGATTTGAATTAGCTGGTGAGGTGGTGTAAGATGAGAAGAAGGGGACACTGAGTTTTTGGACTTTAGGAGGAAGAAGGTGGCTGTGCTGGGACTCTAGAGGAAAAAAGTAACAATGGGAAGAATAAAAGAGGATAAATATAAGAAATACAGTTATGGAAGCAAATCAGTGGTGAGATTTCAAGAGAGACAATTGTCAGGTAAGAGGAGGTAAGGACTGATACTGGACAGACTGAGAAAGAGCTGGAGGTGAGAGAAAGCATACTGAGAACAAATCATTGCAATTAATGTTAAGAATATATTCTGCAATTTTAAAATCGAAAGATGGTGAGAATACCAGTTGGAGAAGCAGGGGATTTCACTTGATTTTTTTAAAAAAATACTTTTATATGCTTACAATTTAGTAAACTAAAAAACCCTGGAAAATATTTTTATTATGAAGGGAAAGAGGTACAAGGTAGGGAGAGAGAGATTATGATAGTAGTGAAAGGTGACAGTAGTCGTGTTGGAGTTCAGCAAATGGGATCAAGCAGGGCCACAGGAATGGAAATGTGAGGAGGAAAGGTAGAAAAAATTAAAATGAATCCTAGAATGGTTTGGGTTGGATGAGACTTCAAAGATCACTTAGTCCCATCCCTCCTGCCATGAGGGAGTTGAGGAGAGCAGACAAACATCTCTATATTTGACTGCAAAACAAAGGGACTGTGGTGGAAGGGAAAGGGAAAGGAAGGAGGAGCTCAAATTATACAGTGTTTGCTAATTTTCTCCTGGAAGAAATCATTCAGCTGCCACTGGGAAAGGCAAGGAAGGTGTCTTTTGACAGCCCTTTCCTCATAGGTGTATGTATGTAATGCATACAGCACAGAATCTAAGGAAAAAAATCCCAACCTGTGGACTTTAAAATCATCTTTTAAAAATGGGGAGAAAATAGGGTTTATAAGATTCATCACGAGCTCCTGCAGGTGATCTAATAAAAATTACCATTGTTTGCACAAATGCATCACTACAACATGCATTGAAGTATAAAACATGTCATTATTCACTGTTTCCACGGCACTGTTCATACAGAAAAACAAATGAGAAATCATGAGAATGCTTTCAGCATTATTGCTAATTCATGCCAAATTAGGTTTCTAATCTGAGCATAGAGCTATTATTATTAAAACAAATCATTTTTCCTCTTGAGTACACTACTGCTTTTGTTTAACTTCAGATGATGTCCTCTGCCACTGGTGTGAACCCATCTTTTAACAGGGTTCCTTTTGGCACAGCTCCTTGTTTGGTGAGCAATAGATTGATACAGGGGGAAGGGACAAGAGATGTGCTGCTGTACAGTACTAGCATCCACCCTCTGATATTCTGAATACGCTGGAAACACCAGCTAATAACAGTCTGTGATTAAATCTTTCAGGGCTGTAAGGCTGAATGGCATCATTTCAGAGAAAAAAAAACCCAAATCTCCCTCTAAATCAGAGTGAAAAAATGCAAGGGAGGAATATGGTAAAAGATTCCATACTTCGGTGTGTTTGTATATATTCAGCATCTATAGAAGCAATGTTTAAAATTATAATAGCATTTGGCCTAACAGTTTACCAGCTGAAGATGCTTCCAAGACATTTCTGCAGCTGGTTACCATTTTATATCTTTTAACAGGGGAATATTTTATATGATAGCCTTGTGTTCCTCACACAAAGGGCACTAATTAAGCAGCCCAGATGAATAATGCAGCTCAGATAAGGAACATATCAAATTCATATCCTGTGCTACCCCAGAAATCTGATAGGAGATTGAATTTATTTCCATGATACAGATCACAGTTACAAAAAGCTTTTCACTCATTTCTGGACAGAATTAGGGCACTGACACATGAGAAAAGTTACAGCAAGGTAAGCTATGGTATGATTTTAAACCACATCAGCTGCCATGGTTGCTTCAAGGCAAAATCTTACAGCAGAGCCAAGCTGAAAGAGACTGCCCACCTTCTACTGAAGGGTAAGGTGTCCCTTGTACACAGGTAGTTCCCACAGACTAGATGCTTTACTATGAACTTATTTTTTTGCCCATACCACCAGACTCCTTTGCTGCTCATGGCTAACTTTGTACTTGCATTTTCTCTTATGCTGAAAATAAATAGGAATTATAAAGAAAAAGTAGAATAACAACCTTTAGAAGAATATAGTTATTCTATATATCCTATTAACAGTAAAACTGCTTGTAAAAGGTGGACTCTTCAGGATCTTGGACTACACGACCTTTCTGCTACCACAGACACTTCCAGTTAGCAAAAGTTTCTCAAGTGGCCCACTGGGCTCAGGAAAAGGCTAAATCCACAGAGCCTTTCTGTGCTCATTCCAGGCCATGTTGGCATGTTTGGCCTGGGTCTTGCCCACCCTAATCTTCCTTCTCCAAGACACACAGTGTGGCCTTGCACCATGAGGTTCTCATAATTGAAAAGTTTTTCACAAATCTATTACAAACCCAGTTGGTCTAGAACTCTTACAGCATAGATTTCATATCTCCAAATCCCAGAGAAGATTGATGGAGTAACAGCATCGGTGGATAAGGGACAACCAATGGATGGCATCTACCTGGACTTGTGCAAAGCCTTTGACACTGTCCTGCACGACATTCTTCTCTCTAAACTAGAGAGGATGGGTTTGACAGATTGACCACGTGGTGGATAAGGAACTGGCTGAATGGCCACACTCAGAGAGTGGTGGTCAACGGCTCAATGTCCAAGTGGAGACCGGTCACAAGTGGCGTCCCTCAGGGGTCTGGGTTGGGCCCAGCCATATTCAACATCTGTGTCGGTGACATGGCCAGTGGGATGGAGTGCACCCTCAGCAAGGTCACCGATGACACCCAACTGTGCAGTGCTGTCGACATGCTGGAGGGGAGGGATGCCATCCAGAGGGACCTTGACAGGCTGGAGAGGTGGGCCCGTGCCAACCTCATGAGGTTCAACCAAGCCAAGTGCAAGGTCCTGCATCTGGGTCGGGGCAATCCCAGGCACAACTCCAGACTGGGCGGAGAGTGGCTCCAGAGCAGCCCTGAGGAGAAGGACTGGGGAGTGCTGGTGGGTGAGAGGCTCAACATGGCCAACAATGTGCTCTGGGGCCCAGCAGCCAACCCCATCCTGGGCTGCATCCAGAGGAGCGTGGCCAGCAGGGCGAGGGAGGGGATTCTCCCCCTCTACTCTGCCCTCGGGAGACCTCACCTGGAGTACTGGGGCCAGTGCTGGAACCCCCAACATGAGAAGGACATGGAGCAGTTGGAGAGGGGCCAGAGGAGGCCACAAAGATGCTAAAGGGGCTGGAGCACCTTTCCTACGAGGACAGGCTGAGAGAGTTGGGGCTGTTGAGCCTGGAGAAGAGGAGGCTCCGGGGAGACCTTCTAGCGCTCTGCCAGGACCTCAAGGGGGCCTACAAGAAAGATGGGGAGAGGCTGTTCAGTAGGGCCTGTTGTGACAGGACAAGGGGTGATGGTTTGAAAATAGAGGGAGGGAGATTTAGATTGGAGATTAGGAAAAAGTTCTTTGCTGTGAGAGTGGTGGAGCACTGGAACAGGTTGCCCAGGGAGGTGGTGGATGCCCCTGGATCCCTGGAGACGTTCAAGGCCAGGTTGGATGAGGCCCTGAGCAAGCTGATCTAGTTGGGGGTCTGTCTCTGCTTCTTGCAGGGGGGTTGGACTAGATGACCTCTGGGAGTTGCTTCTAACCCTGATCATTCTATGATTCTATGATTTACTTTGGGATACAGTGTTGCACAGAGAACTGTGTCTCAGAGGAATATAAGTCTTCCCAAGATGGATCCGACCTGTGGCAGCGTTTACTCAGTGACCCCCTTCTGTGCCCCTGTGTCCAGAGGACAGTACAACAGGTCTCAAAGGCGTCAGCAAGAAGCTGTTCACTTGCTTATGAAATTCTCTTATCTTCGTTCCTAACAGTTGGAAACTGACTTAAACCCCCGAACATGAGGCTTACATTCCTTCGCGTCATCTGTTTTTAGCATACACTATTTTAGCTCAGCCTATTCTCGGTATTCATAGAAATGTCCAGTTCCCCACTGACTTCTGCTAAGCTCCTGGCCTTAGTGTATCTATTGTCAGTGATTTATGAAGTTTAATTGCACACTGCCTGGTTTTCCTCCTTTTATACATTTTCAATTGGCTGCCTTCAAATTTAATCAAGTGTCCTAATCTGCCACTGTATTATTTTAGCATGGCTTATCCTTTCTGAAATTCTTCACTGTCCCTCTGGATTTGAATAAAACTTAAGTAAATTCATGTTATCTGTAAATTTTACTATCTCTCTACCTGACCCCATTTCTGGATAATTAATAAATATATTAAGTCACTCCTGCATCCCGGCAGTGTTAGGTTTACAGTTGGACTCAATGATCTTAAAGTTCTTTTCCAACCTAAACAATTCTATGGTCTCTGGTGAAGCCTTAAAACCTTCTGTTGCTCTTTTATTCTCATGCTGCTTCTGCTTTCTGACTTAGCTAGTTTTGAGAGCACACACCACTCTTTGCATCCTTTTCCTCATTGCTCATAACTGAATTGAATCCATCAAATTCTCTCAATCAGAGAGTTCCTTGAAACGTATGGATTCTTATCAGGGATGATGTCTGTTCACATCACCACATTCATCAGGATTAATTAACTGGTACTGCACTTTGGGTATAAAACAACTGAAGTATGTCTCACAAATGTACAGTGTTTGTTTTGCATTCACCTGACTGCTTATCTGTTGGAAATTCCCAAAGAACCATTAGGAATAGTTCTTCCCAGTACTTGAGGAAAGTGGTGTTTTTCCTTTAATTGCTTTGGAAAGTAGCCCTGTACTTCTAGTTTGAGAAGAGCATCCCAGAGCTCCATCAGCAAACACCTTTCAAACCAGAAAATTGTAAATATCTATCTTTTGAAGTGTTTTGTTTAATTTTTCCGGGGTTTTCTTTGCTATTTTTCCTCTAAGCAAGACTTCTGTGAATCCCAGTCTCTGATGTGCAGTTACAGGGTCCACCCATATGTCCATTAGCACAGTTGAGTGTTGGTGTATGGAATTTATGTGATACATTTATATGAAATCATAAAAGCTTTAATAATAATAATAATGGCTTCATAAGATATTAAATGTTGTGAAACTAGGAAAAAAAATCATACTTGAGTTTCATCTCTTTACAAAAATTGGAGGCTTTGCAATCCTTTCAAGAAAAAAATACTCGCACCAATACATTCCCAGCATTTTCAAAATCATTGTCTTTTCACACAATTCTCAAACAGCCCCACAAAATAAAATAAGTTTTTTTTTCTCTTTATCTATTCCACTTTTTTAGTATGTTACTAAATTTAAAAAAGCTTATAAAGGACAAAATGAAAAACAGCAAAGAATTGAAAAAAAAGTATCTGTTATCTAAAAAGGCATTTTTCCTCTTTAGTTTGAACTGCTCACACAAAACCTGTATTAATTTGAAATTACTAACTTGAGAGAGAAATGTAATAAAATGTTTTGCTAATGCTTTGTTATCCTTATGGCTTCAACTCCAGCTCAAAAATGCAATTAATTCTGTAACTTACACTCTGTGGCGGATGTCATTCAAGCTGCGACAGCTTATTGGGTAGTTAAAAGGATAAAATCAAGTAGTCATTCTACTAATCCCTTTACAAGGAAACAGCTTTATGCATAAAAAGTGGAACTTATGTGGTCATTAGCAGATGCTACATCAAGCAACCAAAAATACACACATTTAAATTCTTAAGCACAATCTATGAACACTACACAGATGGTTTCCAAGAAACTGTACCTAAATTGATTACGATAAAAATGATCTGCTGCAATTGTTTCTGTCAAAAGGGAGAACAGAATTTGTCCCAATGTGTCGCTCTGCCCACTCATGCAGAGAACCCAGCTGCTGAGACAGATGTTGCTCTAAGCACTTTATTTTAGGGTCATTAAAATGGTTACAGGGGTTAGTCATTCATTGTTTTATAAATTGTGCTTACTAGCTGAGCTCCAGAGATGCTGGGAAACTTCTTTGTGGTTGATCAAAAAAAGTTACATGTCATATCACATTTACCTTATGCTGGCAGTAAAAATTGGTGAAGCTCTTGCATAGGACAGGATGAGAAAAAGAAAACAATTACTTTTTTTGTTTTGTTTAGAAAAGCATCTTTACTTAGACCTGATGTAATAGTGGTGCCTACTCTGTACTCATCTGAAATGCAAAACATGCCTTACAGGCCTTCCATCTTTCATTTTGGTTCCTTTCATCATTAAAGAACTTGATTTTTCAATACAACTCGTTCCTGTTCAGTCTGCCTTCCATGGTATTATGAGCAAGAAGTGTCAGACAAGCAAAGGTTTAAGATCAGTTGATTAGATCAGTGCAGAGCGGGTCCGTCTACCTCCCCGCTGTCTTTGCAAATGCTGCTCTTTGGCAGTTTGAGCGTACTCAAGCTTTACTTAGAAATATTTGGCTAAATCTCTTCTCTGTTGGCAGGTTCTATGGTTTTCCATGGCTCATCTAATTCAGGATTGACTTAGCTGTGTGCATGTGATATATTGGTGCAGCAGCTAATGTGTCAATGAGAAACAGAACAGTAAAAAGATGAAGCTCAGTGAAAAACAGCAAGGTTGGCAGATCCAACTCCTTTTCAGATCATACTGTAGCCTTTTATAGCCTCAACTCCAAAATGTAGCCAACTTCCTCTCTTTTATTTCATCTTTGTCCCCATGTACTTGTTGTTATGTCGATGGTTCTATTCATCTTCCCTAATTGGTGGCTGAACTCTGGCAGCCAAATTCCTAACTCTAGGTGGTGATCATAGACACAGTATAAAAGATATTTTTCCACCTCTCCTTTGCACATTTAGGCTAAAGTCTGTTATCTATCAGAAAACTAGTGCAAAATTTTAATGTTGTTTGACCTGACTTTTTAAAACATGGCTGCTTTGGCAGTGGGTTGGTTTCCTGCACTTTTGAGATGTTGTTTTCTACCCCCAGCTTAATAGGCTTTATTTATTGATTGTGGACTGTTCACGTGGAGAACCTCACAACAAAATACCATGCTGTGTCTCTTGCTTTGAAAATACCTTAAAATTACAATTTTAAAATGAAAAATCATAGAATCATAGAATGATAGAATCATTCTATGATTCTGTGATTCAAGGTATCCTCAGAAAAATCAAAACCTAGAAGAATGAAGCTGCTCCCTATCCTCAAAACTGTCTATTTCTGAAGTCCAATATCTCAATAAAGATACTAGGTTAAGAACCAGACAGAAGACATTCTCAGAAAACCTAATCCCTAAAAATGCAGTGAGACATTCCCTGCTCTCAGAAGCATTTCATCCACTCAACCCACAGCAATCCAATCAGCATTTCATGCCATTTCATCCACTTCAGTTCAAACAAACTTACCAGTACAAAAAGTTATTCAGTGGAGAACCATGTTTTCACCTGACTGTATTAATACATCCTCTAAGTTGCACATAAATTTGAATTGAACTTTATCCAGCCTGAGTTTTGATGGTGTAAGAAAACCCTTAAGCAGACAATCCTTTTATTCCAGGATTTGTCAATATTGTAAACCAGACTCACCCATAAACTGCTCCTGAAACAGAGAGGGGCCCTTTCCTATGTAACATCAGGTTATTATAGCTTCATGACAGGAAAGGTATTATTGCCTAAGTAAGATTTTAAGATTTGTTGCAACTAGTAGCTGATTTCCCTGCTAAATAACCTTAATGAGATGAGGGTTGTGTTAGAGGCTTGGGGCTGATCTACATCAAAAATCACTCTCTCCTCCCCTTATGTCTTCCATATATACTGTAAGGTCTTCAGGATGCCAACCTGCCTATAATCAATATTGACCATAAAGATTCTTCCCATTTCAGAGAGAGCTCCTAGGATGTAATATAACATTAAATACTAAAGGCCTCTCTTGTCATCTGACATGTTATGTTTGGACGTGAGATTTAGCAGACCAACGCTAGTGCAGAAGAGAAGCAGAGCCACACTTGCAGAACAAATGCCCTTTTTAGTGCTGGTGGTTCATGCATTGTTCACAGAAGAACATAAAGAGAAACATCCTCATGAAAAGCAAGCTCGAGTTCTTAAAAGAGTTTTTGATATTCTGCACACCAGGCATGAAAACATAAGGCTGCTCACAGCCTGCGTGTCACTCCAAATTCCATTATACTTACATTAGATGCTGTTTGTTCCTCCTGCAAATGCACTGACAGATTTTTGCAGCCCTGTATGTGTGGTGGGGTTGTTTTTTTTTTTTTTAGTGTATGAAAGGTTTGTAGTTATTTTAGCCATGGAGTTGCTAAAAAAATTATTAAAGAAAATCAAAGTTCACTCTCATCTGCTCTGAGAGAAGTCAAACAACATATTGCTCTTTTAGAAAGGAATGGGAATTGGCTAGTAAGCCACTTGCACTGAGATGGCTGGAGTTGCTAAAAGGGTGTGATGACTTGAAGCACGTTACAGAAATGATAGCATTTCTCCTTGAAAAGCCTTCATGACACCGACCTCTAATTCCCTTTTTTGTGTGTGTGTTCTCAGCTGAAATGGCCAAGAATACCAGTATTTTACTACTGTCAAACAATACTTACCCTGAAAAGCCTAGATTTTATATAGACAGAGAAGAAACACAACACATACAATTGTGAGAAGACAAAAAAAAATAAAAAAGACAAAACCTGGTAATAGAAGCTCAGTCTGCTGGCACACTACAGTTTTTCTCAAGGTGACATTGTCTAATGTTAGGATGAACAGTTCCTGTTGGTCTGAAGCATCAATAAATATGACATTAGCACATCTATACTTGATCACACTGAGTTCTTCAAGCCCAGGATAGGGCTAGGAGGATACTTAGGACAAAGTCTGAGAAGAAGAGTTTTTCCTTTTCTCTGAATATTTACTCAGCCTTCAACAATTTCTGTCTCAAGGACTTCCTCTGGTCCACGTATTCCACCCTCCACAAGTTAGAAGGACTCTTTCCAACGTATCAGGGAGAAATCTCAGACCCATTAGCATCCATGCCACAACTGCCTTGGATTTAACAGCACCGGGCTTTACCTGGATGCATGAACTTTTCTCTGCCATTCCCCCCTTCCCACTACAGAAACAACTTACAGAGGAAAAAACTAAAGCACAAAGGGGAAGTTTGAAGCTCAGAACTGCACTTGGGACACTGACCTCACGATTTTTCCCTTGAAGTTTCTCCATGGTCTCCCATTCACTCTCACTGCATGAACCCCTGCTCTCTTGTACTGTTCCCTTACACCTCCTCCAGCACTTGGTGTCCACATAGTTATCTCAAGATATTTTCCTCTGCTTCTTACTGATGATATGGACTCCCCTTTGTTTCCACTCTCCCTTTTCTCCTCTTGCTAACCCTGCCTATACTACTGTGATCTTTAAGAAATCCACATTGTGTGAACATATGGCATACGCCACTTTGACAACACTACTTAATCCTTCCTTCACCCAGTTTAGGTCCTGGACCAGTTTTCAACATTCCACTTGACTGATGCCAAGCAGCTGTGCCTTTGACTAAACCATGTTATTAAAGCCACTGCATTAAGCCCTCAAGCTCTCAGAAGACCCCGATGACGGCTCTATCTGCTCAGAACTGTCAATGGGGTCAAGCCAGCCTGAGGCCCCCATCAGGACTTCTTCTAAAAAGAAGAGAAGGGTCATCATTTTGCCTTAAAAAGAAGGCAAAAACCAAACTGCCTTCCTTGATTCAGCCCACTGACTACAATCTTGTTGACTTTCCAGCAGTAATGAAATATCTCTAAGAAGCCCAAAGTCGATAAAGAGGGATTTCAGGGCCCTATAATGCCTACTGAAGGTGTCAGTAACACAAGTTGTATTCTCTATTTCAGCAGACATGGGAAATGGTAAGGGATATGTGACAGGCCAGAAGATCAAGCCTGGCTTAGAAGATGGTGTCATCAAAGTAATTTTGGGGTTTTTGATTATGGGTTCATGGTTCAAGGTCTGAGGGCAGCTGATGGGGTATGTCTCAGAGGGGGAAGGGGATACTGGCTCAGGAACTAATAAGGCTCATTGAGTGTGCTTTAAACCAGGTTTGAGGGGGGAGGGCGATGGAACTAGGCTTGAGGGATGAAAAATGGGGGGGATCATGCCAGCATTGGAGGGGCGATGTGCCAGTGGCTTATCAGGCACCATGGAAACACCTGGGAGTGGCAGGGCAGGAGTTAGATCTTCTCTTAGAAAGGTGAAGGGATCAACAGCCCAACTGAAGTGCATCTACACTAATACACACAGAGCCCTCAAAAAGAATTTCTTTCCTGAAAGGGTTGTCAGGCATTGGAACAGGCTGCCCAGGGAAATGGTGGAGTCACCATCCCTGGAGGGATTTAGAAGGTGAATAGATGATGTGCTGAAGGACATGATCTAGAGGTGGACTAGGAAGGGTTAGGCTGTAGTTGGACTTGATGATCTTAAAGGTCTCTTCCAACCCAAGGCAATCTATGATTCTATGAAACAGCTCAGATGTACTAATGCATCCAGCTAACTTTCTAAAGACAGGAGTATTTCAGACAGAGGCATTTTTCAGGAGCATAATTTGGGAAAAACAAAGTCAAAACTGGGTGATCAGTTGGAGCTACTATAGCAAACTGATTTTCTGCAACCCCATTTTGAATATCAGCCAGTTTAAGTAATCTCAAATCTACTATTAAAAATAAAAACTTTAGTCTTTAGGACATGATTATTAATACTAAAATTCTTAGCCAAACATAAGAAATCTAGGAGGCATTTAGATGACTATCAGATCACATACATATATATACAATTTGGAACAAAAGCAGCATGGAGTTACATAAAGTGTCAGCCTGTGGCCAAGCTATGGACTATTGTGTTTTTATGTAAAAGTATTAATTTAAATCATATGACTTAAATTAATACTTTTACAGCTGGAAGGTGAGAAGTAAACATCCTCTGGCCCAACTGTAACTATGGTCTTTTACATCTACACACATCTTCAGCATTGTGTATTCTCTCTCTCTCTCTCAAAAAAAAAAAAATCAAAATAAAACAGCTCAAATATCTGGTTAAACTTAGTTCACAGGGTAATAGAAAAGAGATAACATTAATATACTTGGGCTACCATTCACTGTTGGCTGGAGGATCTGTAAGCACCTGTGACTGCGTAGGTGTGTTTTTCTACTCCTGTTGATTATCTTCTAAAGGTTTCTGATAGAAACCACATCCTCTCACCCAGAATTGGGAGGTGTTTATTAAAGTTGCTGAGAGCACACAATGAGCAGCCCTCCCCCAATGAAAATATCTGGTACAGATATGATTGTCTATAATTTTCTCTGTAACTGAACTGTAAATGTGACCTTTGCAAACCAGCAGTACTTTCCCAACTGAAAAGGTGTTTCAGCTGCATGACAGTGTGGTATATGATTTTGCAGAGACTTGCACTTTCACCTTTGGGTAAAGTGAATTCAAAACATGGTTGTCTTGATTTAGTAATAGTTGGACCCTTTTGCCAGTGAAAATGACTCTCCAGAGAGCTAAGCATGTGACAAACAGATCCCATTACTTTCAGAGAACAACTACAATATCATGACATTAAAGCACTAATCTTTGACTTTAGGTGAGAAGGACAACAAAATTAACAGTTCATTTTGTCACCCATCCCTTTATCTCTCATAGAGGAACATCATCTAAGTGCTGTTAATGTTGAAGATTGTGAAATTTGGGATGAGGGAAGGAGTAAAATACCAAATAAGAGAAGTGATCCTCTTTTTCTGTTCCAAGCAAATTGGACTTGTTCAATCAGGAATTCTTTTTCTCTTGGTGTTATCAGTGGAACTGGTATTAAAGGTATATAAATGCACTATATAAAGCTATTTTTCCCTTATTTTTGTTATAAAGAGTTGCATCTGGGGAGGAACAACCCCAAGGACCAGTATAGGTTGGGGACTGGCCTGTTGGGAGAGCAGTGTAGGGGAGAGGGACCTGGGGGTCCTGGGGGACAGCAGGGTGACCATGAGCCAGCAATGTGCCCTTGTGGCCAGAAAGGACAATGGCATCCTGGGGTGGATTAGAAGGGGGTTGGCAGGTAGGTCAAGAGAGGTCCTTCTGCCCCTCTGCTCTGTCCTGGTGAGACCACACCTGGGATGTTGTGTCCACTTCTGGGTCCCTCAGTTCCAGAAGGACACAGAACTCCTTGGAAGAGCCCAGCGCAGGGCCACCAAGATGATGAAGGGAGTGAAACATCTTCCTGCTGAGGACAGGCTGAGGGAGCTGGGGCTCTGGAGCTTGGAGAAGAGGAGACTGAGGTGTGACCTCATTAATGTTTANATTTAATTGAGGTGACCCTGCTCAGGTGGGGGGGGGACACGGACTAGGTGATCTTTTGAGGTCCCTTCCAACTCCTAATGTTCTGTGATTCTGTGAATTCACATAGTTAAACATCCAGAAAAAAAAAACAAAACAGCATCATCAATTCCCTGTAAACCACCATGATTTATATGATGAGTACAGCACATCTCTGTTTAGTTGGCAAACCTACAGAAATGTTTCCTTGTTCTATTAAACACATACAATTATTACAAAAGGAGCACTGAATGTGTGTTTTTTCAAGCCCGGATGATCCTCACAGATACTCTTAGAAAGTCCATTGCCTTTTTTCAGGTTGATCTTCTGTAGGTGATATATGTGTATAAATATTGTGTTATATATAGTTGCTTCCAGCTGCCTCCAGCTGTCTTCTGACTCCACGCAAGAGTGAGCTATACTATAAAATAACACACAAGACACAAGCCAGAAGGAAGCCATGCACCAACCTGTCCACAAGCTTTCCAGTTTGCCTGGCTTGGAATGAGTCCCTCAGGCCCCTGATAGGATGTATGCACTCAGTTTACAACCTTGAGGCTGCCACTGGATTAATTCACATGCTAGTAGGATTAATTCACATGCTAGTAAATTTGTTAATGGGTATTTGTAGAGAAACACCACTAACAACCCCCCCCATCTGAATTTCCTGTCATTATTGCTAATAATTGCTGTGCTCACATGTAAATCTCGAGGACAAGGAGCAATGTCACAGATGACTTGGGACTTCAACTCTGAGATAACTGCCAAGAAGCTTCTGTATTGGTGAATGTCTCTGTAACTTGATTTCTATGGAATAGATCCACAATTTTACACTTTCTATTCAGAGCAATGAAACCACAGAGCAAGCCAGAGTCAGCTGTTCCTCTGCCTTCCTATCTGGGTGCTCTTCATTTACCTTCTATTTACAAATAGATTTGCTACACTTTCAAAGTGAAATTCCATACCTTGACTTTACTGATAATCTTTCAAGGACTTACTGGCAATTTGAGGCTCTAAGGTTTGAATTCATCACATCAGACATCTTATACTAACTGAAGCAGCTAATGTAGGAGGCTGATGGGCTCTTGCCCATGCACTTGCAGGGGACAACTGACTCCAGGAAGCATGAAGGATGAGCTGAGGTGCCTGTCTAGTGTTTGTGGAGTGATGATATTACTCTCCTCATGCCATCCCAGAAGAACACTTTCACCCTCTGTGTCTTTTTCTCTCTTTGTCTCAGTATTTATAACAAGACACCAGAGAAAGTGATTGCTCTACCAGCTTTCGATGCATAATTTGCCTAATTCTCTGAAGATGGTGGAATATTCCAAAAATAACTCTACATATTTTACAACAGGTGTTCCTAATAAGTTAAAGATTGATCAAGTGAAGCTTCAAATATGTTTGCAGGGAGACAAACACTTTAGTGTTTGGTCCAGCAGGGGGAATTTCTGGTAAGAGTAATTACAGGGAAAAACTTTCAGATTATGCAAGGATAATAAGGTTACTCTGATCAAGTGCAAAAATGAGGTGGCAAAAGCAAGGAAGCCAGTGCATTCTGTGAGACAATGATGAAGGGAAAAAATGGAATAGATACCAGTATATACGAATGAAATGATCCAAATGGAATGAAGAACTGGAACAGCAAGTCAGGTTTGGTCCTTCAGGGATACAAATCTCTTTGTTGGCCAGGGTTAAACTGGTCTGTAGTTTTATCTGAGGAGAGAATCTGTCAGCTGCCATTAACTCCCAGCTTACTAAGGGTGAGTGTGCACTGTTGCAACTGTTTGGAGGAAACTAAAAAGAAGCACCAAGGTGTTTTGTTTTTGTTTTTTTTCTTTTTTTTCTTGGCTTTTCTTTATTTTCTGGACAGCATCTGGTTTCACAAAGCCTCTTGCTCCCAGAAAGCACTTTCAAAGTCAAGTAAAACAAAGTGATTCAGTGCTATGGACAGCAGTGTATCCCCCCCACCTCCCCCATCACCCGAGCTCCATAGCTCTGCATCTTTCCTGTACAGTGTTTCTCCAGCTGTAGTGGGCACAAGGTTACAGATCAGGATATTATTACTTTCAGGATCTAGTTAACAAGGTCTGATGAAAGGTGGTTCATAATATTTGCTTAATAATGTTATCAGGATGAAGTTTATTACAAAGAGGAGAGTGAGCAGGCTGATAAAGCAGCTTTTGAATTAAGACATAGGAAGCTTGGCAGAAAGGATATGGTAATGCCACCTAAAACTTGCACTGAACTTTTCATCCAGAGATCTTAAAGCACTCGGAAAAGGCACATCAAGGTCACATGTGGAGATTTTGGAGTTGGCAAAGACTGAGAAGCAACTGAGCTGTATCACTGATGTGATAAGACTTCAGTGTTGAGACCACAGATTAGCTCTGCTGCGCTGATGTATCTGATAGCAACAGGGGTGACTAGGAATGAAAAGTGCACTGCAATATACCCTGAACACAGCTCTCCTCTGCATTTACAGAAGCCAAGGCACAGACAAATGCTTTTCCTTTAGCAATCATAACTCTACCTCTCCCAAACCTTGGTCCTGTGACCTCATCATAGGACTAGCAGCGCTCACTTTTTGGATATATTAAAGGCTGTTATATAGTGGTCACAGAGACTTTCTAAAACAGTCTGAATATTGTGTAGAAATAATTGTAAAACAACTAAGTACACTCTAGACCAGATATCCAAGCATCCAGTTACCTTGCAGTGTGGAAATGATGCCTTCCTACCATGCTCCAGTACTGTGGCATGTTAACTTTGCTATTTGAATTTTAAACATTTGCCCCTGTGAGAGGCAATTTAATTTTAACAGTAGCAGCAGAGATTGAAAGATTGAAAAGAACTTTGCCCTGACACAGAATCCAGGCAAGTTCATTTAATAAGAATTCACTTAATTTTGTAGGAACTGCTCTAAATTTTTTCTAATTTTCTAATTGGAATTAATACCCAGTATCTTTCCATCCTGGCCCTGTTTTCTTGCCCTGTAACTATTTTTACACAATCCTGTCCCTGTGGAAATATTTTAAATCACCATTATGGGCATGTGATTGAGATTCATTGCAAGTTATAAAATGTTTGACATGATATGTTTGTCTCCATGATGCTACAGAAGCCAGTCCTGCAACACTTCACAGCGGTGGAAAGTTTACTGGCAGAGCACAAACTAGAGGGTCTTCAGTATTCACACCACATCTTTACTATGATGATATTGAAGGAGTGAAAGGCAGCTTAGCTGAAATGATAATTGGCTTTTGTGCAGGAACTCCTAAAAGGGTAAATATTGATGATTTGGTTTTGCTGGTTTAAATCGTAGCAGCACGTGGAGATTATTCCACTGCCATCGAAATCAATGGTGAAACTTGGACAGAGTCTGCCTGCTTGCTTAGCATCAGCCATCAAACAGCTGTCGGATAATAGCTGTCAGATAACAACAACCTGAGCTGAATTTGAACCAGGAAAAACTTGCACAGTTAGTTTCTAATGCCACAAGTTGTCTTCTGCCATGCCATACTGTGGGTTTTGGTGTATGACTTCAGAAAACTGTCCTTTCTGCCTTCATTTTCTTAGAAAACAAATTTAATGCATATTTCTGCCACACTAATAGTAGCAAGGTGACTAATGTCTAGTAATTTATTTCCTGCAGTTGTGAATACATACATCTATTGGTTGAACCTTCAGTATTTTATAGTAAAGCATCAGAGAGGAAACCAAACCATTACATAAACAATTACAGAATGAGAAATTTATCACCCAAAATGACATGTTTGTTTTCAGTTGTTCTGTCTGTTCTACCAAGATATTAATGAGAATGGGGAGACTATTATAACAGTTGGATTTCCTCTTAAAGTGGGTGTCTCTACTAAGGCATTATTTATCTGTAACTGGATAATATATTTTTTTTTCTGTGTAAGAAATCAGGATCACTTATCAAATTGTCTATAGAAATTAATAGTGACAATAGGACCCTAAAATATGCTTCTAGTATTGAATAGGTAAGTGGCGTAATCCAGCTAAAGATATTGAAATCACACGAATCAAAATGGGAAATAGAGCAGGTCTTGTGTCAGCTTTGTAAAATATTTAATGTCTACCTTTTTCCATAGTGATTGTCCCCTACAATGAACATAATAAGGAGCTGTTGAGAAAGCATTAGTGGCTGGCATTTATTGCTTCGATCACAGCAAACTGTCCGGACTGTGTTCAGAGCCCTTCGAGAGCTGAGGAATCAAATTATTCATATTGTACATTTTCAGAGCAATTTAGCCATCAGATAAGAAAACATCTAAAACAAAATGGAAATTTGCAGTAACAAGTTAAATGGCAATATAATCACAATCAAGCTGTCTTCCCAGCAAGGTTCTCAATGGAAAAAGCATTTATAAAAGGGGTGCCATAGGCAAAATGCTCATTAATGAGGTTAATTCAGTTCATGTGCTGAAATTTCAATTACGTGTAATATTCACATTAATTCAAACAAACATTAATACAGAAAGTAAAATGCAGTAGAAATACAAGTGAGTCAATATTAGTTCCATTTTGATGGAATAAATATCACAAATATTGGAAAATCAAACTGGAAATCCTGTCTTTTCAGGGTTTTTTAAAAAGTAATATGTGGAAGGACTGCATTGTCTCCACAAAAGTCTGCTATACTTTTTGAAGTAAAGCATGCAATTTGCCACGTCATTTTTGTTGTCTTTTATTTTTTAAATTTGCATATATCCAGTAATCTCCTGACATGTCTCAGCTAAAATTATAGCCATATTGTTGTCAAATTGAAAGAAATTAGACATGTTAGAAATCAGAAATGTTGCCCGCCCCAGTTCTCTTTTCTTCCTAATGGGATTCAGCTGAAGCTTTCAGAGCAGATGAAAATGGTGTTTGAGGCAGGCAACATATATGGCTGAGCAGAACTTGTTCTGCTTCTACCTTCTGCAAATGGACAATGGGCCTGATTTTAGGCAGAGAATCTGGGGAAGGCACTGCCATTTGGCATTTTGCAGTTTGTCCTCTGGTGCACTGGGGAATTAACTATACCTCCCCTCTAGGCAAGATGGATTTTAGAGGATGACTGACATCTGGTGTTGAGGGAATGGGCACTTGGTTTTCCATGGTGATTGTAAGCTGTTCCAGCTGGAAAGGGCGTTGGGTCGGATGGCAAGGAGCAGCAGAGATGAATTCCAAGGCAGGCTGATCATTTTACAGCTGAGTGAGCAGTGTGTACTGTACTGGACAGTCCGTGGTCTTTTCTAAGAACACTAGGAAGAATTTAAATGATGTGAATGGCAAACACGCCACTATATCTGCAGGGTATGGACTTGACAGCATATTGAGTGACTAATAATTATTGATCCCATATATCACAATCTGAGGCCGTGGAGTAAGTCTGCACTTTCTAGAGGGTAACATTGCGTGTGAAGCACATTTGTTAATTAGATGTCCTTGCCATTAATCTGCATTAAGAAAAAGAATTCGGCAGCAGACAACATCCCTGTGAAGAGTCAGATGTCAGTCACCAGCTATTAGGTATAGGAAACAACCATATTGAATCTCATGTCAAACAGCAGGATTGCTTTTGGAGGGTTATAGGCATAGGACAGCAGATGGTGTAGTCATAAATATGTCCTAACTGTCCTTAGAGCAATAGATAGGTACTAAACGTAAGGATGGCCTAGCTCTGAGCTCCACAAACAGCTCTCGGTGATGCCCGGCGCACCAGGCGACTCACGGCGGGTGGGGGTCGGTTGTAAGGGCGGCTCAGCCTTGGGTGGCCCTGAGGCATCATCTATCTCTGCAGACACCTCTTGGGAAGCTGTGGAGATGGCCCAGCCCT
>VXBZ01006918.1:226052-256245 GCA_013399135.1 Heliornis fulica | reverse complement strand
GGGGATCAGTGTGGGCCCGGCCCTACCTCGCGCGGAGCTGGCGCGCAGCAGGCTCCGCCCCCTGCCCCGTCCCGGCATGCAGCGCGGCACCTCCGCCCGCCCCGCGGCCGCCGCTGCCCGGTGGCGGGAAAGGGTGCGCGGGCTGTCAGCGGGAGCGGGGCGGGCTGTGGGGCACCTGGGGACACCCGCTACCAGCTCAGGGCGGCCCTGAGCCCCATTCAGCCCGGCCTTGAGTCCTGCCAGGGATCCAGGGGCAGCCACAGCTTCTCTGGGCAACCTGTGCCAGGGCCTCCCCCCTCCCCGGGAGGGATTTGTGCCCCCCAGCTCCTCTCCCTCTGCCCTCCTGCAGCTGAAGGCCATTGCCCTGGGCCTGGCTCTCCCTGCCCTGGGCACCAGCCCCTCTCCAGCTCTCCTGGAGCCCCTTGAGGGACTGGAAGGGGCTCAGAGCGCTCCCCAGAAGCAGCTTCTCCAGGCTGAGCCAGCCCAGCTCTCCCAGCCTGGCTCCAGCGCAGAGCTGCTCCAGCCCTCGGATCACCTCCATGGCCTCCCCTGGACTTGCTGCATTTCCATTTATGTGGTGCTGTGGCAGAGGTGATTGACAGTGCAGCTTTTTTCCACAGAAAGTGTCTGTTTTCCAGAAGCAAAGGCAGTATTACAGTAACGGGGGCAGTTTACTGCCATAATTATGCTGTGCTTTGAGCAAACCAGGGTTAGACCTGCAGGCAGGCTTGTGTGTGTGAGGGCCGGGTGACTTGTCTAGTTCAAGAGATTTGAGTTAATGAAAACCATCATGGTCTGTCCAAATCATATCTCTCAAGTCTCATTTTTAGCACACTGTAATGTATTTCCTTGTTAACTTTGTGGTCCTTGGTGCCTCTTGGAGGTGGGATGCTGGAGTGGCTGTTGCATTAATTGTAACAAAGGCAATGTGGGATTGTAAACAATTCATCTATAACCTTAACAGATGGTGTTAATGTTGGCTTCTGCACAGACTTGACTTGCTGCTCTGAGGAAAGTTGTCAGAAGCAACAGCAGCTTGTTTTATTTTCTTTCGTGCCAGAGGACAAGGGTTTTCTATGTGGTTTGAGAACAAAGTATTAGGGGGTGGGGTGTCTTTGGGCTGTCCCCAAAGCTCACCCGCTTACCAGCCAAGACCCAGTGCTTACTATTGAGTGGTGTATCTCCTTGACACACCAGACCCTGCTTTCCTGGATGCTTCAGCCACTAGTAAAATAACAAGTAAGATTACAATAATTTTACAATGATTGTTTTTAATTACAATATCTGGAGGCTTAAGTCTATCTCTTAAAGTATTAATTTGTGTTTTTATGGGGTACAGAAGGACAGACCTGTCTCATGCTTTTTTCTTTTCCACTCAGGCTGGTGCAGCTGACCACTGCTTGTGTGTTGCTGTGTTTATACCAGTGCTACAAATAGCAGAATCTTTGTACCAGTGTCAAATGTGACCTACAGTGCTTAACTACTGCAAGTCATGTTTAACTTGTTCCATGTTTTACACAACAGCTAAATGAGACAAGAAAGCTGTTTTAGTATAAAAGCTTTGGACCTAAATACAAGGCCAGGTTGTCTGCCTACTGTGACCTAGGTTGTACCTATACCTAAGGATGATCCAATTCCTCCACAATTGTACTATCTTTATTTCACACTTTACGCATCCTCAGTGTTTTGTTCTCCAAAGTTAATTTACACCAATCTTCTGTTTTGTAGAGTACTTAAATAGATGATACCATGCCCCTGATGGAGAGGTTGTAAAGATGATGACTGCAGATGAGAGCCAGTGGGATGAAGCTATTTGTGGTGTGGTTACTTGTCAGCATCCACAGTGCTGGGATACGCTAAAGAGAGCTGAGCAGGGGGACATGCTTGGGTCTGTTTAGGGAGCCTTTTTGGAAAGGGAAGGTAAATGCTGATTCCCACTAAAGGGAAAAGAGCATTCTTACTCTTGAGATACCTAACTTGGAGCCCTGGTGAGGCTAAGGCGTTTTTTGGTGTTCCTCTGAGGAAGCTAGTCCAGTTGAACAGTGTTCACAGAAACCTCAGCTCTTACAGTGCACAAGGATCCCTAGTCTGATCTGGTTAATGGGTCACATCACCAGAATTTATCTCTGTAGCTTGTTCAGATAAAGCTTCTCTACTGTACACTAAGTGAAATAGGATGGCTGACACAAAGAAAGCGTGAACATGTTACTTTTCTTGGCAGCAAAAGTGTTTCCTGTGGCAGGAAATGGCTTGTTAAATTTAGATGCTCCATTTCAACGTGATTTTGTTTCCTCATGTATATATGTATGTATAACCTCACTCAATAATGGCCTCAGCAACTTGCTTTAGTGAGTTCCTTGTAAATGATGGTTGTCTATCAGCCGCCTGGAGCTTGTGTTATATACTCACTGACCATCTCTTTCTCATGTGTGCCTCTGGGTGTGATCTCTCAATTAACCAAGAGCTTCATTGATACTAGACAAACCTTGCAGCACTGTCCTGTAGGGGTTTTCTGCTGGCTGCCAACAAGAACTGGTCACCATAGACAGGCAAGAAGAAAGAATGGTCACACACTGCAGTGTCTGCTGAGCCCTGTGTGACCTGCTGAGCCTCAGCCCTTCCTTCACGTTCATCTGGGATTTCCTTTCTTTTTCTTAGATGAACTTGCAGCATTGAAAACAGTAAACATCTCCCCCTGCCATCCTTCAAGGAAGTCGATGTGCTGTTTGAGTGTCTCAGGACTCCTTCCACCTCTGCTGCACCCTCTCTTTCTGCATCCTCTGGTTCAAGAAAGCTCAGAAGAAGATACTGCTATCAGAAGCCTGGCTGTGAGTTTTAAGCCTGCAATAAGGGTGGTCACTCAGTAGTCTGCTTGTTTTTCTCAGGATCTCACAAACATGTTACATTTATGATACAGCTGCAGTGCAGCCAGAGCTTCCCATGTCATGTTTGTACTCTGTGCAATGCACTCAGTACAGATGGGTTCGAATCTTGTTTAACTTTACTTGTGTGAAAGTTATATTTCACATGGCCAAAGAAATAATAATGTAAAGTACAGATTGTTCCTGCATCAAGTGGTGATTGTGGAACACTTATGGTGTTTCCACGATTCTTGAAGACCTAGTATGATAGGTGGGATATGGGTCCTGTAATAAACAAGGTTGTAATGGATTAACCTCTTCTTCTGAAATCAGGGGTGGAAGCATGCCAGAAGGTGGTACTGGTGCAAGATGATGTTTTGATCTGCAAAACCTTCACTCTGGGCAGGAAAACAATCCATTGGGTCTGCTGGGAATGCTGTTGGGTTGCCACATTACATGCAGAGATGCTCTGTGAGGTGTTGAACCTGCAAACCAGTAAGTTTCTAACAACCCCAGTCCCTTCACACCTCCTACCCTAGTGAGTGCTAACTGGATTCACCCTAATCTGCTGTGGAGAGCATGTTCTGGTGACTCAGAGAGGACAAGTGCTCAAGGCCAGAGCTCAGTGTGTGTTCTTTTAGCTGCCAGTCTCGGTAACACCATGGCAAGAGACAGAGTGTTCATAAAGCTGAAGGCAGGGACAGAGCTGGAACTGGAGCAGGTTCTGTTGGAGTGGGGTGTTGTTAAAGCCACGTGCAGTGACTATTTTCTATTTGTTTGGAGACTCTTTGTGGCTGCTCTGCTTGGGAGTTTGGGGGAGGAGTTTCATCCTCAGAATATCTTCCTGGGATCCCTTTTTTACCCTAAATTATTTCAGGAGTTTTGACTATCAAAAAATTGCTAGCCTGAAATTTTACTGTTTGAGTGGCCTTTCCTACAGACCTAAGGATGACATTTGGACAATCATGTGTCCCAGTTAAGGAGCTTTTCTCAGCTGCACGGACCAACTATTACATTAATGCTAACTTCGTTAACTCACTTGGGGAAGTGATTTGAAAAGGAAACCTCTAGGGTAATCTCTGATTTGCCTTTCATACTGTTCATGTGAATTTGATTCACTATGGATCTTGCTTCTATTTGTGCTGCAGGTCAGAAAGACCTTTTGTTCCAGGTCTGAACTCTGCAGCAGGGCCAGACATGATCTCACCTGCACAGATGAACCTCATGCTCTTTAATAATGCTGTAAAAGTGAGTGCTTTCAGCTTGGACAAAGGAGAACACCTTTGTGACTGCAGATAATTTAATTGTAGTGAAACAATATGTGTGATAACCAGGCTACACTCTGCTAATCCATTTAAAATGCAAATTAATCCACAGAGGCGGCTTAAAGTGGCCACATTAAGGCTGAACTAATGGTGTGTCACCACCCAAATGGCATCCAACTCCTCCTATGGCTGCCAAATGTACAGTAAGGTTGAGTTGACCCTACTGTAGTGGAAAGTTCTTGAATTGGAAATTGTTAGGGGCTGGGCAACTATTTTGGGAAAATGTCTCATGTGCCTGCTCTATTCTTGTGTTCTCCCCCAGGCATCACCTTCTGACCGCTGCCAGAAACGGGATACCAAGCCTCACAGACCTTTATCTGACCTGATATGTCTGCTTTTATTTTGTTGTCTATCCTTGAGTCCTGCTAGGACAAGGCTCTTGATAGAGAGGGTGGTGACTCACTGAGCAGGCTGCCCAGGGAGGTGGTCATGTCACCAAGCCTGTCAGAGTTCGAGGAGCATCCAAAGATGCTGTTAGTCATCTTAGTCAATATCTAACTTTAGACATCCCAGCGAGGAGTGGGGAGTTGGACTCGATGATCCTTATGGGTCCCTTCCAACTGGAGACATTCTGTGTGCCCACTCCCATGCTTGGGCGAAAGGAGTCAGAGTCACAGTTATGGGGAGAGAAAGAAGGCAGCTGCCCCTTCAGCAGCAGCTCCAGTTAAATTAGTCTAATCTGAACATGAAAGTGTAGGAGACCTTTGATGTGTTTTCCTTCATGCAGCCTAGAAGTTAGCATCTATTCTCACCAGATGATGGAGATCTCTGTTGCCCCTTCCCACTGTGCTGTGTCTGCTGTTTGACCTCTGTCTCTCCTCATCACACTCCCTGGCCAGCTCAGTTTGCTATGCCAATGCCAGAAATAATTAATTTCCTATATAATTAGTGAGGTAAACTGGCTCACAGACAGGTTGGATAGAGCCAAGATTCAGCTGAGCTCAGGTGTGTGGTGTCAGCTAGCTGACAGAGCAGCTCAGCTATTTTGTGTAGATGCAGCTTCAGACTGTGCACAGTTCAGCTCAGATGACAGGCAATAACTTTTCAAGATGCTTTAACTGAATTACTTTTGTCTATGTGACTATACTGAGGAGGCCAAAATCATAATTCCCAAGAGAGCTTTTGCTATATTGAAACCTCTCTCTCTTAGAGAAATGTTACTAAAACCTTTAAAGACCCATCTCTATTATTATATTATTTTATTGCATTAAGGTAAATCAGCAACATCTTAATACTTAATGTTTCTAATAATCCAGTAATCCACAGCAGCTGCAGGCTCACAGAAGTGACCTCTTGAAGTCTCTAATTGTGCTGTGTCTCTGTGCTAGCTTTGAGTGTTTCGTTTTCCTGAGACAGGGTGGGAATCTGGTTAAGTTGGCTCCTGACAAACTGGAGAAGTACCAAAAGCTGGGGGTGTTGTCCAGGAAGCAGTGTCAGAGCAGCAGATACAGAGGAACCAGCTGCTCCGGCCGCAGACTGCTGGATCCCAGCCCTGTGTGCGAGCCGGCGCATTGCAAACCTGCAAACCCAGATGTCAGGTAACCCCAACATCTGCACAAGTGTTTTGAAGTGGCAGCAGGTGCTCTGGTGACCTGTGGGACTAGGTAATCCATGCTGTACCTCACCACTTGAAGTTTTTGCTGCCCTCCCACAGTGTGTGTTTTTTGTGTATGTCTCTGCATGACCTCGGTTGCCTTCTTGATCGGTTGTGTTGGGCCCTGGGGCTGCTGCAGAAGGAGAACTGGATGTTCAGATCAGACATCCTTTAAGAGATGGAGGACATCTCACAGTGCTACACTTAACTAGGGAAATGGAGGATTTGGAGCACATGGGGAAGAATGGGGCTGTGAGTTTATGTAGTGCTGTCACGAGATGGGCTTTTATTTGCTTCAAGCCTGTAAGAGAGGTGTGTGTTACACACCCTCCCCAGGAAAGTGCCACTGCCTTAAAGAGAGGTAAAGCCAAAGACAAAGCATTGGTAAGATAGTGAGGTGTTTGTGTTCCTCAGTCAGGTGTGTTCCCAGCCTAGGGGCTACAAGTGCCGAGAGGAAAAAAGGGATGGTAAAAAAAAAAAGGGGAAGAAACAATTTATTATGACCTAATAGCTTATTGTTGGTGCTGCAGGGTCAGTACCTCCTCTGAGACTCTTGAGGGTGATTCACTGTTCTCCTGAGGGTACCCCATGTGTTGTGCTAATTTCCTCCTTGTAAAGGGTGGCAGTGGGGGCTCTGCTCTCTCGTGGTGGGAGATGTTTGGGACAGGGCATTCCTGGTGTGATGAGAAGCACAGCTGGGCTTCAGAGGGGTCCCTTCTGAGTTAAGCCAGGAAATCTCTCACCAGCACAGGGCAGGCAAGAGAAGCACCTGGGCATCTTCTGCAGCCTCAGAGTGTACAAAACAGGTAAAATCTTGGAGAACTGAAGATGAAAAAAAAAGAGCTTTTAGCTCTCCCACCTGTTCCTCTGCTGTGTACTGTCTCATGGAGAGGAGCTGGTCTGTGGAGTACAAACCACAGCCTAGCTGTAGCTGCCTTAGCCTGGACAGTTCCAGCCTTAAACTAAGGCCTAGCACTAGAAAGGGGTGAGGGACAAGATGAACTTGGTTAGAGTTCAGCAAACTTGGCCTTGCTGGGAGATGGGCACAGGAACAGCAGTTGTGCACACAGGCTTTTCTGTGCTCTGCATTCCTGCACGTAACCGAGGGGGGTTGTGACAGCTCCTGCTCGCCTGAGCTTTGTTACAGATCCTTTGCCTGCCCTAGAGGTATCTGCTCTGCTTCAACCCAGCGGCATCCTGAGTTCCTACGGCAGCATCTCACCAGAGTGGGGGCCAGGAGCCAGAGTGGGTTTGTCCCTTTGCATGTTCAAACTGATAATTTTTTTGGAAAGAGGTGGAGAGAGAAATTTAGAAAAGGACTCAGCCAAATAAGTTTGTTATAGAATCACAGAATCATAGAATGATTAGGGTTAGAAGCGACTCCCAGAGGTCATCTAGTCCAACCCCCCTGCAAGAAGCAGGGACACCCCCAACTAGATCAGCTTGCTCAGGGCCTCATCCAACCTGGCCTTGAACGTCTCCAGGGATGGGGCATCCACCACCTCCCTGGGCAACCTGTTCCAGTGCTCCACCACTCTCACAGGAAAGAACTTTTTCCTAATATCCAATCTAAATCTCCCTCCCTCTATTTTGAAACCATCACCCCTTGTCCTGTCACAACAGGCCCTACTGAACAGCCTCTCCCCATCTTTCTTGTAGGCCCCCTTGAGGTACTGGCAGACCGCTAGAAGGTCTTTCCAGAGCCTCCTCTTCTCCAGGGTTTATCCAAAGCTAGGGGTGAAAAATGTCAAACATGTCAAGTCCTACAGGAAAGGCCAAGGGTTCTGTAGAGCTCCAGACACCGCAGAGGTGCTGGTGTCCCAGCAAGGCAGCAGCGCCGAGCTGAGTGCTGGGATCCCACGCTGGCCGTGCCGAGGGGGGTGGATGGCTCCAGGTGGTGGCAGGAGCTGTTCACATTTCCGACCTTGGGTCCACACTAGTGCCATCCCTAGTGCTGCACTTGCTTTCCACCATCCAAGGTGAGATTTTTCCGGAGCGTGGAGCCCCAGGTGCGTCTGCCGTGAAAGCCAGTCTGTGCTGTGGGCACACAGAGCTGCAGCTTGGCAAGGGAGCAGCAAAGACCGTGCTGGGGCACGGTGTGGGGGTGCTGTGGGTGCCTCTCACATCTGGGCTCCCATGGAATATGCAGGGGGGATGTGTGCAGAGCAGCTGTATGTTTCTAAAGATACCCTTGTAGCAGGGAAACCTTTCTTGGGTCCCATATTGAGGATTTAGTAATCAGCCAGTCTGCATCTCTGCTGGGTTCTCACTGGCATTTTTCAGGGCATGATTCAGCTGTGCTTGCTGCAGAGGGGTGTCAGGGACAGGAGCACCCCAGCTCTGTCCTGTACTTGATGCTTGCTATGAACCCCAATGGGGAGGGGGCTACAACAATCCCACCACTGGGAAAGGGCTGAGGTTTATGTGACTGCACTGTATGGCAGATGTAGCTGCCCTCAGGATCACCCAGAAATAGCCCAAACCCTTTCTGTTCCAGTCCTTTCCAATCCTCCTACCATCTGGGAAAGCCAGGTCATTTTTCCCCATTTCTTTAGTTTCAAATCCAGCTTCAGCCTTGTGGGTTTTCTGTGTGCTTGTTCCCCTTTTGCCTGGAGTAACTGTCCAAGCACGTGTTTGGGTTTGAATATCCAGCCAAAGGCAGATCCTGGTCCTGGCTCACTGAAATTTGTGATGGAGAACTGTGTTAAACTTTAAAAGAAAGTCATTAACTCCGAGCCAACGAGCTGAATGTGCAGTTTGCTGGGAAGTCTAATAGAAATGCAGGTTAAGGTCAGTCCCCAGGGGTTTGGATGTTAAGAGGGAAGGTAGAAAGGGTCGGTACCTCACTGTTGGGAGCCAGTAGAGAGAGGGGCTGTTGCTCACGCCACCATCTCTTCCCAGCATGCAGTTTAATTTCTAACTTCCCTGCTCCTTTGGGATGTTCATATAGTGTTCTCCACACTCCTCCTCCTTTATAGTGGTGCCAAGGTCAAGGGCTGGTGGCAGTTTGGTCACAGCTTCAGTGCAGGACGCTGGTGCTTGGAAGGTGCTGGAGCGAGTGACAGTCCCGCGTGGGAGTCATGGAGCAGCTGAAGGAGCCAGGGCTCATGCGTGAGTGCTCAGAGAGTTTCTTTGCTTTGTTCACAGTGCTGGTCTGTTCCCAGGGTGAAGGATGGATTGGGACTGTGTGGGTGCCCAGTTGTCACCACTGAACCCGATCCTGGCACTTGGGGAGACAAGGGTCTGATCTCCCATGTGCCCTTTGTGAGAGCTGCCTGGTTCCCTGCAGGATGGTGTTCGCTGGGAACAGACCTCGGGGCTGTGCCAGCTCCTTGCTCAGGTCTGCTGGGTTCCAGAGGTAACAGCAGTGTTTGCAGCCACTTGGCCTTGAGCACTTTAGGAGGAGAGTGTGAGGATGCCAGTAGCCTTAGAGTCCTGGAGTTCAGCAGAGACTCTACTTTTCTGTTAGATTTTTTACTTTGAAAAACCCTATCTAATGGGATTCTTTTAGCCAAACTTGGGAGACTGGCTGCTTCAGAGTGACTGAATTTTGTTACTGTCCTGTTTGTCTTTCCTTTTGTCTCTTGAAAGCATGTTTGCCATACAGACACAGCGAGGAGAGGCTTTGTGTGGCCCAGGGAGCTCCTAGGAGACAGGGTGCCTGCAAGCCACCTCTTGCTGCGTGGGATGGGGAGCGCTGCAGGCTTGGCAGTGCTGGAGGGGACAACACAAGCTGTGGTCTCGATGCTGTCATGAGGTTGTGTGGTGAAGGAGATGAGGATGTGGCAAGGCTGGGCTGGTACACACTCTGCCTGCACTAGCAGAGGTTCAGGATCCACGGGACTGCGGAGTGGATCGCTTGCTCGTTCCCGCGGTAGGACTCCCGGAACGTGTGTGCTGTGCTGGTCACTGGTGGCTGGGGAGGCTGGGAACTGGGACCTGCAGTCCTGCTCTGTAGGTTGCTTTTGTCCAGGGACAAGTACATTTGCTGGGATAAAACTTTAATGTTGGGTAGCAGATGGAGATCACTGGGAATGTCAGCAAGCGGCTTTGGCTGAACAAACGATGGAAAGAGTTTTTGTTAAGCCTGGAGGGAGAAGCATTTTGAAGTGCCTTAGAAATGACCCTGTGTCATAGTGCCCATCCTGCCTGTGTGCTGGTTCCTCAATGTCCACGATGGTGCTTTGATGCCATTTACCTGCATCTGTGGTGCTGAGACATCAATGGGGCTTCTGGGGAATGTGACAAGGGAGGGGTAGGTGGGTGGATGTATTTTGGGGGCAGGGTTCTTCAACCCTGTCCCAGAGGTGACTGTGACCCAGGGCAGTCTGGGGCCTCTCTTCTGGGGACCTCCACCTCTGGTCACACTTTTGGGCACAGCTGTAAGAGAGGGGTTTTGAGCCTTGGTGAAGCTTCTCTGCAGACCCCAGTGCTGGGATGATGAGGGTTCCCCAGACCTGCCCTGTGGGGAGGAAAGGAGAGGCCTTGTCATATTCTGTAGCATAAATGCACATGACTCAGTGCCTGTCCCACACGCTGATGTCAGCCTCGCTGAGAGACAGGGACCCATCTTTCCCCTGCACTCAAACCCAGCAGTACTGTAGGAAGAGATGTGTTGGAGCTGCAGAGAAGCCAGAGGTGGTGGGAGCTCCTGGTGCTCTGGCTCTGCCTGTCCCACAGGAGTTTCTGCTTGTTGAAACGTCCCACACTGCTTGTGTGTTCTCTGCGTTTGGATTAGGGCAGCAAAGCCCACGGCGGCGCTAATCAAGCAAGCGGCGATTAAGGAATAAATGACACCGTTGTTATGGGCCCCTCTACACACCCTGAACTCTGGGTCCCTGAGGCTGGAGAGAGCAGCAGGTGACAGGGCAGCGCTGGAGCCCTCAGCAGTGGGAGGGTTGTCTGCGGCCTCTTCCCTGGGCTGCAGTGCCCAGGATGCCGGAGGCTCGGTGCAGGGATGGCTCCTGGTGCTTCCCTGAGCGAGAAGGTGACTTTCACAGCCCAGGTGGGCTCAGCTCTGGGCCTTTTATGCTCCACTGCTCGCTGAGCTGCGTGTCCTACAGCTCACATCCCGGCCCCTGCCTCGCCACAGCGCTGTGTGCAGGAAGGACGAGGAGGCACCTGGCCGCTTTCCACTCTGGGACAGGAGCTATGTGTGGGAACTGCTGGCAGGAAATTCCCGCTAGGCCTTTGCAGGCTCTAAACATCTTAGGAGGCAAATAAAGCAGCGAGTGGCATTAACTGTCTGTGTGGCTGGGCGCCTGCTCAAGGCCCCTGTGGGTTGCCAAGGTCAGGCAGAGCACTGCGGGCGGCAGGCAGCCCCAGCAGAGCTGTGCTCTTTGTCAGGGCCATTGTTTGTGTCTCCCTGATGCCCCAAGGGGCTGTGATTTATGGCAGTGATATAATAGATGTCTGTTGGCAGTGATGGATTGAGCTGTCCAGAGAGCACTCCTCCTTCCCTCCCTCGCTCACTCCATGTCTCTTCGGTTGATTTTCCTGAAGTTTCAGACAGTTTTACTGGTGTAAATCCAGCCAAATCAAGGCAGTGCTCCTGCCAGACTTTGTGGGAAAGGACAGCTTTGGTAGTGAGCCTTTCCAAGCTGCTTTCTTCTCTGTGCCAAGAGCCTTTGGTTAGGAGCTGTGAGGATGGAGCTGGGGGGATGTTGGGGTACCCATTGGTAGCACTGGGTGCAGTATGTCCTGGTACATGCTGCTGGGTTGCAGGGCTGAGTGGCACATCCTGACTCTGTAAGATGCCATCTTGTATCAAAATCACAGGCCAGGCTCTTGTGTTTCTGGCTGGGGTGTGTACATGTCGTGACTCTGTCTTTGGATGAGGGACTGTCCTGCTGTCCTCCCTGGGAATTAACCTGTGACTCCGGGTGTCCCATGGGGTCTGTTCCACTCTGGATCTGTGGAATGGCAGCATGAGATGCTTGTGCTGCACTAACCCTGCACTACTCATCTCTCTGGAGGAAGTCTGGGCAGATGTTTCTGGTCCTGAAGCATAATTGGGCCAGTCTGGTTCCTCTGCTCCATGCTGTGGCTGGGAGATGTGTCTCCATCAAGGCTCCCATTTCTAGGTCTGTGCACTTTACCTCTACCAGCACAGCATCCCATGGCAGATCCCAGGGTGGTGGTTCGATGGCTGTGAGAAGGGAAGGGCAGAATGAGGCTGGTGTGACATCTGCAGGGTGCTGGCCAGAGGGAAACAATCCAGTTCCTCCTTGTACAGAGCCTCCCTGCCGCTGGGAGCCTGAGCACTTCCGCAGGTTGTGGGCTGGGAGCTGGCTCTGAGCCAGAGCCTTGCAAGACTGTCCAAACACCCCACAGTGGCACAGCACCACCTTCAGTGTCCCAGAGAGCTGCTGATGTGCTAACAGAGCCCCGACAGGGATGGTCATTCCTTAAATGTAATAAAGTACAGCAGCGCTGAGCAGAGCGTTTGGGTCACACTTGGTGACCAAGGCTGTAGCTGAGGCATGTCCTGGGGTGACTCCCCGTGGGTCTGTGTCCTGCTGTGACACTGGCTGTAGTGACTTGCCATTGCCCTTCTCCCTCCTGCACGCTGGCAGGTGGATGTGGGGGGATGGAGGTGTAGGACAGATGTGCTGTGCTGCCACGTTTGTGCAGGGTTGGTCAGGGCACCTGGCAGCATGGCATTCTGGGGATGGCTGGGGCAAAGTGGAGACGTGGCCTCATGGCAGGTAAAGCCAAGGGTACTGCAGAGCCTGTTGTGTCTCCCTGTATCCCAGCTCCCTGTCCTGACATGTCCTGTTCTCATCATCTCCTTTTTCTGGCAGGGACAGGGCAGAGTCCTCTGTTGCTTGAGCTGGAGCATCTGCCCCCCCTGATGAAGGGGCAATGTGGGGCTGTACGAGCGTCCCTGCAGAAGCAGAGGGGACCATCGGGGAGCAGGAGGAAGATCAGCCATACACAAGTGAAGGGGAAAGGTAAGTGATGGGGGCGTGAGAGGGGGTGTAGGCCAGCCAGGACTCAGCCCTGGCCAGGAGTGTGTGGAGGGATGACCGTGGGGAGGGACAGCAGCACCTTGTCAGGGCTGAGCTCTCTCACTGTCCCCCTCTGCCTGTGCCCAGGGGAGCAGGACCTGTGAATCAGCCACTTTCACTGGTAAAGCCTTTATAGGGCTCATCTCGGCTCACCACAGCCCCCCCACGCTGTTGTGTACCCTCTAGCCTCACGCAGGGCCATGAGGAACTGATTTCCTGCAGCATAGGGTGGTGTGGGAACCAGTCCACTCTGCCAGGGAGCAGTCCCCCGTGGGGGGCCTGCACTGCGGGAAGCCAGGCTGCATGGTGGTGACGCGAGGCACAGCCCAGCCTTTGGTGAGAGTGTTTTCTTGCAGACACCATCTCTATCATTCCTCCATGCTCTAGAGCTTGAACTCAACTCCAGGTACCTCCTGCTAAGCTGTGGTGCAGCATCTGGAGCTGGAGGGTCCACTACCAACTTCTGCGGGGTGGGAAGGGATGTTCTGGGGTTTTGCACTGACCCCATCAGCCTGGAGGGCCGTGTGCCTCGTTCCTTGGCATATGAGAGCCAAGCACATGACTCGTGCCCTGCCACCCCTCCCTGTCTCGCCCCTGCAGGCCAATCCTCCCGCATGCAGTAGTTTCCCCAGAGCTGTGGATGCCTCTGTCCTGTGTCACTCCAGTGTGACACTTCTTGAGCAGCTCAGAGCGTGCTACCAAACCCGATGGCACTAACGGCCACCGGGATTACTCGCAGCGGGTGCTCTGCGGCGGAGGGGAAACGTTGCAAAGTTTTCCCCTTTTCCCAGGAACTCGCTCCCGGTGCATCAGCAGGGTGGTCCCGGGACGGTGCTGGCGGGGGTCCCAGTGCCGTGGGGGAGGGCAGAGTACTGGCCGTGTCCGTGCGCCGCGCGCGGGGCCTGGGCCTGTTTGCGCAGGCAGGTGCGGTCACGGTTCGAATCCGCGGGGCCAATGGGAGCCGAGCTGTTCAAATGTGCGGCGGTTGGACGCCTGTCCCATGGAAACCCAGCTGCATGGCTGGATTAAACGGCTGCTTGGCTTTCCCGGGCTCGGCAGGGAGGGCTCCAATTACTGGCTAATTAGAGGTGTCCTGCCATGGAGCCCAGCAATGTCCGCAGAGTCTCACTCTGCACCCGCCAGGCTGACCCCCTGGGAGCTTCTTTCTGCCTCACCACGTTCGGTAAGTGCTGAGCCTGCAGCTCTGGGGAGCAGGGGGTGCACACACCCTGGAATGTGGCCCTGGCCCGTGCGAGGGCTTGGCCAAAGCCTGGTGTGGTAGGAGCAGGCTGGAGAGCTGCTCCCTGAAGGCATTAACGCTGAACAGCAGCCTGCTGGCTGCTGCCTCGCTGAGCCAGAATAATACGTGACTCCATCGGGAGCTCTCACAGGAGAGCGCTGGGACATGCCGCAGCAGCCAGCCACATGCTGGATACCTGGGTCATTTTTCCCCTTGGATGGGCATGAGCTGGGATTGCTTTGTAGGGCTGGCTAGAGCTCTGGCCTCTGTTAGGGCAGAGCCCAGATTTCTTTGCTCCTTATGAGTCTCTCTGGGGCTGCTTCAGCTTTGCTGAAGAAGCCCATGGGTGGTGGTGGCTTGGTGCTGCAGTCAGAGCTGGCCCAGCAATGGCTGGGCTGCAAGCCCTGTACACCCACACTGTGAGTTTGGCAGCAAATGTGGTGGCTGTTGCTTGTGTGTGATGACTTCTCAGCAGCTGTCGTTAGTAGAGGGAAGCTGGGTGCCCTTTCCTGGGTGCTACATCTTAAGCAGCAGTTTTCTTTCAAAGCTTTTCCTTGTTTTAGTGCGTGGGGCAGGCAGGCAGTGTGCTGTTAAAGGGGATGCAGGGAGTAGAGATGGTTATGTGAGTGGAGCAGGACATCTGGGCAGCCAGGAAGCTGAAATCCTTCTGTCTTTGTCTGCAGGATTTATGCATGCTAAATAACATGTTTTTTTGGTGCCTCTTGGGTCTGTAACCAAGTGTGGGACAGTTCCCTTCACGGGCTGACCATCACCGACAGACATGGTGTTGTGTGCCCTGAGCAAGGGATGGGGACAGTGCAGGGCCAGCACAGCCCTATCCTTGTGGGTGACCAAGGAGAGGGTCTTTCAGGAGAGCTGGCACCAGGTGATGGTGATCTCAGGGTGCTCTGCCTTGTGCCCGTGGGGACATCCCACCCAGGCAGTTATCTGAAGTGCCTTGCCTTGGTCTCCCCAGCCATGTGCACCAGTGGCTTGTGGTTGTTCCAGCCAGGACAAAACCTGTGTTTTTCCTACAGTGAACAGGAAGGGGTTTAAGGGCCACAAACCCAATTTTTCCATTTGTCAGAGATCGTCAGTAAGGGATGGATTTTCCTGCCTGCTGTGTCTGCTCCCAGGGGACACCATTCACATGTCCCCTCCCTCATCCTGGCAGACTTCTCTCATGGGTTCATGGGAACCTGTTTGATTACCAGCTAGAGCTTGCTCATACCTGATTTTTCACTGTGTCCCTGTGCCAGCTTTGTTCATCAGCTTGAGTCACCTCTCCTGGCCGTGTGGGGTCCAGATGGAAGGGGCCTGGGTGGCCTCTCCGCTGCCACCCTGCAAGCCTGGCTGAGCCCTGCTCCATGTGATGGGGTGTGCACCCAGGAGCTGCCTGTGGGTCCTCTTGTTGGATGAGCCATCTGATCTTTTGTCTCCCTCTGGCCTTCCTCTGCCTCTGTTCTCACTGACACTGCCCCTCGCTGAGCACAGCTCACCTGGACAGTCCGTGCCAGGGCCTCTCTGCTGAAGCCGCTTCCCTTGGTTAGGGTTGGGGATGTATCAAAAGACATAAACCCAGGGGGTGACGTTTCTCAGACCCTCTGCTCTTGGATCAAGGTAGCAGTGCAGCCCAAGAGCATGTCTTGGAAGGGGTTGTGTTTGTGCCCACACAGGTCTGAGGGAAGGTTGCTTCCTTCCACCAGCTTGGGCTGGATCGGCTCAGCAGCTCCTTCCCATAGAACCACTGAAATTGTGTCAAAGCCAAGGAGCACTTCCCTGGTGCAGGCAGTCTGGGAGGACTGGGGTGGGCTGGGCTGTGTGACTTGTCCCATCATGTGCTCTGGACATGCTTGGGAGCAATGGCATTGAGAGAAAGGTCATTGGTTCCTCTCAGGAAGGAGAGGACCTCTCCCACCCACACTTCCAAATCCTCTCTACTGGGGCCAATTTATGGGACTTCTGAAAAAGCCCAAACCACCTGTTTTCTGCTGCTCTCCCCTCTCTGGTGCTGGTGTAGCCTGTGACATGGGGGCCATGGGCACTGTCCCTGCACCAGAAGCAGCAGCAATGCTCCAGGCCACAGTCCTGTCTGTCCCCATCCCTCATGGTGCAGCAGCCTTGGCCCCCTGTGGTGCCCCAGGAGCTGCATGGCCCCAGCCATACCCAGGTCAGGGCTGGGCTCTGAGCTTCCTTCCCCCACACTACCCAGCACAAAAGCTGCTTTTCTCCTCCCGGGCTGTTAGCTACTGGGCCAACTCCATGTCATGCTTGGTTAGCCAGGGGCATTTTGCTTTGTGTTGTAATGGTTGTCACATGCTAATAGTGGAACAGCCAGAGGGTTCCCACAGAATCGAGATCTGGAGATAGCAGAAGGGTGAAAGTCTTGATCCAAAAGGCTGGGGTGGCATGATGAAACAGGGGATGATATTCACCCTGTTGTAAATCAGTATTAGCATCACTCGAGCTGTCCTGGTTTACCTACCTGGCTCTTGTGTTTCCTTCCTCACCTTGCTCTCAGGAGCACAGCAGGACATGCATTTCCATGTACACACGTGCTCTCAGGTGGGCAGATGCACACGCAGACATCACGTCAGCTGGAGAGAGGTTTGAAAATTCACTGTCAATTTTGAGTGAAAAATGAGATGCAAGTTCTCTGAACTGTTTCAGGTTAAACAGTCCCCTAAGATATCCCCAGCCCAGCAAACCTAAGCCTTTGTGTGAGTCTTTTGCACAGTTAAATGTTGGGCTTTAATTTGAAAGAGGTCTCTGTAAAAATATGTTTGCAGGCTGATTTTGTTGGTTGTGCTTTGTAAGCTGGAAAGCAAGTGAAAACGGGATATTTTGCTTTGCACTGAATGAAACATTGTGCTAATGACACTTTCAAGCTTCTGATTCTCTGGAAGCTTTGGGTTTTGGGTTGGTCTAGAACAGTTGCACAAACTTCAGACCCTGATTCATCCCTAAAATCTGCACATCAGGCTGGCAGGCAGCAGGAGCCCCGGTGGGAAGGCATTTGGAGGGGCCACAAGCAGGGCCAGTGAGCCAGAGGCCAGTGAGCCCACTGCACACCCCAGCAGTGCCAGACCCTGGCAAATGCCGACAGCCAGCCAAGTCTCTCTGCCAGCTGGAGCGTTTTAGGTTTTAGGTTTTAGGGCTGATGCAGAGTCACCAGCGTGTGGGAAAGTGTAAGTCAGCTGGCAGCCCCGTGCCTCGCTCCGCTCCGTGGGGGTTTCCATCTGCGGCTCTCCCAGCCGCCAAGTCCTGCCCAGAGTCGGTGACCGCTTGGGGTTTCAATGCTGGGAATCAGGTGCTGGCAGACAGGCCCAGGCAGTGTTGAAAATCACAAGTTGCAGCTCCAGATGAGAGGTGGGAGCTCAGGGGTCTGTCGTGGGCGTTTCAAAGGCAGTGGGTTCTGCAGGTTGGATTTGGAGCTGTGTCAGAGCTGGATTTTATTCTCACCTCTGTGCACAGAGGGCTCTGAGCCTGTGTTCTCCTGCAGTTGTGCAAACTGTGTTTTCAGGTGGTCACTTTGCCTGTCTCCAGCTAAAGATGTGTTTGGGAAACTCCTTCATTCTTTCTTCAGAAATAATTCTCCCATCCTGCCCTTACACTTCTGCAGAGCAGCTTTTGGATTCAGAGTCCTGCCTGGGCACCTTGGCCTTTGTGCTTGGGTTTCAGCTCACCCTGCCCCAGGTAGACAAGCCCATGAACATGGAGCTTGGATCTGACACTGTAGTCCATGGAGAGCAGTGACCAGGGGGATGTGCTGGCTGAGCTGTGTTACTCTGGTCTGCAACCTGTGCAGCCCCTGTCTGATGCTCCTCTGGCTCCATCCCTCCCACACCCAGCAGGGACTGCCAAGTCCAACGGTGAGCTCTTGCTGCTGTGCTGTGCCACTCCACTTTGGGAGACATCTCCTCCTCAAGGCTGCCTGTGGAGTGGGTTAGGTCCTGGCTTCTCCTTTAACAAGTCAGATCAATCTCCTGCTCCAAGAAACATTCCATCATTTGCTCCAGGCACCAGATCTTGGTGCTTTGAGCTCTTAGTCCTCATTGCTGCATCTTCCCTGCTTGATAGTGCTGGTAGTAACAAACTGTTGCTGGAGGTGACAGTGAAGTGGTTTCTGAGGCTCTCCCATTCCCCAAGCCAGCCTGCACAGATGCAGCAGAGCGAGCAGGGAGGAGGAGTGTGTGGAGCAAGGAGTGTGTGAAGGCAGTGGGTGGATGAAGTGCCACGGTCTCCCCCAGTGGGGCCAGGCTTGGCCGACCCTGTGCCGGTATGTTCCTGTCACTGAAGGAACTGCTTGTCCTTGGCCTTAGTCCAGGCCATCTGCAGCTTGGGCTGCTGTCACCTTCTGCAGGGGTGACAGCCCCTTGCCCCCACAGAATCTCAAGAGAGAAGGGGAAGTTGTATCTGGGCTGGGGAGAGGATCTGAGCGTGCTGCATCCCTGTTAAATCAGGGCTCATCCATCCCTCAGCGACTGTTTCTCTGGGTGCTCCCACTCTGCCATGGGCTCAGGCCTTCTGCCACCAGTTTGCCATGTGCTGAGGAAAGAGGATTTAGGTTTTTCTGGAATATTTTTGCATCTGGAGCTGTAAGACCATCTTGGTAACAGAATATCTTTCCTCAGACCTCTTTCCCTCCCTGAGCCATGGCCCCTTGCCCAGGGCTGGACAGGCAGGGTGGGTTTGGCCTCATGCAAGCCTCCAACCAGGGGGTCCCAGCACTGCGGGGTGCTGGGGCAGTGGGTGAGCCCTGCCTCCTCCAATGTCTCCTCTGCTTTCCCCTAGGCCAGCTGAAGCTGTTCATCGAGGTGCAGGGACGGGTCCTGGTGCTGCACAGTGAGTATCTCCTGCGGGCGTGTGTTGAGGTGGCCCCACAGCCATGGTTGGCTGGGGATGGGCATGGCATTTCCATGCCCTCTGGGGTTTCATGGCAGCTGTTGGGAACAACTCTGGTAGAGTGGCACAGCAAAGCTCTTTGCTTTAGAAGAAGCACTGAAATTTCTGGAGACCTTAATTTCTGGCTGACCACAGTGTGTTTTCCATTAACTTGTATAGATTTGTGTTTATTTTAACTCTGTGTGAAGAGAAAAAAAAGGCAAATAGAAATTGGAAAAGCAAATGTGAAATGTGTTGTCTCCATCACAACATCTCTTACCTTGACCAAACCTGTTTGCCACATTTGCCAGATGCCCAAATTGTTCTGTTACCTCCAAATGCTGCAATTTTTTAACACCATCCATATTTCTTTAACAAAAATATTTCACCTTGTCCAGGCTGGGGTAACTGTCCCTCAAGCCATGGCACATCCCACTGGGGACAAGAGATGGTTTTCTTTCTCTGTGGACTCAGAGGCCACCACTGGTGGGTACCGGTGCAGGAGGGCGATGCAGCGCCTGGGACATTGGCTCCATGGCAGCTGTGAGGCAGATCCCAGGGATCTGTGTCACTGCAGCTTTAATGGGATCCATGAGAAAGGGTGATGAGAGGGTCAGAACTAGCTCTTTCCTTAGGAAAAAAACTCTGGAGGCACATAGGATTGCTTCTGCAGTGAAGCATCTGTGTGTCCTGGTCTCCTGGCACGGGGCTTTTTCTACCAGGGGCTTGCCAGGGCTTTGTGATAAATAAACAGTTAAAGGCTCAAGGAAAAAGCCAAGAGATGGAAGTGGTCAGGGTCAGAATTCCTTGCTGTGATCAGAGCAGGTTCATTGCTGCCCTGGGTTTGGGCTCTGCAGAGTGAAAGGAAAGCAGAGCCCTGGGACTCCCAGTGCTTTTGTGTGTGGGGAAGGACCCCCATCCCACAGACCCTGCGCTGCGGGGTAGGAGGGCTAGAAAGGACGAGCAGCACCCCTGTGTACAGCCCAGCTTGGCCCCTACCTGACTGTAATGAAGTGGGGGGGTGGATGGCTGAGCCTGATTAGGCTGTGGGGGCAGCTGAGCCATGCACAGCCCCTGCTCTCCACTCAACAGCCCCGTAGCTGTGCAGGCAAACTTTGTTAAAGGGAAAACACAAGTGTCTTTCTGGCTCCCTCCAAGCTGTGTGTGGTTCTGAGGGTCTGGCACCTGCTTTGCCCCAAATTGTAACATCTGGAGCAGCCCCAGCACGAGCTGGGTGTGAGTGGCTGCCTCATTCTGATGCTGTATCCAAACATCTGGAGGAACTGGGAAGAGGGGAAAGCTCCAGTGAAGAGGCAAGGCTTACTCCAGCCTGGGACCTGGCATCCTGCTGCGTGTGTGGGATGCTCAGGGTAGCCACTGCGGGCAGGAGAGGGCTGGATGAGGTGATCCATCTCTTTCACTCTCTGCCCCAGCACCTTTAAACCCAAAGCAGCTCTGGCTGGAGCAGGAAGCTCTTGGAGCCTGATTAGGAGGAGCCCTGCAAACTGCTTCACAGAGTACCAGAGGGTCTTGCAGAGCCCCTTTCCCCTGGTGCAATGGAGCTTCTGTCAGACCGAGTGTGTATTTTAGGAGCCTGTATCTGTCCCTGATGAAGGCAAAGTCATTGCTGCCTTTTGGCATGTTAGGAGTGAGCTTACCCTGCTCCGACAGCCCATCCTGAGATGCTGCCCCCAGCCGAGGCGCTGGGAAGCACAGAGCTCCCCGCTGTCGGCAGCGGTGTGCTGCGGAGTCCCTGCTAGGCAGAGCTGCCGTCAGGATGCAGCCGGTGATGTTTAACTTGACGGTACGTTTGTCTCGGGGACAAGGAGCCCAGAGGGGTGTGAAGTCAGGCAAACAAAATGCAGTTTGCCATCCGGACACTGAAGTGCATCTGCTGCCAACCTCACCCACAGACACTTGTGTTTATAGCATGGTTGTACTCAGGAAAAAGTAGAGTAAACCCCTTTACCTGACTGTGGGTACCCAGTGAGTCCAGGTTGCCGGGGAGGTGTGTGTGGGATCTGCTCAGGGTGGGAGGGGTTCAGCCCCACAAGGTTAGAGCCCCCCGTGGTGCAGAGCTCTGTGGTGTAGGAAGATGCCTTCCCTGATGCTTTGGGGCTTGACTGTTGTGTTTTCTTTCCAGTCATAGAAGCTAAAGGACTGATAGGAAAGGAGTGCCGGACATGCAACTCCTACGTGAAGGTGGGTTCTCCTGGGGCTTTGGGGAGCTTCAGCTTTCCTGGGGTTGTGGGTTTGACTCTTCCAATCATGCTCTGGGATTCCTATTCCTTCCCTTTTCTCCTCTGTCCTGCTCTGGCAGCACATCCACTGTGTGCAGGGAGGTGGCTGGTCTCTTGCCCAGAGCTGGAGGGCTTCATGGGATTTGTTGGCCCGGTGTCTGCATGGAGCCAGAAAAGTGGAGACCCAAACCCTGCTAAGGGCTGTGTCAACCATTCATTGCATGAACATCCTACTGGGTGCCCAAGGGTTGGTGGGGACAAGCGTGTGGCCAGCACAGTGGCTCTGGGCTCTCCTGGAGGTCACCTTGGCAGGCTGCTCCCACCACGTTGTGCACAGCACAGGAGCATCTCCCTTGTGAGGAGGCTGAGAGTCAGAGACCAGCTAGCAACAGTTGTGTACATTAGTCCTTGATTTTTCCTCTGTTTCCCTTTCCCTCCCTGCCCCAAGCAGTTTTGCAAGGCAATTGCCTGAAACACATAAGGGTAAATGATGCAAACCCCAGTTAGCACAGGCTGAGCTGCATCTTCGAGGCTCAGCCACCCGTGAGAGCGGCTGTGCCGGCTTCCTGCGGCCGCAGCGGCAGAGCTGGCAGCTGTGCAGCGTGTGCTCTGGGAGTGCTAACAGGCTGCCTGTTCTCCTTTGTAAAGATGTCGGTTGTGCCAGATGCAGACTGGAAATGCAGGCAAAAGACGAAGACTGTGCCTGACAACAAAAATCCCGTCTTCCACGAGCACTTTCTTTTGTGAGTATGACAGGGCAGAGTAGCTCTGACCCATCTGTTACCCCCACCCAGCGGCAGGGGACCCCCATGGCAACTGTCCCAGGGCACCCTCTCAGAGCCAAGACCCTGTGTTTGCTTTTTCAAATATTGTAATAAACACACATCATGCATGAGCAGGTCTGCTGTGGAGATGAGGAGTGACAGGGACCGTTCTGCTGGTTTTTCTAGCTGAAATGCCTTGAAGTTCTGGGCAGAGCTCTGTGGAGGCTCGCCAAGCTGTCAGCACGCAGCGCGGCAGCGGCCTTCCCGCGTGGTTGGACTTTCTTGCTGGGCAGGAGTTGGGCAAACACACTCCATTTCCTAGACCTTGTGCCTCCAGTACTATGGGCATGAATGAGGAAGGTAAAAGGATTTCCTATAGCTACAGCATGTCTCTGCATGGGAAAGGAGCTGGATGGCTCGTTGTGTTTTGGTCAGGCTTGTCATTGCTGGCTAACCAGGTTGTGTCAGACCTCTGTCCCACACAGCATTTAGTCTGCCACAGGATGGTTGTTTCAGAGCATGTTCCTTGTGTTGAGCCTTTGATGTTGGTTGTGTGTCTTTCTGCAAGTTTTTGTTTCCCCTTGAACCGCCTGAGCAGTGTCCCCAGTGCCTGCCCACATCTCTTTGCAGCTGCCTGTCAGGAACGAGCGAACTAGTGTGACTGTGGCTTGTTTGAGGATGTGATGCTGCAGTGCTCTATGCAGAGAACAGAGGAGAAGACCTGGCTCTGAGGAGGGCGAGGGTCCTCTGGCTGCAAGGGCAGCCCTTGCTGGGTGCTCCCAGGGAAGTTGGGTGCCCACAGTCCCCTCTGTTTGTTACAGCCCACTGCAGGAGGAGGATGAGCAGAAACGTCTCCTGGTCACAGTCTGGAACCGAGAGAGAAATTCCAGGTAAGGGGCTGCCATGTGCCACACGATCTTTCAAAGGGGGCTGGTGTGTCAGTGGACCTGCCATCTGCTCTGGCTGCCCCATGTGAGCTCCTGCAGTGCCTCAGGCCTTGAGGGCTGGCCCTGATGTCAGGCTGGTGTGGTGGGGGGTGCTGAGCAGCGGGTTTGGGACTGGGGCCTCCTGGTGGGGTCATTGTCATGGGCAGCCTGTGCCAGTGAGCATTGTGCCACATGCAGGCTGGCAGGGAGCAGCTCTTGCCCTGGCTGCTCTCTGCTCAGTAGCTGTCATTTAAAACTCCCACAGCAGCTCCTGCTGCACTGCAGCCAAGTGGGGCTGGAGCCTGGCTCTGGCCAGGGACCTCCCTGCCTCTGGGGTTGGTCCATGCAGTGAGCAGGAAGGCCCAGCAAGAAGGGGTCTGGCACCTCCCAGGCTGCACTGCCTGCTCAGACATGTGGCATCTGTCCTTGGCCAAGCTCCTGCCAGGATCAGGTAGGCTGGAGGTGACCAGGATGCTTCAGCCCAGCTCCTTGCCCCTGCTGCAGCTGAGCTGTTGGGTTAACTGTGCTTGCTCAGAGTATGGGGAGGGAGGTGTGTCCTGGCCATGGGCAGGGGTGTTTGTGGGGTCCCTGCAGAGGGGTGCCTGTGGGCAGCTGGTCCCCAGGGAGTGTGTGCTGATGATCTCTGGCTCTCCTGCAGACAGAGCGAGCTGATTGGCTGCATGAGCTTTGGTGTGAAGTCCCTCCTGACCCTGGACAAGGTACCTCTGTGCTGGGGTGCAACATGTAGGACTGGGGTGGTCGGTGGGTAGATGTGGTGCACCCTTGGGGTAGGAACAGGCTTCTCCCACTGTGGCCATTGGAGGTGCCCAGGGAGTTCCCTGGTCCCCTTCCCAGTATGGATGGCCACTGTGAGATGCTTGGTGTGATTGCTGGAGCCTGGGACGATGAGGCTGTTAAATGAGGGGTCTTAGGAGAGGGGACTGTCACTCCCTTCTGCAGGGACACAACTGGGGTTGCAGAGAGGTGGCCCAGCGAGTGCTGCCTGCCCTGCTCGCAGTAGGGCTGCCTGTGAGGCAGGAGATGGGGCCAGGCTGGCTCAGCCTGCTGCCGTGTGTCACATCTGACACCACCGAGTGGGTGCTGTGGTGGGAACACGCTCCTCTGAGGAGGAGTCTGACTGATTCCCTGCGTTCAGCGGCCAGGACTTCACCGGCTGAGGTGGGGAGAGGGCAAATGTAGGAAGGTTTGGGACTATTCCTGGAGGCAGCGACACTGTCGGATTGTCTCAGTGCCAGAATCCACGTCCCTGCTGCAGGTTTGGTCTCGGTACTGCTGCCCCAGCCTGGCTGCTGCTTGGTAATACAGCCTTCACATCAGCGCCGCTTCAAGGCTGCAGATGACTCCTGCCGATCCACCGAATCACGAAAATGCGGGGTGGTGATGGCCCGGGATTTCATCCCCGGACAGCCCTGGTCTTGTGTCAGCACGTCAGAGTGTCCTGGCAAGCTGGAAGTGGTTTGGGAAGGTGAACTGCCTGGGATGTGGAAATTACTCCCTAGCAAGAGGTTAAAAAGGAGCTGCTGGTGGCAGTGACCTGAGAAGAGGGTGAGATGTGGCTTGAGCATAGACTCCTCTGGAATTTGGATAAGTGAGATGCAGCTTTTTCTTTTCATTAACTGTGGAGATAATTAGGCAGAACAGCTCTGAACTACTCTGCTCTGGCCATGTTCAGCCTCCCCAGAGATGTCCCCTCCTTGCTAGGTTGTTGGCTGTGGGTTTGACAAGGTGTCCTGGTGTGCAGGGAGGAGGAGGGAGTGTCTGTGTGTACAGCACCCCTGTGCAGCATCCTGCTCTGCTGCAGCTGAGCTGAAGATGCTAGGCATGTTGTCCAACTGGGACATCAGCTAGGGCTGAGCTGAATGGAGGTGTTCCCAGGCTCTGCATAGTGCTGCTGGAATATCCCTCCCTCTCTGCAGTTTCCTCATTGTGGATTTAAGACACTCATGTTTAAAGGGATGCTTCCTCTGGCCCTTGGTTCTTGCAACCCCATCCTACTCCTGGGCTTGGGCCAGGATGATTGGTCCCTCTGGCTTCTTCTGGGGAGCACTGGGAGGCAGTAGTGGCTCCCTGGAAGAGGGGTGGAGGTCACCAAGGTCAGCTCTGTGCTCTCTGTCCTGGCCACATGGGTGTGGGAGCCCAGCTGAGGAGCACCCAGCACTGCTTGAAGCCTGGTTTGGGTATCCTCCCCTGGCAATAAAGCCCTGTGCTCCCTGCGATGCTGCTGGCTGCAGCAGGCACGATGCAGGCAGTTTCACTGGAGACTGGCTGTCTTCCTGCACCTTGTCTCCTTTGAAAAACCCAGAAGCTTGTTACTTTAGTGATGCTTGGTCCCTTCTTGCAGAGGGAGACAGAGTTTTAGTTGTTGCTGTACCCCGAGAGAAGGACTCCAAGCTGTGCCTCTGTGTGTGAGCGTGTCTGGGCAGCCTCTGTGGACTGGCCTGGGGCAGCTCCTGCAATGGGACCTCTCTGGGGCTGTGAGGAACCAGACTGAATTAAGTGAGGGTCAGTATCCACCCCTGCACCAACAGCTTCTTTCCTCCCTCGCAGGAGATCAGCGGCTGGTACTATCTCCTCGGGGAGGACCTGGGAAGGACCAAGCACCTCAAAGTGGCCACACGTCGTCTGAAGCAGAGCAGAGGTGTGTCTCCCTTCTGGGATGTCCCAGGGAGTGTTGGCAAGGTTAGGAAGAGGAGTCAACTTCGTGTCTGTCCCTGTGCTGGCACAGGGTCCCCAGCCCTAAGGCACCTATGCCTCCACGAGCACTCCTCAGCCCTGATGATGGTCAGTGGGCACTGGGACCCTAAAAGAGCAGCATGAGGGAGATCCTGACAGGTTCAGCAGGATGATTGCTGCCTCTCAGGCTTGGGGATGATCCCGTGGCAGGACTCTGTTTGGGTCCTGGAGTCTCTGCAGGCCAGCAGGTCTCCTGCTGCCTTTGTCTCACTGTGCTACCAGGGTGCATGGAGGAGGACAGGCTGGCACAGGGCAGGGTAAGATGGCAGTGCCTGTCCCAGATGTGTAACAACCCCCAGCCTGGAGAAGCTGTGCCCATGACATGTAAAGATCTTGTACATACTGTGTAGAGGCAGTGTGGGGGGACAGGGATTGTCAAGTGTGTCAGGCTGACATGGCCTGGCCCTTTTCATAACTGATTTTGTTTTATCTGTTTTAAGAGCCGATGCTGGGATTTGGGAGTGCAGTGCAGGGAAGTCAGGATGCTGCAGCCATGACGCAGCTGAAGGTAGGTACGACAGGCCTACCACCCGCCGGCGGTGTGGAGACGTGAGGTTGGGAGCTGGCTGGCAGCAGAGCCTGCATGGAGGGCTTTCAAATGAGCAGAGGGACGGAGTATTAATCAGGGAGATGCTGAGGGGGGAGCTGTATCAGTCTCCCTGCCCACACCATGGCTTTTATAGGCAATTAGTTACCCCAGTCGAGCACAGATTGGTGGAGGAGGGTGATTGGGCAGTAACCTCACGCTCCTTCCCCATCCCATGCAGGGACCTCCTGTTTTTCCACTGAATTGCCAGAGAGACAAAGCAGCAGCCATTGACTGGGAGTGATGGCTCTGGGAGTGCTGGGCCTTGGGAGCGACGGGCACGGCGCTGGCCGGCTGCCTGCACCAGTCTCTGGCCACCTCCGTGTCTCCGTGGCCGAGCGCGTCTGCTCCCCTTTTCTTCCCCGAGCGGTTTGTGCTGGAAGGGAAAGGCCCATGGTGGAGCCTCGGTGATTTATAGGAAAGGCGAGGATGGGAAACGGGAACACAAACACATGGCCCGCGTCGGAAACCCGCCTCAGACGGCCCAGTGATTTATCTGGGCCGAATTCCGCTCTGCTGCTTCCCTCAGCTGCGTTTTCAGTTACTTGTTTTAAAGCGTAGTATTGAGCAAGACAAACAAAGCCAGCACCTCTCTCCTCCCTTCCTCTCCGGCAGTCGCCACTGACTTGAAAGATGGTGGCTGGGAAGGAAGACTGATCCTCCTTCCCGCTCCAGCCCAGCGGTGCGGCAGGCTGGGACAATGTGCCTGGAGCAGCCCTGGGCAGCTCCTCCAACAGCCCTGCCACGCTGCTGGGTCCCCTGGGAGTGCTGGGGCTCCATGAGCGTTCTCCCCAACCTCCCCTGGCCCTGCCACTTCAGCTGCTGTGCCAGGGACCCAGGCTCTGGGTTCCCTTGAGCCTTTCCCATCCCCGTGTCGGAGCATGGAAGGTGCTGTCTTGGTTGCAGCCCCAAGGGGTTGTGCCACTGCACTGGCCATCAGGGTTGCACAGTTCAGAGTCCCCGTGTCCTGCTTTGTGCCCAGCTCCTGGCTGGCTTAAGAGTTTCTCCCTGTCTCTAATTCCAAAATTACACTATAGGTGCAACTCAACTGACCTCTCTGTTTCCCCTGCCATGACTCTGAGCACAAAGCATCAGGATGTGTGTATCCTCTGGGTCTGTGCTTTCAGAAACAAACTCAGCTTTTTCTCTCTTTTCTCTTTTTTTTTTTTTTTTAAATAAATCTGTCTTACCCTTTACAAGCACAACAAGTGCAAGCTGTCTTTTTAATGAAGTGAAGCTCGCACAGCCGGTGCCTGTGAAATGCTGCTTAAACATCCTCCAAGTGTTTGTGAGAACGCTGCAATAACAAAGTGCTCCGTGCGGCTGAAGAATGCCGCGGGAACAAAAGCCACATCAACAGAGCAGGGACTAGGGAATACTAAACAGTTGACAGGAATTTTAATATAAAACTCTCTCTCTTCCTCGTCAGTCAGGGTTCTCAGGAAGCCCTCTGGCTTATCGTAGAGCGGCATACAGCGCAGACAGGGGCCGGGGAGGTGAAAGGTGGCTTCCTGCCATTCTTCTCTGGAGCTGGGTTCCCATGGGCGGTCATGCCAGTGTGACTGTGGGTTGTTCCACTCTCGTGCGATACAAGGAGATCGGGGCTCTTGCGGGGCGCTGGATTTTCATGGGCTAACGGCGGGTTTAGGGTTTTCCAGCCATGAACCGTTTCAATGGACTCTGCAAGGTGTGCTCGGAGCGGAGGTACAGGCAGGTCTGTATCTCCCATGGGTGGGAAGAAACCTGTGTGCCAGTGTGTGTGTGTGCGTTGCTGTGAGTCTCAGTTAAGTTCACGAGTGTCTGTGGGAGTTCTTACCACTTCTGGGCCGTATGTGGGCTGTTTCTAGGGTGTTGATTTGCTGTTATCATTTATAGGTGATAATATTTGGAATAAGGGGAAAGCATCTTCAGATCAGTGTCTGTGGCTGATCTCTGGCGGTGTAAATGGGGATAAAGCGATTCCTGGGTGATTCCAGGGTAGCGTGCCCACGATGGAAGCATTAAGCTGCGAGGTGTCTCAGTTTACTCCTTGTTAGAGGAGAGGCAGGACAGCAGGCAGCTCAGTCTCTGCCAGGCTGCTGCTGTCTCCTCTAAAAGTTATTTTTATGTGAATGTATTTGGGAATCAAGTTGCTCAATGCTGGTTACAGCAGCACTTGCTCTATGAGAAGTAGATTGCTGTGCTCTCTACGAGCCAGTGCATATTTTCTTGGACCCGCTTGGTGTGTGATGCTGAGTGCTGGTTTTGCTTGTGCAGGTCGAGTCTCCAGCACTTGTGAACATCATTTTCCCCCGTGGTCTGGCTTTGCACTCCCAGCTCCTGGTCAGCTTTTCTCTGCATCCCTGTGTTAATCTTACACCTCATGCTCGAGCTGTGGTGGGGACCACGTGCAGTGGGAGTTGCACAGAGATCCAGCTTAACCAAAAATGCCCACTTCTTACTGGCATGGTGGTAACTGTCTCATGCAGGATTGCTGCTATGCTTTGTATTAATGACAGCAGATTCTGATCTGCACCTTAAAACTCCTCTGTTCTCTATTTCGACAATTTTTATTGTGGTTTTTGACAAAGTTATGGGCACAGTGTACCTCTGTGGTGCTGGAGTCTCCCACCACCTAGCCACACACCTTCTAAGTTATGTCAGATCCTCTGGTTTCTTAGTTCTGTGCACAGAGGCACAACAGACCTTCAGCTCTCTGTTAATGGCCATGGTGGTGGGAGCTGAGGAGAGTGAACCACCAGCAGTGGGAAGCTGCTGTTAGTGGCACAGGGAAGGTGTCTGTTGGCAGTGGACAGTACAGCCGACCAGCTTGGGGAAAAGGAGTGGGAGAAGGGTTGGGTTGGGAAGTGAGCATGGAGTCTCCGTGGTGGGAGAGATGCTGGGTTGGCTCTTGAGGTGCCAGTGGTAACACTGCTGCAGGACTCGGATCCCCTACGCTGTGTGCTTGAGGTATGAGCTTGGTTCTGAGGTGCAGAGCCACAAGCAGCCTCCTGCCCGCTTTGAGAATCCAAGAAACTCCAGAGATAAAAATATTCAGTTTAGTGGGGCTGGACCTACTTTTTGATCCTGCCAGGAAAAGATGGTTTTGAAACCTGATGTTATGATGAGCAATGAAGCAGGGACAAGGTGCAGAGCAATGAAAGCTGGTTGCATTTGCCCTCCCGTGCTAAAGGAGCGAGGAACCACTTTCCCGTGGCAGCTTCTGCTGTATTCCCAGTCTTCTCTCTGACTGTTTGTTCTCAAAATAATACAGGTCAGATGTTGGATTTTTTTGTTTTCTCTGTCAGTAAAACAGGGATCTTGACAAATGTCTTGGGGGATGATCAGGTGTTTACAGGAACTGCCGTGCTGAGCTGCTGCTGGAAGCCAACATCAAAAAATAAATATTTTATTAATAAGCTCGATGCTTCTTGAAGAAGAGGAGAAATGAGCCTAAACCAACACAGCATCCATCCTCTCCAAACTCAGCAAGAGAAAACACACTCACCCCAGCTAATGGGGTGGTGCCCACAGGGCCCGCTCCGGCACCGATGCTGGCAGGCAGGAGTGTGCTGATGCTCTTGGCTCCCTCTGGGGCAGGGGTGTGCTGCTGTTCATGTCCTGTCCAGCTGGAAATGAAATGTTTAAGTGACTTGCTTAGAGAAGCCGTGTCAGAAATCCATGTCAGAATTCCAGGTTTCCCTTTCTAATGGCTTATCAGCCCTTACACTTCCAAGAATTACAAGTGGAGACGTGTATGCTCAATAAACACACATGTTTTAGTATTCCTCTCTGATTCTCAGCCTAATTTTTCATTGTTTTCAGCAGCTCTTCCACCTGCCTTTGTCTGCAGCGGGGGACAGACCGTTGTCTGAGGGGCTCTGTGACTGCATCTAGACATGCTGTGTGTCTGCATTTCCAGTGGCTGTGGGGCGGTGTGTGGCTGTGGGGCGGTGTGTGGCTGTGGGGCAGTGTGTGGCTGCAAGGGGGATCCTCACTGATCGCACGCAGCAGCTGCTTTCCCAGTTAA
>VXBZ01006918.1:185552-224719 GCA_013399135.1 Heliornis fulica | reverse complement strand
AAGAGACTCCCAGAGGTCATCTAGTCCAACCCCCCTGCAAGAAGCAGGGACATCCCCAACTAGATCACGTTGCTCAGGGCCTCATCCAACCTGGCCTTGAACGTCTCCAGGGATCCAGGGGCATCCACCACCTCTCTGGGCAACCTGTTCCAGTGCTCCACCACTCTCACAGGAAAGAACTTTTTTCTAATATCCAATCTAAATCTCCCTCCCTCTATTTTGAACCCTTTATCAGCCCTTGTCCTGTCACAACAGGCCCTACTGAACAGCCTCTCCCCAGCTTTCTTGTAGGCCCCCTTGAGGTCCTGGCAGAGCGCTAGAAGGTCTCCCCGGAGCCTCCTCTTCTCCAGGCTCAACAGCCCCAACTCTCTCAGCCTGTCCTCGTAGGAAAGGTGCTCCAGCCCCTTTAGCATCTTTGTGGCCTCCTCTGGACCCTCTCCAACTGGTCCATGTCCTTCTCATGTTGGGGGTTCCATCTCTCAGGGTCTGCCAGAGCACATGTGTCTCTCTTAGAAGCCAGACTTGTGTTCTTTATTGGAGATCTCACATTTTTTCTAAAACATGTACTGTGAGTGTTGCAGAGCTGGGGTGAATGACTTGATGCCGAGGCTCCCTCAAGGGGTAAGGGTATGGGAAGAGTTTCCACTGCGTAGGCCACATAGTACATGTTGTTGCTCTCATTTTCTGCTGGCAGTAGGGTGAAAATGATTTTCACCTCTGTGGATTGCCTTGGCTTTGCTGGGTTTGGCATGCTAGAATTTGCAGTTGGTTGTTGTAGAGTCAATCTCAAGCATGTTTGGGGTGACTGTGTCCTTTCTTGGTTGTGCCTTACAGCTGCTGAGGCCTGTCTATCAAGAGAACAACACTACTGTGGGTAAGTTGCAGATGTGCTGAAAATGCTGCCCAGAGCGCCTAGCAAAACCAAACATGATCTTTCTAGCACTAGCAAGTCCTTGTCTTTAGCCTTGCAGTGGAGTCCCTCGAGTTTTGAGGACAGTGGCAGAAGCCTGGGGCTTTTGGGTACCATAATCTTCCTTCTCTCTGCATCAAACATAAAAGGAAGAACCTTACCCCAAGCACAGAGCAGAGCACACCTGCTGATGTCACTGCACGAGCCGTGTGGTGAGAAGGTCTCTGGGAGCTCACAGTATGGCTGAGGAAGGGAGGCTGGTGGCAGGAACTTTCCATCAGATGCATGATGAAAGCATGGAGTGTGGAAGTTGTAAGCATTGTTGTTGTGATGTTTCCCCAGATGTGTCCTGGGCCTTGCCATGATATATCTGACTTCTTGTGCATGATCCCTTGCTGGGAGTGCTAATCCTGTGGCCCCTGCTTTGAGTTTCATTTCATTACTAAAGAAGTAGGGTTGGCCATGTCTCAGATTTGCACAGACATTAGTGCAGGTTGAAGGGCCAGATTTGGAGAATGCTCATTTCCTGGGCTGCCACAAAGTCTCTGTCAGTCTGGAACAGCTCTCCTCAAAACCCCTTTGAAGCATAAACTTATGCTTGGTCCTCCCGGAGAACCAGGTATGGATGGGCTGGCAGGAGAAGGGAGAGGTGAGCAGCTGGGCAGTGTCTGAGTCCTGGGCTGACAGAGGCGAGCAGAGACTGAGACAAGGTCTCTCTGAACTAGATATAAACTGGTGACTGTCATTTTGAGTGGGAAACTGGGGATAGGGGTGACCTAAGAACGGAGAGGCCTGGAGATACTCCCAAGGGTGTTCACCAGATGCTGTTGAACTTTCAGCACACCCAACTCCATGCAGAACCATCTCTTGCAAGTTCATTGATTCAGGACTTCAGGAGGTCACACTTGCCTGTTAGGGTGCCCTAGGATGGAGGAGCTGTGTGTCTGTAGCAGAGCTGACCTCCTAGGCATGGTCTTGTGGGAGCATCTTTAACTCAGCAGTCCCTCACAGTGCAGGTGCCACTATTGGCACAATTTCCATCTAGAAACTTGTGCAGCCTGTAAAAGTGGGGCAGTGCCCATGGAAGGCAGAGTGTGGGTCCAAGCCCCCTGTGCCTTGGATGTCCCCAGTCCTGGAGCTCTGTGGTCAGAACAGTTTTCTGCATCTCAGCTGCAGGGGATGTTTTGTACCGAGGATAACTGCAGCTCTTTCCTGCTCTTGTGGATCCTGTGAAAAGCTGAGCTGGACCGTGGGGACTTGTTCTTACAGCAGGGTGGAATTTGAAAGACCCAGGATTATTCCCATAACAATTTTTACTGATTGCTCTCAGTTCATTTAATATGAAGTCTTCAGAGGGCAGAATACACTCATCAACCTGAGCAGTGATTAAGTGCAGCGGTGCAGAGCCGGCCGCCAGTCACACAGTGACAGAGCTGACACTTCGGGCAGGCTGGACACATTTCTGTGCCAGTGTGCAGAAACCAGGACTTGTGCAGGTGATGAATTCCTCTGATAAAACAAGGTGGTTTAGGGATAAGAGGAAAAGCAGATCCTGAACAGCCCAGGCAGACTGGATCTGCCCTGTGTTCAGCTGTCTCTCACGCTTTGATTTTACCTGGCAGCGCCGCCACGGAAAAGGGAAAAGAGAAAATGTCAGGATTATTGCACTTTGAGGTGGAAACAACCTTTGGGGTCAGGGGGGTCACCCACCCTGCAAAGGCAGGGTATTAGCAGTAAACAGCAGGTCTGGCTTGCTAACAGTGTGGTCTGGCTCTGCTGGTGTTTATCTGAAAGTAAATGTGTTATTTCCTAATACTTAATGGAATATGTAACGCAGGGTAGGTTTGGATATTTGCTTTGGACGAGACCTTATCTGCTCTGAGCCATGCTCAGAAGTGTTCTGGCTCGTTTCTGCTTGGGAAGGTTGTGGGTATGTGTTACAGTGCAAAAGCAGAAGCCCTGGCACTGAAAGCTGCTGTGGTGGCTGCGGGGCTGGCTGGCTGGAGGGAGGGATGCTGGGGGTCTCTTCAGACACCCCCCCTTGCAGGGGGCTGCAGGAGGGTTTGCTTGCACCTCGTTCTTGAGGTTTTGCTGTGTGGGAAGATCCTGGACTAATGGTCTAGTCTCTCACCTGGACATCCAGGTGGAGAGGTCTGCTAGATGGACCCCCCTGGTTCATCAGCTCCAGCGGGGAGGAGAAAAGACTTCAGTTTTTCATCAGGGCTTCTTCTGAAGAAGGAATTGTTGGTTAGAGACATTTTCAGTTCCTGTTGGAGCTGTTGTTTGCATGTTTCAGGACAGATCACAGGTTGCTGGTGTGCCTGGGGTTAAGGGCTCTCGGGAACATGAACCAGTCTCACCTCATGTCCCCAGTGTGTCGAGTCCTGCTGCTGCAGTGGGAGTCTGTGTGTGGCAGCAGACTTGTGCATCGTGGACCTGGAGGCATAGGGGTGGCCAAAACTGCATGCTGGGGTCATCAGAGCACACTGATGCATTAATGTCATTAGTGGGAAATATTTGACAGCAGCTCCCGGTGGGGCAGCTGTGCTCTCCCAGCACCCCTGGGAGCAGAGTGGCCCAGTGGCAGCAGCTCTTTTCTGGTTTTGGTCCCATGTGTTGTTCTCATCCCGGCTCCAGGTGATGGGTCTGGGAGGAGGATGTGTAAAGCTGTCCTTAGCTCCTCTGCCTCTGACATGTCACCCACCAAACCATCCTGCTGCTGACAGCACACAGGTCCTGGCTCCCAGCACCCTGTGAGGCTCTTGCACCGGCGCTGAGTAAACGGCAGTTTCTGTCCAGGCAGAGCATCCTCAGAGCTCCCCATGTCCTGTGCTCACCAGACAAAGTGCTGGTGGGAGCTTGCAGGATTCAGAGGAGTTCCTCTGGGCTTGGAGGAGAGGGCTGAGAAATCCTCGATGGCAGGAATTACAGAATCACAGAACATCAGGAGTTGGAAGGGACCTCAAAAGATCATCTAGTCCAACCCCCTGACAGAGGATCACCTAGATTAAACCACACAGGAACATGTCCAGATTTCCCAGCAAGAGAGGAAGGAAGGACTCACCCACACAGCATCTAACAGGGAGCAATGATAATTGTTGATAATTATCAGTAATACTTCTAATCACAAGATTATCGATTACGTTAGGGATTCCAGGACTGGTGTGACATACCATCTGGAGTGGCTGCTGTAGCTGGTGTTGGTGTGTGGGAAAGATCTCTGCTGGACCTGCTGAGGTGGGAGGTGTGGAGGAAAGCTTCTGTGTCATCCCTCCTTTGGATGAGGATAACGGCTTTCTGCGATGGAGAGGGACAGAGCGAGAAACCAGTCCAGGCTGCCTGGACCGTTTCCAGCACCGGAATGTAATGCTCAAACACAGTGGATGATGTGCCAGCCTCATGCAGAATTAGGTCATCCTTTATAAATACACCCCGTGTCTGAGTAACCCATCACATCCCTGGGAGTGATATGCAAAGCTGTGGACTGATCCTGTGCGTGTGTTTATCTCCTCTGTCCCTTTCTCTGACACCTCCAGTCTGTGTATCTTGTAACAACTGTTGCTGCCCCCCCATGACGTAAAATTCCTGCATTTTGCTAACTCCCATGCCCAAAATCCAGACAAGCAGGACTTTTGTGAATAAAAGTGTCCCAAGGCTTAAATTTTCCAAGTTGTTTGTTTGGTTTTTTTTATTCCCACCCTGAGTTCATCCCAAGTGGATTCCCCCTCCCTGGAAAAGGAAGGGTTCAGTTCCTTAGGTATTCCCTGATGGTGGGAACATCCTTGGTGCTCCTGTGATTGAAGAGTGACCATGTAAAGTCAATTTTTGGGTTGTTCTGTGTTTCTCATTTTGTACTTTTAATACTGTATGGGAGGTGTGTGTAATAGCACATCTGTTCCTCCAAAGCACCGTATTCAGAAATGGTTCAGAGGGCAGCGTAGACCCGACCGGGGACAGACGAGCTGTCCTGCCTCTGAGCTTGGTGTGACTTCCTTGGGTCTTCATGGTGAGAACACAGATGTGTTTGTGCTGCTGGTGGGATCCAGTGCAGCCCTTGGCCCAGCAAGTGAGTAGCTCTTCACTGAGCCACAGTGTCAAGGGTCATCTCATTTTGCATTAGGAAAAGTGAAGTCAGTGCTGCTGTTTCACAGGTCCCTGGGAAACTTTGACAGCAGAGAGATGAATGTCCCTGCAGCTCTGGGCTCTGGCTGTTCCCCTTCGTCCTCCGTGCCCTCCTCCAGCCGCGAGAGCCGAGCCGGCGGCGTGCCGCAGCTCCGCGGGACCTCGCTTCTGATCCTGTGTTTCTCTCTGCTTCCTGTCGGTCCAGGAAATGCGTGTAAAGGGAAATCACACATGGGGCCTGGGAGAAAATCCAGGCTGATGAAGACTGTGCAGACGATGAAGAGCTACGGGAACTACCAGAACTGTACCATCGTGCGGCCGCACATCCCGCACTCCAGCTACGGCACCTACGTGACTCTGGCTCCCAAGGTGCTGGTGTTCCCTGTCTTTGTGCAGGTAAGTGCAGCGGGAAGCGAGGTGTCACGGATGCAGTCAGTGCCCAGCACAGCAGGTTGTATTGGAGCTGCTCTAGAGTGTGTCCAGGCTGTATCTCCCAGCAGTCTATAACACTGAACACACAGATGCCCTGACATCCTCAGCGCTCTCCTCTGGAGCTGGCTGTACCCACCACGGTGCTAGGTGCTCTCCAGACCAGTGTCCTGCCTAAGGGATTCTCTGCTGGAGTTCCTTCTCTGTTCAGCTTTCAGATCTGGTACTTTGCTGGGTCAGGAGAAAGTAGCCCCAATTCTGAACTTCAGCAACCAGCTTTGTATATTTGAAGATCAACATGGTTTCTTCCTGTGTGTTCTTTGTAATTACAGTATGCAAACAAAGGTGCTTGCTTTGTTTATCTGGTGGCCAGCGCTAATATCATGCACAAGGATCCAGAGCAGTGATGGCTTGACTGAGGATGTTCTCATTTCCCAGCTCCATAAAAGATTTTCTTAAAATTTAGCCCTGAATGTAGTGCTAGTAGCTCTAACGACCTCTGCACCTTCCATTTTGTCCTTCATATGGCCAGAACCCTAGAAAACCTCATCAGACCCAGTATATTTAAGCATTCATAGTTCTTTATTCCCCAAACTTGTGTCTTGGATTGAGTCTGGGGTGTTTCTGCCACTTTAGGACCTGTTTTTGTGCTTGGCCCTGTCTCATACTGCAGGACCCATCTTCAGGTGCTCTCAGGGCTGGGCTGTCTTTGCAGGGCCTGTTTTGCAGTCAGGACAACCAAACCTGTCCTGTTCATCTCCAGCCTTACCCAGAGACGATGCTGAGCGGGGGGGCTGAGCCGGTAGCAGGCATGAGAAAGAGCAGCCTCCTCAAAGTCACTTTAACTTACTGCAAGAAGGATCCCTAAAACTGTGAGCAAATATTCTTGTCTGAAGGCCGTGAGAACCCATCGTACCAGTGCTGTGGTTGTGTTTCCTGCTAAAAAGCCCCATCACGGAGCCCGCAGTGTGCGGAACAGTTACCGTACAGAGACAAGAGGCTGATTGTCTTTTTATAGATGGGCCTGACGTAGGTGTGAAGTGGTGGAAGGCTTTCTTTTTATTTTGTAGCTGGACCACAGACTTTCTGTCCTTTTGAGTGCAGCCTGGGGTGATTTATCACTGGGTTACAGCTTAAAGTGGAGACAAAAGTGGGTTTGCTGGGTGGAAAGTTTTTTCTGGCAAGACACTCTTCCAGTGGAAGGTTTGACTGTTTCTTTTTTACCTTTCATATGTAGCCCCTAGATCTTTGCAACCCAGCCCGGACTCTGCTTCTGTCAGAGGAGCTGCTCCTCCATGAGAGCAGGAGCAGGACTCTACAGGTAAGACTTTCCAAGCTGTCTGGGCTTTCTAAACATGTGCTTCTGCAGTCCTATATGTGGATTGAGAAGGAAGATGCTTTAATGTGATGTACTTATATTAATATGGTGTTTGGAAAAACATGTCAGTTTATCATAAGATAAACTAAATGTCAAAACACTTCTCTGCTAGAAAACTAGCATTTTTTTGTCCTTGTCTTTCTTTATGCTCACAAAGAAGAAACTGTGCATGGCAAAGGTGGTGAAATAGCCTGAAGCAGCCCTGCAGTGCAGCCATGGGCAGGCTCAGAGAGAGGGAGATTAAAAATATTTTGTGCTGGGTTAGAGAACTAGATAGAAAACTTGTTACAGGGGTTTTCAGAAATTTAGTTCCTGGAACAGTTTACACACCTTGTCCAAACTCCTCTCTTTTTTCTTATTTCAGCTGCTTTTCTGCAGCATTGGAGGGCTGTTAAAAATCTGGGGCAACAATTGAACTTTGGTTACGTGCTGAACCTGTGTGTGACAACTTCCAACACCCAAACTGTCAAGGGTTGGAAGTGTTGATTACATTTGCTGCTGGCTTCACTTGCATCCCACTGTAAGGTCTGCAGAGCCCTGGGATTCGGAAGGAGCTGGGAGAGCCCATTGACACATTGCTGAAGAAAACTGCTGTTTCTCTTCCACCGTTTTCAGAGAATCTCAGCACTGTGCAGGGCCATTTTAATTTAGCTGAAGTGAACAATATGTCACCTTCAACGAGCACAGAGGAACTTTTACTTGACTAATTTTAGTTTCTGGGTAACACCTTCTGGGTGGCTGACAACAGAACAAGATTATTTTTCATTAAACAACTCCTCTCCCTTTCCACTTTGCTCCTCTGCCTTCTCCTTGTTTTGACTTGAGTCACTTTTTTTTTTCCTTTTTTCTGCTAAAGTACATGAAAAATTGCAGGATCCATTAGGAAACTTGTCAGTGCCTCTTCCCCGTGCTGCTGTTCTTTGCTGCTCAGGGTGTTCTGGGCATCTGCATGGATGAAGATCAGGTGAACACGTGGTCGTGTAGCACAGCTGTGCTGCAACGGCTTGGAAACACGGTGACCAGCCTGAAGTCAGGGTGTTTCTCTTGGGTTTGGTGTTGGTTGCTTTCAGGTCAGACTCAGAGGTCTGTAGTAGCAGACTACTACAGATGTGGAGAAATTATGAATAACTCATGCCATTTGTATGAATGTGTGTGTGGAGGGTTCGTATTTAGGTGATGGAGAGCTGCAGGAGAAGCGTGTTTGGAGGTGGTGTGCTGCTCTCTCTCTGCATGGCCACTTTAGCCACCTGAGAGACCCAGCTGAGAGCAGGATCTGGAGAAGGTCACAGGGAAAGGACTATGCTTACAATGCCCTAAGGGTGAGTATGAGGCTGGAAGAGGATTTCCCAGTTGGAGTTGTGGCCAGGAAAGGGCCTGTAGGCTGGCCAGGAACATGAGACAGCTTTAGAGAATGATGGTGCCTCAGGGCCGTGCTGTCTCGTATGTCTGGCAGAGGGACAGGGCAGAGGGCTGTGACTGAGCATGGTGAACAAACAGAAGCAGTGAATGGGAAGGAGCACGTGGCAGTGCCTGCTCTGGAAGGCAGGAGTGATCCCAGGTGTGGTGCTGAGCTCCACAGCTGATGGTTGTAGGTAAGCAACACCGTCAGCCACATCCTGGGGAAGGCCTTCTCCTCCTCTGGGTCACGGCAGGCTTTGCAGAGCTTCAAGGAATCAGTGCTGGTCTCTGGGAAGCCAGGGAAGGGTGTGAGATGGGAAACCAAACAGCCAGACCCACAGCCTGGGTGCAGTGGCATTACCTGGTTCAGGACTTCTTGTTTTGCTGGACCTGAGCTGGCTCGCTCTCGGCCTTCTCTGCTGCCTGGGCAGAGGCCATCTTGTTTCCCACCTGGCCTTTCTTCCTCGCTCCATGTGGTTTTCCATTTCCCACTGCTCCTCTCACCCAGGCTCTCTCCAACTGGACTGCAGCTCCAGTTCACGGGTTCAGGCTCCAGACTGGTTCACAGGATGGTTTCTGTATCTTACTCTGCTTTGGCTACGCAGCTCAAGCGAGGAGAGCCCAGGTGCAGGGGCTGGACATGGAGGTCCTGTTTCATTTAAAAAACCCAAACAGAACCTTTTCCCCTTGGCAGTTTCCACGTCAGGCACCGTGTCACTGAGAAAACTCTCTCCCATCTCCTGGAGGAGTCAACCTATCTCTCTGGAGGTTTGCCAGGATCTGTCCTTTCCCTGACCTTACCTTGGAGGCAACCCTTATTCAGGCCTTAATCACATCCTGTCTAGACTCTGTTGCAATTCCCGCTTTGATGGTCTTCTGAAATCCCTCCAGCCTGTGGAATGCCAGAGGAACCAGCGTGATCCAGGCATGTGGAACCTGCTGGAAGTGATCCTGCTCTGGAAGGGGTTGGACTAGATGATCTTCAGAGGTACCTGCGAACCCAGATCATTGTGGGATCCTGTAACATGGGCTTTGTCCTTTTTGGTCCCTCTAATGTACCTGCAGGCAACTTCCCAAAGCCCTGCGGTACCGTCACAGCATGGGCCATGCTCACCCACTTCTCAGCTTTCTTCAGTAGGGTCCTCCCTTGAACTCTGATGGTGCCCATCTCTGTCAGGAGTCTGGAGGACATGGACCAGCATGTCCAGGTTTCATGCTCTTCTCTGCTGGGCAAGAGACTTTTCTCTCTTATCCCAAGCATTGTGCTGCAAATTCCCATCCCTCCTGGCCTGGGATGGAGCGGTCCCTCTTTCAGTGGATGGCTGAGTTTGGCCATCACAGTGAGTGGACCAAAGTCCTATTCCCTGGTACAGATGTTTCAAGATCTTGTTTTCAGCCTTTTTTAGAGACTTTCATTTGGGTGAGAATACCAGAAGCTTGTACTTATCTCCTCCCTCCACCATGCTAGTCCCACTTACTGTGTCCCTTCTTCTTCTCTGCTCCTTAATATCCCTCTCTTCCTCATTTTTTACACCATTTCCCCATCTGCACTGTCATGCTTATCCTAGTGTGTGAGAGTAGATCCCTGGCCCCTTGAGGTCTTCAGTGCCTGCTCTCCCCTCATGTTCATTGTAGAAGATATTTGAGATAAGTAAGCCAAGGTGAAGTCCAAGGTTGAAAGCTAAAGTCTTTGTCATGGATCTCCTTTTGGCAAATATGGTGGTGTATCTTCCTCAAAGCCTAGCTGAGCATGTGAACTCCTTCCTAAGTGTATAAATTCCTTGCCTATAATCTTGGCAGGAAAAACTGTGTGAGGTGGGTAAATGCATTGTGGGCTAAAACACTGCAGAGAAGTCTTGAGAAACTTGCATTTCATATGGATACACTCAGAAGTGAGAATCCAGGAACAAAGGAGCAAGTAATTCCTAAAGAGTTTGGGCTGTAGCATGGAAAGCACTGACTCCAAGTCTTTAGGGTGTCACTGACTCCAAGTCTTTAGGGTGTCACTGAAGGGCAGTAAAGTTCCCCTGACCTGGGAAATTCATGGCTCTCTGTGTGTGCACCTTACACCACCTGCAAAGCTTAGCCTGCTTCTCTTTTTAGTCTGGGGCTCAGCTGCACCGGGGTGCTAAAATACGAAACTGTGGTAGCTGGACTACTCTGTCATGTTCTCCTGTTGCTCAGATCTCTGTGAAAACTCAGTGAGTAGCTGCTAGTGCAAAGCTCGAGCCAAGAAAACTACAACTTGGAAGTGTAAGGTCAGGGGGGCACTGATGAGAAGTGACTTGGTGATGTCACTCTGTATGTGAGGTTATTCTTGGGCTGAGGGGCCACACTGATGTCTTTGTAGAGCACACTGGGAGTTTGGATGGTCTTCCAAGAGGGCTACAAGGATAAACCAAGATCTGGAAAAAAATGAAGCAGGTTGGGAAAGCTTCATCCAACTGAATGAACAGGGACACATGAACTCTGCAACTATAACCCTTGTACTGGTCTACTGGAGATTTTCCATGGAGCTGCACCCAACTCCTCTGGAGAAGAATCCAGTACTGGTAAAAAGGAAACATGTGTGGCTCAGTCTCGGGGTGGATACCTGTCCTAGGAGCTCCTCACCATCTCTAGCCAGCTGCAGGCAGTGTTCTCAGCCCAGCAGTGCAGATCACCACCCTTGGCATCCAAAGGCTGTTGTAACAGACTCCCCTCTTCTTTGCTGTGCTCCCCCAGCTCCCTCTTCTGCTGGGCACAGCTATGGGACTGTCACTAGAGAGAGGGTGATGTCTTGGAGATCGTCCCCTGGCTCAGGCTTTTCCTGCTGAGAACTGGGACAAGCTGCAGGGTCTCTGCTGGTGTCCCGCTGCCGTTGCAGTGTGCAGAGTGACCCAGGTGGCAGTGGCTCTCTCTGCACTGATGGGGTTCAGAGGAGAGTTAGCTGTTCTTCAGCTTGAATGGGAGAAGACTGTGGCTGCAAGGCTCAACTTCTGGGCACCTTTTCCCTGTGTTTTTGTTACGGTGCTTTGGTTGCAAGGCACGGTGATCGCTTCCTCCTTCCTGCAGTGGGCTCCATAGCAGCCTCAGTGCTGATCTGTTCTCATCTTGGGGAAGCACACTAACCCACTGCCTGCCACTGTCTTCAGAGGAGTCCTTACATCTTGCCAGTTGTTTTACTCTTGATTTTGGGGTGGTTCTGGTGGATTCTCTCTTGCCCGGATTAATTCAGGCACTGCATTTCTTGTTTGCTCTATTGCTTTTATGAGCCCTGTGATTTTTCATGGTAGATACCAGATATTTGCCAAGGGCTGTTAGAGACATGTTACAGCTTGTCAGCAGCGTGGTGGCAACCCCAGGCAGAGCTCCAGATTACTCACTCTCCTCTCTTATATACGCTGGCTGCTGCTTTTCGGTCATCCATGACTTGAGTTTCCCATGCTCAGCACTTCAGGTGGGGTAACTGCTCTGACCTGCAGAGCTGGTCCTGCTCCTACTGCTGGAGCAGGGTCTGCTGGGTCCTGGGTCTCGTGGCCCTGGGTGCTCCTTGGCAGGCTCTGGCTGTGTGGGTGGAAGGGACACCCTCATCTTCTTCCCCCAGCAACTTGGAGGAGTGAAGTGACCTCTGTAAACCCTCCTCTGTGGAGCTGCTCTATAAACCAAGTGTCCTGGAAGCAGTGTCTAATAGACATGGTCTTAGGTAACCTCCACTGGCTATGCTTTTATCTCTCTACATCCTGAAGGCAATCAGTCCCATCTTCCCATAAAAGCACAACGTTATGTGTAAATACTTCTCATATATTTATATTCCCATAATTCCCTATTTAAATCTGTTTGAGTTAGAAGTGATTTTTTTTCCTACCCTTCAAGCTGATGTGTATATTAGGTCTTCATTTTTCTTTCCTCCATTCCCAGCATGACCACTTGCTTTTATCTCCTTCACTTTGCTGAGTTGCTGGTCTCAGAACCGCTGAACCTCTCTTCTTTGAGGCCGAGGGACCTGGGCTGGCACCAGGCATGTCCCAGAAATGTTATCTTTTGACCCAAAATGAGCATGGGGGAAAGTTTGTAATGTGGTTTGTACTTCATTATTCCTTGTGTTAACAGTAAGGTCACGAGTAATGAGGAGGGTGAGTGTGGGCACTAGGCCAACGCTGCGTGGAGAGCAGAGGAAGGGATTTTCCAAATAATACAGAGGAAAACAGACACTCCCTGGGTTCACTGTCAGCTCATGCTCTGCCACGAGCTTCGTGCTTATTAAGAACCCCACAAAAATTAATTTTCACAGCAGGGAGAAATCTTGTGAAAAAGGCTTGATCTTTGGTTTCAGAGCCCCAGATGCTGCTGCCCTGATGGGGGTGAGACTTGCCACCACGTGATAGCTGTTGCGCAGCTTGTCCTCCCCGCGCGCCCGTCAGCCGCTGGGCACGCAGACAGACACATGGCAGCGCAGCCCCGTGGGCAGGGACTCGGCCTGTCCAGAGAAAAGTCACCTTTCAGAGGGTGACTTGCTGTGGCAGTAGTACCAGCTCCCAGTACACCTCTGGGATGCTGCCTTCTGCTTTGGTAAAAGAGCTCCTAAAAGGCCACAGAACTTTCCTTGCTGGTGGCTGGTTGCAGAGCAGCGTTGCCTTTGCTGTGGGGGGCTGGGAGCATCCCAGGAGCGGGTGGTGGCAGCCACGTGCTCACATGTGTGATGGGGCCGTGTGCTCAAGGTCCTGCATCAAGGATGACCACCTGTTGTGGTCAGTTCCTGGCATCCTCAAAGTTTTGCTGCACACCCCCAACATGTGACAGGCTCAAACCTTGGCTTCCTGGTTGCACTAAGCCCCTCAGCCCTCACCCCCACTAGGCTTCTGGGTCAGGGGTCTCCATTACAGGGGAGAAACTCATTCTTCTTATTTTGAGGATCACACTAATCTGAACTGGTTGAAGCAGGGACCTCAGGTGAGAGCCAGAGGCAGAACCAGATCTGCCTTTTGAGTGGGCAGTACCTGCCACTGCTCTGGAGTAGCCCCCAGCTCGTAGGACACTTGAGTTGCTGCTCAGGCAGAGCCAGGCAGACACTGGCTGCAGGGTTTGCTCTCCACCCATCAGGGTGGTTTAAAGGTGTTAAGCTTGTTCCATGCAACAGCTCTCGTGGGTTCTGCTGTAGTGAAGCCGTCCGTGGTTTTACCCCAGCCTGCAGCTGAGCACCACAGCTCAGCACCCAGGGCAGAGCCAAACTGTTCCTTTCTCAGAGGGAGCAAAATGCAAAGAGCAAGAACAGCGAGAAGTTCTGCTGTGTTTCTGGGGAGATGACACGTGCTTTCAGGCTGCAACTTCTCCAGTGCGCTGGGATTAGCAGGCAACTTGTTCACTCCTCCTGCTCCTCTGATTTCTAACTTCTGTAAATGGGAAGTGAATGAGGGAGTGGAGGGGGTGTGCTGTGTGCTGCTAAACCGGTGGGAAGGTTTATCCCTCTTGTCACGGGACTCCACAGACCTCTCTAGGTGGCTGCCAAGCTGAGGGAGCCTCATCCGAAGCTTGCTGGGAGCACCCTGAGGGTTCAGCAGCAACCAGCCCCTTAGGGCAGGGCTGCCTGGGCTGCCTGTCGTGGCTGGTGCCTCTTGCCAGAGTACAGGAGCTTATGAGGACGCTGTCTCAGTGCCAAGAGGTGAATTCCTTACAGCTCCTTCTTTGCTGTTCTTGTGCTTCCAGGTGACCCTCTTTGTCTACTCCGACCTGCTGCTCTTCACCAAGGAGGACGAGCCTGGGCGCTGCAACGTGCTGAGGAACCCTCTCTATTTGCAGAGCATCAAGCTCCAAGAGGGTGAGTGTCTGTGGCCACAGTTGAGCACATTTGGGGCATTTTCAGGGCTGCTGGCTGTAAAGGGTTTTGGCCAGCAGCAGGATGGCACCTCACTGTCTCATTGCTTCCAGTATGTCACAGCAACATCCAATGGGTGCTGCCAGATTCTCTGTCCTTATGGTGTAGGATCAGCATCAGCCTTCCTATCCCTGCACTAATTTGTGCCCTGGAGATCTGTCTCCTGGGCCATCTCAGAGGCACTCAAGTAGTGCCACTTTCCAGGGCTTTTTGGGTGCATCTCAGGGATTTTGGTCTGGCATTCCCCAGGGTGTTGTGGTGCTGGGCTCCTCCCCTAGCTAGTGTTACACTGTCTAGAGTGGGGGCTTGCTGAGGCTGGGAAAGGGAAGTCTTGAGGTTTCCCCACGGTGCCACAAGCCAGTTCAGGGCTGTCTCTAGGGGTGTCTGGCTAAGCCCTAATGACCTTTACTTTGCTACTTCTCCCTTCCGCCGCCCACGGTTTTCCCCCACTCTAGCATCCCTCCCCCATGCTCACCCCACAGAGCAAACCCTGGCCCTGGGGCAGGCTGTGCACTGCACTGGCACGTTCTTTACCTCAACTGGGCTTTCACATCCAAGCTGAGGGCTGGGAGTGGGCTGCTAGAGAGTGGTGACTGGAAAGGAGTTGCTTCAAGTTGAAATGCTGAGGCTGTATGGCCTTTAGGTGCTCAGGGTCAAAAGAGGAACGAGCAAATCGCTTTACCACATCCTATTTGCTTCAGTGGAGCCACTTCTTGGCCCTGGGCCCAGTCCCACCTTGTCTCTTCTTTGCAGTCTCTTTTTGGGTACAGGCTTGTTTTGTGTAGTGGCTGGACTGTGTCAGAGTGGGGCTGTGCCCCAGCTCCTCCCCGACTCCCTGCAGTGCGTGTTGCTGGATTGGGACCCCAGGAGGGACGTTGTCATTAGGTACTAGGGAAAAACTCTTCTATGCTGAGGTTGGTCAAAGATTAAGTTGCTCAGAGAGGCTGTGGGATCTCCATCCCTGGAGGTGTTCAGGACTTGGCTGTGTGTGGCCCTTAGTGCCCTCGGCTGGGGGCACCTTCCAGCCCAAATCACTCTGTAGCTGTGTGAGCTGATGTCTTCATGCAGTGCCACATCCCTGACCAAAAAGTATTCATCCAGATCTGGGCTGCTTCTCCAAAGGGATCGTTTTCTGGATGAATTTTGCCACTTCCCATGGTTTTCCCCTGCCCAGCTGTGGGTGAGCCACACTTCTCCATGTGCCACACATTGTTGTGAGCCTCAGTGCTGGACACCACATGTTGCCTGTCTGTTGTTACTTCTCACTTCCAGCAACATTTATGCTCCTGGATGAATCCACTGCCCTGTTTGGTGGGGTCAGAAACGCAGCGAGGGACACAATGCAGACAACATCAGCCACTCAGAAAAGCCTTTGAAGCTTTGCAGGGGCCTGTTGAGTTTGTTCTCAGCGCTCTTTATTTCTAAGAAAGGGACAAAAGAAGTTGTTCCCCATTGAAGTGCTTGTTGGTCAGCATCCGCTCCTGGAGCGTGCACTCGCGTGCTGCCCCGGCTGCTCTCCAAGGCTGTGGAACAGCCCTGGATCCATTTGCCTCCTTGAAGGAATCATCTTCCCTGGTGCTGGTCCTGCCCCTGTGCGTGAAGCTCTGTCTGTGGCTCAGCACAGGAATGTGTCTCCTAACCTCAGGCAGAGAGGTTGGATTTTGAGAGTGGTTTTCTGCCACTTGTTTCCTTGTTCCAGAACAACTTGGCTGGGTCTCATCTGCAATAGCTTAACAAGCCTCTCCGAAGGGGATGTTTGTCTCTGCAGGGCCGGGCGGCCCCTGTACGCCGGGAATCCAGCACGGGTGGTTTTCAGGCACCTCACCCTCCTGGTTTGGGCAGGGCCGCTTCAAAGGTGACCAGAACGAGCAGAAAGATGCCTGTCCCTTTTGGCAGGGCCTTTCTGTTGGTCTCCTGAATAACTGAATGGCACAGTAATAGGAACAGGCGTATTGCTGAGTATAACAATTGAGACATCTCCGGTACACTGAAGACCATTGTGATGTTTCCTGTTTCTGCTGCTCGCTGCCCTGTGCGAAAGCAAATCAGTATAATCTGCTTTACAATGCTCTGTCTTCCTGCTTTAGAAGCAGAGCAGGGCTGATGAGCACCACGCTGGCCAACGTTTCCAGTGCGACAGGGCTGGCTTCCTCACTAGATACTGTGGGAATTTCCATCGAAGGTCACCACCTCGCTGGGATCTGGGTCCCCCCGGCTGGGTGGGCTTGGCTCTGGGACAGGGAAAAGCTCTCCTGTTTCACTGCTGGAATGAGGACTGCCAGGCAGTGAGCTCCATCCCAGCCAGGATCCTGCAAAGGAGGACTATTCCTGTGCTGCTTTGCTCTCCCCTACATCCCAACTGGCTGTATCTTCTAGCAAACAGCCCTAAGATTATCAGAGGCCAGGAGCATGATTTATGGGCCTTCCTCCCTCACATGGCTTCTTCCTGACACCCCATGGATGCTTGGAAGCACCCAGGGCTTGTCCCTTGCCACATCTCTCTGGGGACATGTGTCCCCTTTCCAGTGCTAGGTCCGAATGAGCTCAGCAGCCTTCCTCTCTCCCCATGCATCCAGGGCCCTGCAGAGCCCTTCTGTGAGCTCCTCTCCAGGTGTCAGATGATGTCCTGTCCTGGCTGAGCAGATGTGAGGGGCTGGGGAGCAGGGTCCCTGCCCTCTCTGTGGGCATTGCCACAGTCCCCAGGGCTGTGCAAGGAGGCTGTGGACAGGAGCAGGACATCTTCCCTCCTTTCCCATCTCTTTGACCCAGTGTCCACCATGCACTGCCCGGGTCCTGTGAACAGTGGGTGCTTTCCTTGGGGTGCACAGGGAGGTGGGCAGAGCCGGGGCGGCGCTGCAGCCTGCCGCTGTGCCGGGAGCTGCCTGCCCTGCACAGGATGAGGCTTAGCCGGAGGGGGTGACGTGTCCCCACAAAACTCGCACCTCTGTGCTGAGTGCATGCAGCAGCCCAGCCCCGGGGCAGGGATGGGTCAAGTTACTCTGAAGGGCAAGCCAGTCTCCGGCTGCAGCGCGTCGGGAAGAGGCTGAAATACCTTTAAGTGAGTTCTTTTTTCTCGTGCTTATTTCCTTTTGGTGTTTCATTAAATTTGCCTGAGAGTGTGCTCAGCTGTCAGAAAAGGTGCGGATGAAGCGCTGAGTGGGGAACAGAGCCCCGGAGTAATCTGGGCAGCTGCCTGCCAACTCCCCAGCCCGAGGTTGTGCTGCTTCCCTCTTGGCCTTTGTGGTGTGCAGTGCAGCAGCAAGGTGTGCAGCTGTGGGGTGCAGCAGGCTTCCAGCATGCCAGCCTGACCCTTCCCAGGCTGGAAGAAGCTCCAGTGGAAGAATCCCAGTAAACGTGGTTTGTGCTGAAATCTGTGCTCGGGTCTGCCCTTCCCGCTCTGCCATCGCTCTCCTGCCTCCCCTTGCTCTTCACTGGGGATTTGCACTGGTTCAAGCCCAGGGCTGGGCTGGGCAGCTCTTACCTCCTGTTTGTTTTGTCTCTAAAGGCAATTACTGGTGGAAAATGGGGTTTAAGCAGCTCTGTAGCCTAGGCTGGCTCCCTGCTTTGTGTGTCCTGTAGGTACTGTGCTGCTTGGCCATGTGTAGCAGCGAGCCTTGGAGGGACAGGGGACCTGAGCTGCTGTGGTAGAGTTTGCTAATGCCAATACTCATAGCTCAGCAGAGAGGAGTTTGGAAGGGAATTAACTGTGATGGGTTTTGGCTTTGTTGGGATCACCTGTTACTTTAGAAGGAATAAACGGGTCCAAGGGAAGCAGGGTCATGCCCAGGGCTGTCACACGCCAGTGTCACGTTTCTTACCTAAGGGTGCATGTCTTTGGAGGGTGACTTGTTCCTTGGATCATCTGGGAAATCTGGTTTAAAGCTCCTGAGGGAAAGTGGCTGGGACTTGTTGATCTTCTGCAACGTGTTCTGCAAGGCAGCCTGGAGAGCTTTGGCCATAGCACAGGGAGAGGAGCAGAGTGCCCAGTTGAGAAGATGGGGTGTTTTTTGGTACTGCTGATCACTTGGGAAGTAGGAACAGTACAAAGGAATGGTGGACACATGCTGTGCCAGAGCAGGCTCAGATCCTGCCTCCAAACCCTCCCCTCTCTTGAGGGAAGAAGCACTGGCTGAGGTGCTGCCATTGAGGCTTTGGATTCACAGGGAAAATGTTCCTTGGTGGTCCTGCTGGATTTATGGAAAAGGGTGCTGGGAAAGCTCAGGCAGAGGTGAGACACAGGCTCCCAGACATGTCTGCTCAGCTTGTGCTCTTAGGGTCTGGCATCACTTCCCTTCTGGAGGTGAAGATTTGGAGGGGCAGCACTGGAGCCCTTTGTCACGCAGCACTGAGGCCACGCTGCTTCCCTGACCCTCGCAGCACCCAGGCTGGAGCAGAGGGAAGCTTATGAGAGCACACAGGGTCTCCTCATTAGAAAGGTCCACAGCAGCACTCCTGGTGATGCTGGGCTCCAAAAGGAGCTACCCCAAAGGGCAGCTGGAAGGGGGGTGTCCAGCCAACGGCTCCTGGCCGTTGCAATTCTCTGTGGGCTTCACATTGCCTGCAGAGTGACTCAAGAGGCATCTGAGTCCCTCAGTGGGTCACAGCTCTTATCTTGACATTTGGGCTGCTGCCTGTGGCAGAAGAATTGCCTTTCTCTGGGGAACAGGGTGTTTCCACCACTGTGCAGAGCCTGTTCCCATCATTAGCACAGCTCAGGCTGTTGAAATGAAGCAGAGCTTGTGCTGATATTGCTGTGAATAGGATCTGCAGCCGTGCCCTGCCTGCAGATCTGATCTCATGGCAGAGGTAATGTCATTAAAAGGGTTAGGAAAGCTGCAGCCCAGTGCTGCTGCATTCTACCAAGGGCAAGACTGATGCAGGGCACACTGGTGTGAAGGAGCAGAACAGCTCCAGGAGATGGGATGTCCTGCTTCAAAGCTGACATTCTGTCCCCCTGCAAGGCTGGAGGAGAGGCTTCCCTTGGGGCTGGGGACACTCAGGGCTCACCAGCAGGGACTGAAGACCAAGTCAGATCCTCTGGAAAGCCATTTTGTTGGGGACAGGGAATGCTAGACCTCCAGGGACCAGGCTGGTGGAGCAGTTGGAGCATAACACATCCCTGGGATAGCTGGCAGCAAGGTGAGGAGCCCTGCTGCACTGCTCTGTGATTCAGCAAGATGCAGATCGCAACACTGGTCATCATGTTGCTTCCAGCACCATCTCCTTTTCCAAAACCATGGAGGTCACTTGGCTGGACCACTTGAGCAGTGCCATACTGGTGGGAGCTTGAGGAGTTAGTGCTCAGCCCCATGGAGGGTATGAATTCTGCCCCATGTCAGCCACTTCCCATTGCTCTGGGATTTGGCTCCATCCCCTCAGAGAGGCCCCAACCACTGGCACTGGTGGAGGCTGGGCCAGACAGCACTAGACAGAGCTACCACCAGCCTTGCCAAGGAGGGCAAGGGGGCCCGACCCCCATGCCCAGGGTGGCTGCGTGGGCATTGCAGGTCCTCTGCCACCCCTGGGAAGGAATTGGGCTGCACATGCCTTGGCAGGTAGGACATGCCATGGCCTCTGAAGGAAACAGACCTGTTTCCCAAAGGAGAATCCATGCTAGCACAGGGAGCCCATGCAAGATGCTGTGAAATGCAGGCTGCACAGCCCCTGCAGATGCAGCATACATCACTCCCGGGTCACAGCCTGGTACTGTCCAACGACAACAATAAATATTCATCAAGTGCTGTCTCTTAGCCAATTCCTCTGCCCGTGGCTCTGCTTGCAGAAATGCAGTTGTAGGTTAATTTTGATCCTGATTTTTTTCTTCTTTATAGGTTCAGAAGATCGCAAATTCTGCATCCTTTACCTGGCAGAGGTGAGTGTTGCTGTTTTCTAAATTAACTTCCTAGTGGGAGCTGAGCACACACTAACAACCAGTCCTTTCTGCTGGGGCAAGAGGCACCGAGCAGGCTGATCTTAACTACCTTTTTAATTAGTTTGCCAGAGGTCTGGAAAGGAAATGTAATGACTGCAGCCAGAATACATTAGTAAGAAGCTGCTAAAAGGAATCTGTGAACAGGAGGGTGGCAGTGCTGGGACAGGTTTGCTTCTCCCCTTCCCTCTGTGTGCAGTGGGTAGATCTTCCCTGCAGCATCTCACTTCTATTTTACCTTGGGATTCTTTCACCCAGGGGCAGATTTCCTTGCCAACTGTTTTGTCTTTATATTTTAGGCATTTTGCTTTTCTCGTCTTCAGGTGCCCAGGTTCGAAGCGCTCAGATAGAATAAGGAAGCTCTATCTGAAAGATACATAAGCACAGCTCTAAAAACATGTGGCTGGTACAGGGCTGAATGCCCTAAACAGATCTGGAATATCTCAGACCTCAGAGCAGTTACATTTGTGTTGTGAAGCAGCCAAGGAGGCTGCAAAATTGGTTCCCAGCGACAGGATCTATCTGATCACTGAGTGCGGCGGCTTTTTTTCCTTTTCAAGTGATTTTACCGAGTTCCTGGTTTCAAGGCCTTGTATTTTCAGAGGTGGAAATTTGGAATTGGGCAAGATCCCCAGGGCACAGAAGGGAATGGCAAACATTGCTCAGCAGCACCACGAAATAATAAGCTATTGTGAAAGTTGGCTGAAAGGGTTCGGGATGAAAGTTGTTCACCTGGAGTGGCTGGACGTCGGCCAAAGCACGACCTGCTGCGTAACCACGGGCCGACGAGTCCGCTGTCACGTTTCCCTCTTGGTCCTTCCTTGTCTCCTCTGTTTCTTCCTGGGGCTGTGGGGCAGGAGCTGCCTCCTCAGGGCTTTGCTGAGCGCGTGTCCCAGCGTGACGTCGGGTTTGCGTGACGCCTCCCTGCCCGGCTAATCCTGTGCTGTGACTCAGGCTGCGCCGGGTGTTTGTCAGCGACGTCCCGGCAGCGGGATGAGGCACTCCTGGCTTTTCCCATACCTTTGGAGAAGCTCCATCTGCAGCCTGACCTTTAATTTAGGAGCTTTGGGTCCCTGAGTAGAAGTGACTGATAGAGATCTGGCTGTGTTTTGTCAGGTCTTGGGAGGGGAAGACTGGTGTTTGTCAGTTAAGTGCTTAGTTTTATTTCTGCTGGGATGGAATGATTCCCACAGCTCTGGTGACGGATCTGCGGCACCCGTCACACTCGGAGTGTGGCAGCGTGCAGCATGTGCTGCCTGACACACACGCTCCCCCCCAGAGGACAGTAGGCCTGGGCACTCCGTGATTATGGGGTTCTGCAACCCCCTTGTTGTTCCCTCTGTCTGCCCAAGGTGTTTTGGGGCAGTAGAGCAGGAGCTTCCTGACCAGTGGGGACCGTCAGGCCTGTCACCCCACAAGTGGCTGCGCTCACTCTGCGTGTGCCAGTGTGTGGCTTTCAGGTGACGTCGGGGCATCCCTGGCTCAGACAGCATCATTTAGAGCAGGACATTCCCTCCTGGATCCACAGGACTTCTGTGGTGGTCTGTATGGAGCTGGGAAGGTCATGCTGACCTGAGGTCTGCCCACAGGTAGGTGGTATGGGGTGATTCTCTGTGTGGTTCCTGCAAGGCAGGGAGAAGGTGGCTTCTATGTGTCCACCATGTGTGCAGAGCACGGATAGAAACAGGCAGCTTCAAGGTTGAGGGCACAGTGTGCTTCCAGGTGTTACATCTCCCCAGCCTCTCCAGCCATTTTGGTTCAAAAGGGGAAGCTGAGGCACAGGGAAGGGGACATGCCTGTGAGTCAGTGGTGAGCCAAGGCAGGACAGTGCCCTCCTGACTTCCCCTCAGCTGCTTTTCTGGGAACCAGTGACATGAGAGCCATGTGGAGAGGGTGACCAGGCTGCAAGGTTAAAGCCACCAGGCTGCTGGTGGTTAAAGCACAAGAGCAGAAACCTCTCAGTTCTGCAGCGTGGGGGTCGTGTGGCTCAGGAGACTGTGGCTGGTCCCAGGCAAACGGAGATGGGCTCTTCTTAAATTATGGGATGCTTCATGGGAGCCAGCCTGGGAGCACTGAAGCATCTTGTTCTTCAAGGAAGCTAAGAAGAGAATCACCTTCAGGTCATCCCTCTTTTCTTCTTTGATTTCAAAGGAGCAAAGATTTAGTTACAGGGTTGGGGGTTGTCACCAGGAGGTTTTAAGTCTTGGCAGCCTGTGGGAGAGAGGGGAAGGTCCCCTCTAAATCATCCAGCATGTTGGCTGCACACACAGGCGTTGTGGGGGTTGGCTGCCTTGCTGGGCTGGGGGGAGCAGTTTGTGGAATTGGTTTTGCAGTGGGGTGGATTCAAGGCGTGGGCTGTGGTCAGATGCAGGGTGGGATTTGGGTCTGGTGAAATGGCACTTGTGTGTTGCAGTGGCACAGGGGGCTGGCATGGGGGTCTCCAGGACAGCCCAGCATGTCTCTCTCCATTGTCTGACGGACATGGTGTCTACTTCATGCCTTGTTCCCAGCTGCATGACCTCCTTGTGCTCTGGCACAAGGCTCAGCACCCTTCCTGACTCTGGGAATAACACAGTTTTCCACTGCAAGGATGGCTTCCTGCAAAGAGGGGCTGCCTCTGCTCCAGTGCTGTGCTCAGGCTGCTGGGAGTCAGGGGGGAAGGAGGTCTGGAAGGGCAGCTCTGGCAGGCTGCACCCTTGGGGTCCCTGTGACATGCTGCATTGTCTGGGTCCTGCTGGCAGACGTGGCTGTCCTGCTGACCACTCCTGTGACTGCTTGTGGCAGCTAGAATGCTTTGTGTAAAGATATGTAGGGGAAGGATGCTTGTATGGACATGGCTTTTCTGTCCCATGTCACCCTAAGGGGTCTCTGCCCCTCCTGATCTGCTCCTGTCCTGCCCTTTGCAGCAAGTGCTCCATCCCTGGGCTCACCAGCAGCGCTCTAGCCCAGCGGGAGCCTTTTGTTGACTCAGCTCTTCTGTCAGGTCCTCTCCAGGATGGGTGTGATGGGTCTGGGAGGTTGGTGGTTGTCATTGTCTGAGCTCTTCCACTGGCATCATCTGGGTAGAACCATCTGTTGTGCTGCCATGATGGGGTGTGGGAGGTTGTTGAACAAATTAAGCAAATTTAAGCAAAATGAAGCAATTCATGAATTGCTTAATTTGTTCAACAGATTTGCTTAATTTGTTTTAAACAAGAGAGATTCCAACCTTCAGGGAAACCAGAGGGTCATGAAGGAGCTACAGCTGGTCATCCTGCAGCTCGTGTGTCAGTTACTACACCGGGTTCATGTAGTAACCCTGTGCATGACAGCTGATGGCAGCCAGGTGACAGCAGTAACCTGTAAGGCCCAGTGTAGGTTACAGCTGAAGGGGGGGTGTTTTACAGGCTCTTCAGTGAGGGAACTGCAGTGCTTGGAGGCCCTGAGCGCAGGTGGGCCCGATGCTGGTGGAGCACGTGGCCTCCTGGAAGGGAAGGGCCAAATACAGGTTGGTGTTGGAAAGAACGCAGGAATGGAGGAAGGATCTCCACTGGGGTGTAGGTTCTTGGTGGTTTTGTTCCCTGTGGTGGCCATGGGGTGGCTGTGGTAGTCCCAGCAGGTAAGGCAGCCAGGATTTTGGAAGTGAAGGTGGTACCTTTCGACCTGATGAGTACTGTGTATATCTGGAAGCTCATCTACTTTTCTAACTGCCAGTTGGTGTATGAAAAGTAGTACTAATGCATGCAGACCTAGTCTAGCCTATAGTTTGTTTCAGTATTTTAAATCATGGTATAACAGTTTAAAGTTGGCTGAAGAGAACCTGCTTGTGAAAGCTTCGGGCCGATTCAGTGCAGACCCTGGGGAATTGCCCCCTGCCCACATGCCATTCCCTGCAGGACACACTCACCTCGTGTGATGACACATGTGCGACCTGTCAGGAGAAAACACTTACTACCTGGTGGGAATTGGTGGCATCTTGAGCTGGTCCAGAGATGTGAGTGTGGTCCAGGACTCACACCCTTCCCCACTCCGGAAATGTCCCACTGATAGGAAACTGCAGATCAGTGTTTTATTTTATTTATCAAGGGTTTGATTTGAACCCAGCATGCTCAGATCCAATTGGCTTAATATCAAATAGCTCAGTGAGTTTTTCATTTGAAGAGCACTAGCAGAATTGATCGTGTTCTCTGGTAGGTTTTGTCTGCAGACACTGGGTGTCTCTTGGGAAACTGCTCTGACAGAAAATCGTTCCAGCAGCAGCTCCCTGGCCAGCGGCGATGAGCACACTTACAGACCCGGCAAAGCAAGGCCCTAGGTCTGTGCTTGATCTTGTTTGGCCTTGGAGATGTGCAGCCTGGCTCTGCATGGGAGATCCTGTGGCCAAACGTGAGAGAAGTGACACTGTCACCCCTTGTCCCACCGCCCCATGCCCTGCCTCTCTGCAGACACATCCCTGCTCCCGTGGGGTTCCCCGTGGGACTGTTCCTGGAGCTGTGTCCTCTCTTCCTGGCAAGGGCATGCTTTGAACAAACCCTTTCTAAACTGGCCCATGACTGTGGTGAGGGGCAATACTGTAGTTGTGTAAATGTTCCTAACTCTGTGGCCTTCACTGGTGATGTCCCTGCTTGTTCTATAGAATTAATTTCCCAAAGCATTCTCTGTTCCTCCTGGGACTGATCAGGACCAACCCTTAGGGCTGTGGCTTTGACCATTTCTGTTCTGCAGGGAAAGAGCAAGGAGAACCAAGGTACCCATCTCCATACAGGGCACCTCAGCGCTTGGAAAGCCATTTACTGGTGCCACAGAAGACTTTAGGGCTCAGGGACATACTGGGACAAGGTGGATATTATACACCTGGGTGGTTTTAAAGTCAGCTGTTCTGGACATGTCTTTGGAAGAGTTTGCAAGGAGGTTGTTGGGGTTTTTTTGGCACTGTCCTGGCAGGAAAAGGACAAGAGGGCTGGCCAGGGGTGACATCAAACCTACACAACCAAGCAAAAAGCCAGAGTGAATTTGTTTAGTGAAGAATTTAAAAAGTAATTATTAATTAAAGAGAAAGAGCACACATGGAGCACAACTGGAGTGGACATCCTCACAGGCACTTCTCTGGATGTGAACAACACTTGACCTGTAAACCTGAAAGACAGAAAATTGCTGTGCTGCTTAATAAATACTGAAAAACTCTGGTCTGAAACCTCAGCATCATCTCATGTGAGCATTGCTCTGCCAGGGAGGGCTTGTTTAGTTGTGGACAATCATCATTGACATGGTAGAAAATGGCAAATCATGCCTGATAAAGTGTGCATATCACATGAAATTTGGAGATGTAGGAGATAAGGATGATAGTTCAGTGGTGGAGCAGTGGGGATTAGTTGTTAAGATGGGTGAAAGGTGATGGTGTGTTTTTCTATGGGAAAAGAGGGCAGAAGTGACTGAGAAAGGCTTGTTGGGAGAAGAATAATCAGCAGCTATGAGTTCCTGCAGTGCTTCTTGCTGCCTGCCCTTGCCACTTCTATTGATGGAGAGTGTGAAGGGTGCTCCTCTGCCATCCTCTTCCTCACAAGAGAGTTGGAAGCTCAGTCTGCACACACTGAACATCCCTGCCATGTCAGGCCTGCAGCAGCAGCTGCACACATCTCAGTGTGTCACACCAAGAAATCTGAACTGCAGCCTGAGCTGCAGGTGTGGTGAGGTGAGGTCAGGCCACGACATCCATCAAGTGCTCCTGAAGGATGTTGTGACATGAACCCATGTGCTGATCACCCAAACGCCCGATGCCGTGCGGTGATGCAGCCCTACCCTGTGTTCCCAGGACATGCTCCACATTCACATAGTTCTTGGCCTGTGCTTGCAGGGTGGGTGAGCTCAGTGTTGCAGCTAGGGACTGCTCTGCTCTGAGCTCTCACCTGAGAGGGAAGGGTGCTTGTAGAATGGGAAGGTGCTGGACTTGCTGTTTGCCAGAGTGGTGGTTGCCATTGGGAGCTGCATGCCTGGCTAGGCTCAGGCTGGGGATTTCCCTGGAGACTGTTATCTGATGAGCCACTTAAGGACAACCTGCTGGCTTGTGAAAGAGCCCTGTGTCCTTGCTGGCTCCTCCAAAGCAGGTGGAAAAGATTTTTCAGGCTGGCTTTTCCTCCTGGAGATGTAGCATCCTCCAGGCCATGCCATGACACAGTGCTCCTGTGGCATCGCTCTTCTATCTTCTCTCTCTTTAGCAGCACCATCGGGCTCTGACAGGCCTGGGGTGAGCTGGAGCTGAGCATGGTGACTCTGCACCATGAAGTTTCTATCTCAGTGCCTCTTCTGATCTATGGGGTAGGACAATGAAAACCCACTCCCTGAGAGGCAGCCCTTGGTGTCACAGGAAGGACGGGCACATCTACCCTTCACCTTGGCCTACAGAGCCTCTCTGGTCTGAGAACAAGCCGCACACTTGTCTGCAGGGATTGCTGCATCCTGCAGACAGCAGCTCCAGCGCATCATCTGCTCAAGTGCCTTCGAGATCCTGTCGGATTTTGGTTATCCCAGCTTTCAACCCAGGCCAACAACTGCTGTTACTGCCAGTGTTGCTTTGGGCACCGCCGGTGTGCCCAAGCAGCCCGGAAACCACAGGAAGAGATGTGGTCCCCCCCCACCCCTCCAGCCCAGCTTAGCATGGGAGAAAACTAAACTTTCTCATCAGAACTAGCTCTGTGGGTCATGAAATAACCAGCCAGCAGTTGCCCGTGTTTTGTGCACAGGATATTCCCAGGGCTTGCTGTTTCGCCGGTGGAAGGTTTGCTCTGCGATTTGAAAACCATTGTAGTCTGGAGCCCGTTTCCGAGGTACTTCCCTTCGGGATCTCTGCTGGGCTTGGCTGGGGACCAGCGCTCCGAATGTTCGAGGCCAGAGCCGAGCTGTGCTGAGAGCCCTGTCCCTGAGCCGCTTTGTCACAGACCCTGCAGGGAAGAGGAGGCTGGGGAAGGGAACAGAGCGCGGAGGGAACATCCATCCACCAGGCAGGTGAGATGAGAACTGCCCCAGGGCTAGGCTGGTCCCCGAGTTCAAGGCTTTGGAGGTGTCAGGCCCCTTGGTATTACTGTATCAGTGATGTGTAGAGCCACACTGGTGTGCCAGATGCTGCTCTGCTGGGCCTGGCACAGAGGGACATGTCTGCAGCGTGGGGGCTTGGTGTGTAGTGTCTGGGGGCCCTTCCTGCAATAGGGTGCTGTTCTCCAGGAGGTCCTGAGCTGATCTGTGGGCTCCAGAGCCAACAGTCCCTCTTTGGTTCGTGTCTGCTAGGGTAAGCTGGAGCTCTGCCCAGCCAGACCCCTCGCCCGTCATCGTCCCCTGCTCCTGGGTGCTATGGGCCAAGGCTCAGCCTGGAGGAGCTTTTCCCGTGGAGCACAAGGGACCTTTTCCTGCTGTAACAGCAGTTTACAGGGGCTTGTGCTGGCTAGTCTGGGTCCTCCTCTGCAGTTCCCACCCTGTGTTTTCCTCCTGCTCTTCCACGGGCAGCACTGGCCCAGGGTCTTGCCCGGGTGCGGGCTCACCGCAGGCTCCAGCGGACACGCAGCACCTGTGATAACATGTTCCCGTGTGCTGGGCCGAGGGCGCTCAGCAACTGGCAGCAGCCACTCACTCTGGTCACAAACGCCCCCTTCACGCCATCTGCATCCTCCTTTCCCAGCACTGTGAGATTAGACCCTGTTTTCTCTTTGTAAATATTGGCAGGGAAAGCAGCAGCCTCCCTCAATGAAAACAATAGCGGCGAGGCCGGTTCCCAGAGCGAGCCCCGAGCGACGCAGCGAGCACGGCGCAGCCCAGGCGTTAGCTGACCCCCCTGCTCCGTCCTCCACGGTGTCCAGGAGTGTTGAGCTGGGCAGCTCATGCCCGTGGCAGGGGCTGGGCTCTAGGAACATGTGTCACTGGGGGAGCTTCACACCATATAATGGTTTGTCTTTGGCCTCTGTGCTCCGTCTGGCTGGGTCCCAAAGGGTTCTGCAAGCAGGAGCTTGTGCTTCAGAGGCAAGTGGTGGGATGCTCAGCCGCTGCCTCTGTCCCCACCAGAGCTGCACGTTATTTAGGGAGCAGGGTGATGGCAGAGGGAGAAACAGAGCTCTTCCCTTGGGAAATTTGTGTTGGAGAGGTTGGATATTGCTGTGAAGGAATAAAGTGCTGACATCTCTGGTGCTGTAGTGCAGAGTTGGTAGTAAAATGTGTACCAGTGGGATAAATACAGTTTTGCCTGTTCATGTCAGCCTTGCCCTCTGTGCCTAGGACACAGATCACTGACTTTCTCCTCTGCCTTTTGGACCACCAGAGCACAATCTCCTTTCCATGCTTTAATATTTGCAGCCTGCTGGGGCTGGGGAGCCTCTCTGGCTCGCTGAGGCTGAGTGGGAGGGAAAGGGGCACTTTTCTCTCAATAGCCAGTGCGGGCTGAGCATCACTTTATGCTAAATTCAATCAAAGAGATGGGCACTGTAATTGAATCAGCCAGGGGCTGCAGAGCAGGGGTAGGTGAGCTCTGCATCCGTCACGAGCAAAGGGATATGAGACGCCCTTGGAATTGCTTTAAGCCTCTCACTGGGGGAGCTGCAGAAGCTGGGTAGGGATGGAGGTGTGCAGTAGTTACAGCATCAGTGTGGGCACCAGGCTCCTGCAGCTATGCTGATGTTTTCAGACTCCAGTGAGTCCTTGTTGTCCTTCACTTCTGGCCCCGAGTGCAGAGTTGGGAAATGCCAGCCCGGATCTCCAGCCTGGCAGACTGGTACTCATCCTCTCCTCTAAAGTAGGAATGATTAGGTGCCTTCCTAGGGATGAGTGGATATTGTAGTGGTGCAGCCTGGTGATCCACTGGTATGGGACTGGGAGGGACTGAGATCTCTGGGGTGGGAAGGAGTGCTGAGCTGCTCCAGGAGATGCTCAGAGCATCGCTGCATTGGGGTCGTGGGGGCATGGGAACCTCTGCTCCATTTTACCAGCATAGAAGTGAGCCTGAACACACATTTCCAGTGTTTAACTCTGCTTCTGCTGTAGGACTAGATGTGGTGATGTACAGACATAAGATCACTTCTCTGTCCTGTAACTCTGCAGGGACAAGGGACTGACCTAGCGATTTCTTTTCCTAGAGGTGATGTGGGTGGTTGGTTTATTTACCGCTTCAGTAGGGGGTTTGGATTAAACACAAATGAACTGGCATCCAATGAAAACAGTGTCTTAAATGGTGTGACTATAAAGCATTTCCCCTTTTGGTTGTGTTGTGTCTCTGGAGTCACAAAGCTGCAAGTTCTGTAGTTCTCTCTGACCTTTCTGGGAAAAACAGGCTATCGGAGACCTGCCCTTCTGGAGGGACATCCTAGGGGGAACTGGGAGGCCTTTTCACGCGCTTTAGTGGAAGGTTCTTTTTTCTTTCTTTGCTCTTATGTCCCAACTGCCTTTTTTTTTATTATTTTTTATTTTCATATCTGGCCACAGAAGGAAATGATACAACCATGGGCATTTCTGGTCCCTTTTTGAAGAGAAATCTGCACAATCGCAGTGAGCAGCAAATGTTACTAGTGCTTATCTTTTAGCACAAGAGACGAGTGTTTAAGGGCTGGGAGACACTTGCCAAGAGGACTTGGCTGGAAGGTTTCTTAAATGAGTAGGATTTGACCCAAATAAAACCTGTGCAAGAGGAACAGGTCCATATCAAAAAGGGTGTGTGCAGGGCAGGGCACCAGTGGAGGTGTGCTCAGCTGGGATGAATTCCCATCCTTCTCCTTATTCCTTTCTCACTGCGTGTTGCTCACCAACAACAAGCACAGAGCAGAGCTGGAGTGTTATCCTGAATCCCAGAATCCCAGACTTGTCTGGGATGGAAGGGACTCCAAGGATCATCGAGTGCCACCCCCCCTGCCACAGGCAGGGCCACCAACCTCCAGGCTGGGATCCAGACAAGGTTGCCCAGGGCCCCATCCAACCTGGCCTTGAACACCTCCAGGGTTCGGGCATCCATCACCTCCCTGAGCAGCCTGTTCCAGCACCTCACCACTCTCTCCATCAAGAACTTCCCCTGATATCTGACCTAAATCTTCCTTCCCTCCAGCTTCAATCCATCCCCTTGTCCCACCACTCTCTGCCCTTGTGAAAACCCAATTTCCCTCCTGTCCAAACGCACCCTTTAAGTCCTGGGGAGCTGCAGTGAGGGCCCCTCGCAGCCTTCTCTTCTCCAGGATGCCCCAGCTCCCTCAGCCTGTCCTCACAGGGGAGCTGCTCCAGCCCCCTGAGCATCTTCTGCTGAAAGCAGCCCCTGATGCACGCTCAGTGTGAGGAGCAGAACAGGCTGGTCTGGAGCTTCTCCTGAGGTCTGCCACCCTCCCAGCTCCACCCAGCCCGAAGGCACTTGTTTTCATGGTTCATGCTATGGCGCCTCATTAATGTTTGCATACAGCAAAGAGCAATTTCCATCCTCTAAATTAGCTTAATAGACGTGTTTCCAGTGTGGTGGCACAGGGTGCAGGATCGCTGGTGCTCTGCCCGCGCCTCACCACTCTGCTCCTCCTCATTAAAGCAAAAGTCTTCTGCTCAGCACCACAGCAGCCTTCCACCCTCTCACTGGAGGAGATGCCATGCTGATTTCCTCTCTGCTTTTCTTTCTGGTGCCCAGCACATGGGACACCGGAGCGAGCTCTCCCGTTCTCCTCACGTTCATCTGACACAGTGTGTTGGGAGCGAGTCGTTCGCAAACAAACCAGGGCCTGCGACACGCAGCTAATGACCTTCTCTCTGCCTGTGTTTCCTTTACGTCAGAAGTCCGAGTGCTTATTAAGTTTGGAGGCTTACTCCCAGGAGCAGAAGAAGAGGATCTGCTGGTGTCTGGCTGAGAACATCACCAAGCAGCAACATCCGGCGTCGGCTCCTACACACGGCAAGGTAAGAGACCTGCGCGGGAGCCCAGAAACCCTGCTCGGAGCATCCCGGGGGCTGGGGGCTTTGCTCTGCTCACACTCGGCCAGGTGAGCNGGTTGCCAGGTTAGTGGTGAGTCTGTGTTCAGGCACTGCTGTGTCTGCAGCTTCCCGCCCCGCTCTGGGAAGCAGTTACTGCATTCGTGTGTGCTGGCTGGGGTGGAGGCAGACTCCAGCGAGCAGGCAGCTTCTGACGCCTCCCAGCATCTGTATTTGGACAGCTGAGGCCACCCAACCCGGTGTATGGCCTTCCTTGAGAGCTCGGCTCTGGGGCAGGACTGAATGCAGAGGGAGAGGTTCGGGCCATGATCTCTGGGTCCTGGTTAAAAGGCTGAGGTCATGGGAGCAGTGGCATGGAGATTGCCCCGTCTGTGTGCTCAGAGGCGCTCGAGTGTCTCATCTGGACCCCACAGTGGTCTCAAGGCACAGAAAGGGCATTTGATGAGTGCTGTTTTCATACCTAGCAAGGCAGCACCAGCACTTTTCCCACACTGAAGAGCTTCAGCCTGGCTCAAGAATGTTGTCTCAGCGGTGCTGGCAAGGGAAAGGTGTGTGTGGTGTGGGTTTGAACCACTGTCTGAGATGCCTGTGCTGCAGGGGTATAATTAACTTCTCTCCGCCTGGCTTTGGGGCTGGGGCTGCCACCAAGGAGTTGTGTAGGACAGTGTCAATCTCTGCTGGAGTCATCTCATCTCCTGGAGATTGGGTTTGGACTGTTAGGGGGACCCACTGCACTGGGAAATGAGAAACACACTGTGCAGAGTGTTGAAGTGAGGCAGATGGGGACCTCGGGGGTAAAACCACTGGGATATGTGCCCTTGGCTGGCGCGTGGCGATGGAGCAGCTCCTGCCCCATGGGACCGTGTGGGTACAGCCTTGGTGCGCGGCGCCTCCGACTCGAGGGCAGGCGACTCGCTCCCACCGTTTGTGCAGGAAGAAGCAGGAGCTGGTGGCTGAGCTGCCACCAGATCCAGAGGCAGAGTGACGTGGCTTTTGCTCTGCAGTGTCCCAAACTGGGTCAGCACAAACATCTCCGCTGGAGACGCAGCCTCCGGATTCCTTTTCTTGCACGTTTCAGACATACTAAAATAGCAACAGCGTAAAGAGCCTGAGAACCTACTTAACAGGCAAACCTCTAGCAATGCAAACAGCTCAGAGCAGCTACCTCAGTCAGGTGACAAGACTCTGCCATGTCTCCTGTTTGCATCTCACTGGCACAGCACGGTGCCTGGGATGGAGGGTCCTGGCTGCTCGGTGTCGGGGGGAACACGCGATGGGGCTTGGTGTGGCTCTGCTCTCAGCTTGGTGTGATCCAGCCCCGGGCTGGGGGCTCCTCTGGGGCAGAGCTCTGCAGGGACACCTTCAGATCTGAGCATCTCACACAGACGCTGAACAGGGGGATCGTGGCTGCTCTCCAGCACGACATGGACTCTGGGACCACTGGGGTATTCGGGTGATACTGCTGTCACCCTCCCCACCCCAGACTCTGTGCTCATGGCAGGGTGTGGGGTTTTAGCTCTCTGCTGGACTTACAGGCCCTGTGGCTGAGAGCAAAGCCCTCAGTAGTGTCTGCTCCCTGTGCTGTTGAAGGTTACTGGATAGGTGGAAAAATTCTCTAGAAGACAACACAAAACTCTCTAAGGCTTTTCTGTGCCTCGGGAGCCAAGAGGGTGCTCCCTGGGTGCAGTGGGGAGCCAATCTGTGCCCTGCAAGGTGGTGACAAGGGGGTTTTATCTCAACTTGCCAAAGGTGATGGAAGTCACACTGGTGAGATATGGGGCTGGAGGGGGAAAAGAAGCATGAGAGCAACCTCCAGGCACTTAGCTGAGCTCCTAGTGCCATTTCCCATCCCAGCAAGGTATAAACTGCCCAGGATGCAGTTTTAAAGCAATCCTGAGCCTGAAGTGCAAGAACCAGCGCAGGGAAGGGAGAGCAGCCCTGCGTGAGGCTGCAGCTCCTGAGTGGGCATGTGAAGATGCTTGGTGGGCATGCAAGCTCAGAGCAGGGTGTGTGGCCACACGAGGGGCTGGGCTGTGAGCCCAACATGGGTGAGCTGCAGTTGGGGCTGATGTGAGCTGCACTGCAGCCGGTGTGTTGGAGCAAGCATCTCCGGGGATGTCGGTGCAGTGGGAGGCAGGAGCAGGGAAAATCAGTCCTTCTTGCAAGGGAGAAGTGATCCATTAGCTTTGCTTATTGCTTACAAGTCATTTGATACTAGTACTATTTAAGGAAACAGAACAGTGTCTGCTCTGTGAACAGACAAATTAAGCTGGAAATATCAGCTTCCGCATGGCCGATTTCTGTTCCAAACAGGAATCTGACTTGCAAAGCCTTCAGAACTTCCCCAACTTGGTAAGAGGCAGCTCATCTCCCTGAGGCTGGAGCCAGCTGAGGGCATGTGGGCTCTGCCTGTGACAGCAGTGAGGGGCTGGTGCAGCCTTGGTGCCAGGCAGTGATGTGCCACACGCCAGCTGCGTGCTGTAGCAGCAGAGAGGGACAGTGAGCAGAGAGCAGCTCCCACGGTCACTACACCTGCTCGTGAGCAGGGAATGGGGCTCCCTTCAATGTGTTAATGTGACTCAGGCCACCCCTGGGTCTGTCCCAGAACAGATAGCTTGCAACGGGCAGGGGATCCCCGGTGGGATGGTCACATCTGGAAAGGAGGAACTAGACTGGCTGAACTGGTGGAGGGAACTTGCACAGTGCCAACCTCTTGGAGCTGTGGGAAACGTGACAAACTTCCCTGTGACATGAGCTGTCCTGCCAGGAGGTCCCCAGAGTTGTTCTGTGGTTGTTTTCTCCACCTGCAAGGCCTTCCCCGCTCTCATCCTCGTGTCTGGGACTGCCCTGCGAGGCTGGTCCCTGCCCCTCAGTTGTGCTGAGCAAGGACCCGTTAAACACACCACCAAGGTGGCCCAGCTTGGTGACAAACGTGCCCAGACGTGGAGGACTGGAGCCTGGGGGTTGGGCTGGCTCTGGTGAGGAACCACAGCAGCAGCAATGTGATTACAGTGAGAGCAGCTTTATGAACTAATCGAGTTAGCGAGGCTGCCTCCTTGGGCCCAATAATGGCCATCTGTGCAGAGCACAGTGCTGCTTTTAAGCCTTGCATCGCTGCACTGGTCCTGCTTCCAGCCCAGCCCTGCCATGGATTGCATTAGCACAGTTGAAGAGATGGCAGACTGTGGAGCAGGGGCAAGGATGAGGTGCCAGGGGCTGGAGCTGCTCCAGCTGCTCTGGCTGCCAGGGAAAACATCCGTGGTACAACGCCCTGCTTATCGCAAACCTGCTGCAACCCTCTGATTCTCACTGCTTGTTTCTGTGGGTCTTCCATGCTCTGAGTGGCTGATTACCCTTCCTCCAGGCTCTGTGACCTGAGATCACCTGGGAGATGATGCCTGGCTGTAGCTGAAAGGTGTAGATTATCCTTAAGCAAAATAATTACAGATAATTTGTGTTATGGGAGTCCAGGACGGGACCTCCCCTTGTTTCCCTTGGGAGGTGGTGGATCCTCAGCACTTTCCAAAACCCAGCCTCCCCTCTCTCTCTCCCATGGCAGCTGATGGTGTGAGTAGACATGGGCTGATCCTGCACCATGTCTCCACCTGCAGGGCTGGTGCTGGTGCTGGGAATGAGCTCCGGCGGGCGTGCGGCTGGGAGGGACCGTCCATCCGGCCAGAGGAACGGCCAGGAAGGGCAGGGCCGTTTCTCTCACTATTTACAGTGTGCTTGACAAGTTGCAAGTAAATGTGCTGTCAACAGGGGCAAGTGGTGTGTAATCGAGGGATGATTGAATCCAGGGCCGGAGCAGTGGTGCGGGGAGGAGGTGGCTGTGCTGCGCCCTGCGCTGGCCCCAGCATCTGGGTGATCCCTCTCCTGTCCCACACCTGCCCTCCTCTTCCTCCAGCACCCTGGTGTGCCCCAGGCACCCACCCTGCTGTGCACCCGTGTCCCTCTGCCATCCCTGAAGCGCTGGCTCATCTCCCATTTGGATGGTGCCATTGGGGTGGCTGTGACAGGCACTTGGGCTGGGGACCAGCGGGTGAACCTGTCTCACCTGGCGCTCACGGGGTGCTTTGCTGTGTAGTTGGACTGCAGTGAGGTGGTGGGTGAGGAGGAATTCACACCTCCTCACTTTGCTTTTGGCCCAAAGCTGCTCCCTTTTGGGCTGGGAGCTGCTGCCCTGTTCGTGCCAGCTCTGCTCCAGAGGGTCCTGCCCACCTGCTGCCGTGGGGCAGACGGGGCAGGGCATGGCCAAGGGGGGCAGGAAACCTGGAGCTTCCTCAGAGCCTGCTTTGCTTCTGTGATGCCAGTGTGAGAGGCTGGGTAGGGCCAAGCACATCACGACGGGACCTGAGGGACCAGCCTGACCCCGGCCACGCACCCTCCCAGCACCTCGCTCGCTGTCAGAGTGCTCGAATGGAGGAGAAAACCTCGAGGTTTATTCTGTCCCAATAAGGGTTAAAGCATCAGCTGGCAGCACGTACCAGCCAGGTCACAAAAGTAAAGCAAATAAGTGTGTTGTTCCATGCCAGCAAGCACAGCCTGGCTCTTGCCCTGGGCTGGAAATGTCAGTTACTGGGTGCAGCCAAAGGCTGTAATGCTGTGACTGGGGAGGCTGTGGGACCGGAGGTGCCCTTTCCACCGGGAGTCAAGCTCCACTTAACTCAAATATTGAGGAAATTGTCCTGCCTGAGGTCCCTGTACCACCAGGGCAACTGGGAGCCTTGAAGAGGAGGAGGAACACGTGCTGAGTTTGATTCTGCTGGGACAGGTGGTGAAGAGGTAGCAGGAGGTGGGAAGCAAGCAGCAAACATCAAGGAAGCAGATGCAGTTTGAGCTATGTTGGACTGATCCACCACAAGCCATATTCCTGCTGGGTTTGTAGCCCTTTCCTATGGGAACAGGCCCAGATGCAACCAGGGCCCCTTTTCTGTGGGAACAAGGCCCAGATGCAACCAGGGCATTGAGGGCTGTGTGGGGGAATCTACCTCTCCCCACACGGCTTCAAAGCATGTCTGAAATGTCCCTGTGTGAATTTCAGGACCCTCCTTGTGCAAATAGCCTGACTTAATCCCCTGGAGTCCAGCTGGGGCTGGATGAGTGCTGAGAGGACGATCTCTCACCTCATCATTCCCTTCCTGAAGATGAGTTGACTTCCAGTCCTGAGCACAGGGACACAGCACGAAGCCCGGGGAGGCTGCGATTCGCGTGGGTGTTCATGTGGGGCTGGACAGGACGCTGGGGTGGGGTGCTGGGCTATCTAACACCTCCCCTGGCACGGAGCCCTGGCTCCATCACGCTCAGTTTACAGCTTTGCTGGGTCTTGGTGCTGGCCCAGGTGTCCTGGAGGTTTCTGGGGGCTGCCAGCCTGGGCCAGCGGCTCGCTCGGCCGCGGTGCCGCTCACGAGCTGCCGAGGCACGTGTGTGCCAGCGGGGAGGGACGGGGGAGCACACAGGTCAGATAGGCTCCCGCTTTATTTGCTCATTTGCTCAGGTGGACACCAAAGCCATAAGGAAAGCAGACCTCTCCCCTCCAGCAAACACCAGCTCCTGTTCCTCAGTGCCATGTTCTCCCTGCCACATCCAGTGGTGCCAGTGATCCTTCCCTCATCCTCCCCAGCAGGAAGGTGTGGTGCTCTAGCAGGGGCTGGGGTGGCCAGGACACCTTCACCACGGCCAGAGGTGTGTGTAAACCCTTGAAGATCTGCTTCTCGTGAGTCCCCAGAGGGGCTGGTAAGAGCGAGCGTGCTGGCAGGAGCGGTGCCGGCAGCCCAGGGCGGGGGTTGTGTGCTGTGGAGAACATTTGCACGGGGTGGTTGAAAGCTCAGAGTAAGTGGTTTGAGTCACTGCTGCTGTGATTTAATGATGGTGCTGGGAGCACTTTGGCACTGAGCTTCCTGTGAAGGGGGGACGCTGCCTGTGCCCGCAGGGCTGGTGCTGTCACTCGCTGGAGCAGCCCTATCCCATGATTCCATCCCGCATGACTCCTGCCTTGGGTAGTGGCAGGTTCCTTCTAGCGTGGAGCGGGGCGGTTGGGCAGACTCTGAACCTGAGGTCAAGGAACCTCTTACTCGAACCCTGATGTCTTTGTGTGGCCAAAGGGTGTGTTTGAAATGCCCAGAGTGGTGTGGGACTGGGAAGCTTCATCCTGCCCCCGTGGGGTCCCCAGCACCCTGTGAGGCTTGGTGTCCTGTCCCTTAACAAGCACCTTCCTGACAGTGGCCAGTGAAGGCTCTGCAGGACGATGAGTAGGGGAGGGATTGTCCCATTTTTGTCAGCTCTGGTGAGGCTGCACCTCGAGTGNGTCCCTGCAAGGAGGGTGCAGAGAGGTGGGGTTGGTCTCTTCTCTCATATAACAAGCAATAGGATGAGAGGAAATGGTCGCAAACTTCCCCAGGGGAGATTGAGGTTGGCCATGAGAAGAATTTCCCCCTGAAACAGTTGTCAGGCATTGGAACAGGCTGCCCAGGGCAGTGGTGGGGTCCCCATCCCTGGAGGGACTGAAAAGACCAAGAGATGATGTGCTGAAGAACATGGTCTAGAGGTGGACTAGGCAGGGTTAATCTGTGGTTGGACTTGATGATCTTGAAGGTGTCTTCTAACCCAAGTGATTCTCTCATGGCATGAGGGGTGTGTTTGTCTTTGGGGCCACCAGTGTTGGGTTTGGAATGCATGGGATTCCTCCATTCTGTGTGGCTCTGGCCATGGCTCTGTTGGTGCCAGTGGCAGGCAGAGCTGCTCTGCCAGGTCCTCTTCTCTTGGTGGTTGTTTCCTTACTGTGATCTGGCCAGAAGCAGCAGCAGCCACCAGCTGACATGTCTGTCCTGTTGCGATGTTGGGATGAGTCCTTCACGATGTCCAAATGCCTCAGCTCCAGCTCCTACTGCCACTCACCTCATCCTGCACAGGGGACAGCTCTCTGTCCCTGCAGGCAACGCTGCAGAGAGCTTCCCCCACTGCTCAGCACCGTGTCACCCCTGGCAGGGAAGCGATGCTGAGGGCTGTGGGCTGAGCGCCAGTGACAGCATCTGCTCCTTCCTCTGCCTTCCCCATCCCTCTCCTTTACTGCCAGGGATACTTCTGACCCAGAAGTCATCTCGCTGGTCTCCAGCACCAGGTCCTGCTGCACTCACCTGAGGCAGGTTATTGGGGCTGATAAGGCTACAGGCACCAACTGGTGCCCAGCCTGGGCAGACTGGAGCTGTATCACCAGAACGGTGGAGGCAGGGGGTGGGTGTGCACAGCTTCAGTGGTGGCCGGGATTGTTCCTGGCTGAGGGGCACCCTGGGCTGGGGGTGCTCGGAGTCTCAGGGCTAGCTGGGCACCCACAGTGTGGTGATGTCACAGGGATGCTCAAACCTGCAGCCAGCTGGGTGGCCTCATGGAGGGACCAGGCACTCACAGGGTCCAGCTCCCATTGCCAGTGCAGGCAGGACAGGTGGTGACCGCAGCGCCGAGGTGGCCGTGCCACATTGCTGCTGGTGGTGATGGCATCGTGTAGCTGAGCTCAGCTCTGTGTCTGGTGAGACTGGGAGAGGGAGGTTTACATTTCCTGTGCTACTGCAAAGCTGTGGAGAAGAGGTGGCAGCATGTTTCCCCTTCCCAGGGGCATCCAGGAGCTTGCAGGTGGCTTGGAGCAGGGAGACACATGTGTGCCCAAAGTCCTGCAGAAGACAGGACAGGAGAGTCAAATGCAGCTTGTCACCATGGCAGCCTCGGTCAATAAGGTGTAATACTGGAGGAGAAGCATCCTGAGACAGTTGGGTCCTGAGCCCAGGGTGTGGGGGAGTGTCACAAGAGGGCACTGGGCTGGAGAAGGGGCAGATGGTCACGTGTAGGGTGTCCCCTGGATGGAGACCCTGTCCTGGATGTTTGATCTTCCCGTCCCTGTCTGTTTAGGCAGAGCCACTTGCAGGGGTTTGCAGTGGTGGGGGCAAAGCACCACTCTGCAGAGCAGCTCCCACCTCAGAGCTGTCCCTCTACCATGGAAAGTAGGTTGGGAATAGAACCCGACCGCGAGCCTGCAGTGAAGTTCAGTTTAGCAGGAGGCACAGGAGTCGGGCTGTGGCTTGGTGTCACCCAGGGGCAGGACAGGGCAGGGCAAGGGGGGCTGCCAAAGCAGATGCAGCAGGTTTCAGGATGATACACAGCTGCTCCTCGGTCATCCTCTTCTACCCGCAGGTAACCGTGCCTCTGGGGATTGCCGGCGAGCCGTAAATAGCAGCAGGGGCAC
>VXBZ01006918.1:157073-169497 GCA_013399135.1 Heliornis fulica | reverse complement strand
GGGGGGGGCTTGGGGGGCGAGCTGTGCCGGGCTGAACATCACTGCAGGGAAGGTGGGGAATGCCGCGTTTGGGAAAGCTGTGGACAAGCAGTGTTTTGTATCCACGGGAGCATTAAAAACATTTGTCGGCTGAAAATCCCTCCCCAGACGGGTGGGAGGTCTGTGCCCGGGCAGCGGCAGCTCAGGCTGGAAATTTCCCTGACGGCTGCTTTCTCCCTGTGCTTCCACGGGAAACTTTAACTGGCTGGAGGATGGTCTGAAAACCCACTTTACACTGGAGGTGCTCCAGCAGCCCGAGAGGAGCCCTCCCCGCTCAGTGCCTGGAGGCTTATCTGGCTGTTTGAGCGGGGCAGCTGAATTCCTGCAGTCCCGTGGACTCCCCAGGCATTCCCAGAGCTTTTCCCATTGCTGCTCAGACACCCCGAACGCCACAGCTGCCTCTTTATATCGGAACTGCTTCCTGCCGGTCTAAGGGCAGAGGTTTGCTCCTCTGCCGGGGGCAGCCGCTGGCGCTGGGGCATTGCTCTGCCGCCTGGAAGTGTTGTGCTCCTGTGGCGAACCAGCGCGGCCCGTGCAGCCCCACGGTGCCAACGCGCTGTCCTTCTCCCGCAGGCCCACTCCCGAGGAAGCTCTCAAGTGGGGGGACTCCCTGGAAAAGCTGCTGCTGCACAAATGTAAGTGTTTGTCTGTCTCTTCTGTCTGCTTGCTACTGGGGTGATATCCAGACTCGTGCATGGATAAATCTGGGATTTCCTGTGTTAATCCTTTCTGGTGTTTGGGGGTAGACAAAGAGACATGAGGCTGCCCCTTCCCTGCACCCCTTCTGCTGCTGCCTGGCCAAGGGGGGAGGTTTTGTGATTGGGGCTGGGGGGATTTGTGGGTCAGGGCTGTGTGAGGAACAGGCAGTGACTCGTGTCTCTGCCTGGTTCGGAGCTGTGTGGTGGGTCCATGAAGCAGGAGCTGCTTTGGACCACTCTGCTCCTTGTGAATCACTGCTGGGGCACCCCACATCACGGTCACATCCTACACCTGGCCCCCACAGGGGCAGCTGGGGGGGTGCTCTGCCCAGAGCTGGCCCAGCTCCAATCCCAGCCTCACCCTCTCAGCTCTCCATGCAGGCAGCCAGCCTGGGAATTGCCAGTTGAGGCCGTGGCCTGTGTCACTGTGCTTGGGCTGGGAGCGCCATCGCTGCCTCCTTTGTGCATGGGCTCATGAGGGGGCGCAGTCTGGGTTGCACCTCTGCGAGGTTGCTGGGCTGAGGGTCTTGCAGTGCTGAGGGTCTCTCTGGGATGAGGATCTCACTGGGCTGTTTGCTGCCTGTGAGCCGGGACTAGAGATGTGTGTCTGTCCCTGCAGACGGGCTCGCTGCCTTCAGGGCCTTCCTGCGCACCGAGTTCAGCGAGGAGAACCTGGAGTTCTGGCTGGCCTGCGAAGAGTTCAAGAAGATCAAATCCCAGTCCAAGATGGTCTCCAAGGCCAAGAAGATCTTTGCCGAGTACATCGCCATCCAGTCCTGCAAGGAGGTGAGGGCTGGCTCCCGCGCTGGTGCGGGGCTCTGTGGCACAGAGGTGCCCATGGAGCTGCTCACCAGCGCTGGTTTCTCTGCCCGTAGGTCAACCTGGACTCCTACACACGGGAGCACACCAAGGAGAACCTGCAGAACATCACCCGCAGCTGCTTCGACCTCGCACAGAAGAGGATTTATGGACTCATGGAGAAGGACTCGTACCCCCGCTTCCTCCGCTCTGACTTGTACTTAGACATAATTAACCAGAAGAAAGGCAGCTCCCCCCTGTAGACCCAAGGACTCTGTCGGGGCAGGCTGGGAGCTGTGTGTTTACATGAATTGGGTGGCGGAGGCCTTCCCGGGGGCCGGCGGGAACGTGCCCTCCTGCTGCCGTTCGTGCCCCAAGCCGTGTTCCTGCAGCGGACGGGTGTGAGGCAGCTGAAGGCACCGAGCATGAGGCTGAGGGGACCAACAAGCCAAGCAGTCTGGTACTGCTCCATCTCCCCATCTCACCACCGCTGGTACGACGCCTTCGGGGTGGCTCCGGCATGGATTTTAGCCAGGAGGGAAGCTCCCACGAGACTACTGTGAAGCACCCTGAGCTGCAAGCGTTGCTGGAAGGCGACGAGTGATCCCGACCCGGCGAGGACGAGGAGAACTTTTGTGCAGGGCTCTGGCAAGGGGATCACAGCACCGACATGAACACCTTCCCCCCGGATAACAGACTGCTGACCCGGACCAGCCCCGCGATGCTGCTGTGCTTTCCCGTGCTGGCGATGCCTCCCGGCTCCCCCGAAGCAGCTCTCCCGCAGGAGCCTGGCGCTTCCTTCGCTCGTGGCAGGTCCCCTGGGAACAGCAAGAGTCCTTCCCCTGAGCTGGAGGTGTGCAAGCCGACTGCCTCCCGCTCCCACCCTTGGTTTATTTATTGACCTCCTATAGCTGGACGCATTGCTGTGTATTAGGGACTCCTCGTGTCCTTCCCCGTTCTGAAGTTACAAGTGCAATATTGGTGCGTGTCGCGGCGGAGTTCTCCGGCGGAGTGGATGCCTTTCAGGTTCCCTCTTGGAGTGTGTACAGCGTTGTGTAAGTTAGCAGGTTTTACCTGACAGAGCGCGTTCCCTGGCAGCGGGCCGCTGGGGGAGCCTGGTGTATATATCGTGCCCTGACGACGGAGGGTTTGGTGATGGAGAGAAGCAGCTCTGTGAGCCAGACACCCTCCCTACTCTGGATGCCAGTGCGGCGTGGCGAGAGGCAGGGGGTACTGCTGAACCTGGCGGAGCTGGACGGACTGTCTGCCTCCAGCGCCCAGTTTACAGTGCGAAGCATCTCTGCAGCTGGCAAAAATACATTGTCATGGTCATAGGTAAATAAAAGGAGAATATCATTTCTTGTAGCTGCCTTTTCTTCCTGGCGTGTTTCTCAGTGCTGGCAGAGCCGGGCGGCCCCCGCTTCGCTGAGGGGCGTAAAATCCTGTTACCGCGTGGCTAAAGATGGGAAAATCTGGTTGCATGAATTTCTGAGCTGTTTTTATGACAGAGCAGCTGCCAAATGCTCCTGAGGCCAGGCCAGGGTCTAACCCTGCAGGAGCAGAGAAAGTTTTGCCCAAAACGAGACTGTTCCCAGGGTCAGTGATCGCTGTTTAAACACGGCAGGGCATGAACCTCTGGACATGGAAATGCCCAAAGCACCAGAGCCCCAGATCGGGGCTCTCTGGGTTGCAAGCAGCAGCAAAAACCCAGCTTTGCTCTTCCATGTCCTGGCTGCACAGCTTGGCAGGGTGTTTTGTAAGGGATGTTCTTGGTGCCTTCGGTAGCTGAGATGTCTCGTGCTGGTCACCTGCCTGTGGTGGCCTTGGATGTGCTTACGGTGTGACGAGGCTGTGCTGTGACGTGGGGCAGCGCGACACAGAGGTGCTGCTGGAGATGCTGAGGGATGGAGGTGATGTGGCTGTCCCAGCAAGCCCCAGGACGCAGGTACAATGTTTCCTGGGGAACTGTCTGTGTTTCCCTCCTTAAACAACCAGGAGGTGACAGACAGTTGTCAGGCATGATGGGGGACCCCTTGGGTCGGCTGGAGGCTGCAGGGTTGGTGGGACACCAGTGTGCTTCTCCTGGGGATGCTTCTGGCACCCTGGGGTTGTGGCCTGTGGGCTGCTGTCCCAGCTGCCACTTGGTTGCCAACATCAGAGCTTCTGGGATCCAGTGGGTCAGTGCAGCCCCCTTGTCAGTGCCGCCATGGTCAGCCCAGCTGGCTCCTCCACACCAGTCCCTCAGTGTTGTTGGGAGCCTTCACCTCCTCTCTTTCCCAGCCAGGACCGTTTCCCTCCATTTCTGGCCTCAACACAAATTTTAACGCCCTTTTCCCCCTCCATCACCCTCAACACCCTTGATGTTCCCTCACACAGTCCCAAGCCATCAGTGGTAGAATAATGCAGGGTCATTTCATTGCCCCCCACTTCTCCGTGTCCCCAGGGGCCTTTGTGGGTACTGGGCAGCTTGGTACCTGCCGTTACCTTCTCTCTGCCCTGAACCAGTGCAGTGAGCCCTTCTGTGGCTGCTGGTGATGCTGGTGATGCCCAGGAGCATCCAACCCACATAACCAGCCTGGTTCAGAGCCTGGGACCCACCTTGCTTACGCGAGTTGTCTGAGCCCCTCCCCTGGCAGGGCAGGCCGCAAGGGCGGGGGCTGTGGGACAGCCGGTGTGGGGTGAATAAACCGACCTGTCCTCAGACAGGGACGGTGGCAGCGCTGCGTGTGAAGGGCACAGAAATGGGGACCTGGGGTGCGTCCCTGGAGAGGACGGGAACAGCCCTGCGTGAGCGACAGAAGCCTGGTCGCTGCTGTAAAAGAATTTATTGCTGTCAGGGCAGTTGCGTGAGTCACTCGGCAAACACGGTCCCTGCCTGCTCGGGAGGCGCTGCACTTGTAGGAGAGACAGGGCTGGGGGGGAAGGTGGACACGCCAGCTGCTCCACCTGGGACAGCCAGTGCCCTCTGCAGCACGACAGGACTCATCGCGGATCCTGTGGTGACACCGTGGCTTTGTCCCCTCTGTGCTGCAGGAGAGGAGCTGTGCCAACTTCTCCAAGGCTTTGTGCTGCAGTGTGAGGAGTGTGAGGAACCTGGGGATGGGAACTGGATGGGGGATGTTAGTCGGGAGGAAGATAGAGCCCCACCACCCTGAGCAGCTCCTTTTCCAGGGGCATCAGGGGACGGGGAGCTGCTGGGGATGTTGTGGGGACACTGAATTGATGGCACTAGCAGGAGGGGGCAGATATGTCCTTGTATAGTACGAAATGAGGTGTCCAAGACAAGATCCAGTCAGGCTACAAGGGATGTGAAGAGAAGGAACCATAGAGCTGCTGATGGCGATTAGATGAGCCCGGTCAATGGCCATGGGGATCAGGTACTGCCAACTCCCAACCTGCGGCACCACCTCGAGCCCACCGGACCTGCTGGCGGCTGGAGGGATGCTCCCAGGGCAGCAGTGCCGAGATCACGGGGGGTGGAGTGGCTGGGGACAGCCCTGGGGAGGGACAAATGGCCTTTTGCAGAGAAAAGCCATTACCTGCTCCCAAGCCCCCAGCACTGAAGCCTTGAGGGTGGCGCTGGGGGGTGACAGCGGAGCCGCTGCCGGCCTCGGGCTCATCCCAAACCTGTGTGTGTTCAGGCCAACATCGCTGCCACCCTGCCGCCACTCCACATCGAGGCCAAAGGCAATTTCCCAACATGGAAACCGCTGCCTTCCAAACTGGGAGGATGCTGTAGCAGGACTTATCTCAGCAGACAACAGGGATTTATCTCGGGGCTAAAAATTAGCGGTTGCTCAGTTGCAAACAGCCACAACTCAGCCGTGTTTGTCATGTGCAAACAGGGTAAAGTCCACCGGGGTGTGGGGTGTGTGTGCTCTCTGTTTGCGGGACAAACCTCACCAAGCTGATGTCAGCCATGATGCAAAGCACCCTGAGATCATGGAGAGGGTCATCTTGGGTGCTAGCACGCAGCACTTGTGTGATGGCTGGGGGATCAGGCCCAGTCACCGTGGGTTTACGTGTTGACAGTAAGGCAGATCCTGTCAGACTGACCTGATTGCCTTCCATGACAAGGTGACCTGCTTAGTGGGTGAGGGAAAGGCTGTGGATGTGGCCTACTTGGACTTTAGTAAGGCCTTTGACACTTTCTCACAGCTTTCTGCTCGAGAAACTGGCTACCACTGGCCTGGACTGGTGACCCTTTGCTGGGTAAAAAACTGGCTGGATGACCAGGCCCAACAAGTGGCGGTCGATGGAGCCACACCCAGATGGAGCCCGGTCACAAGTGGTGTCCCCCAGGGCTCAGTACTGGGTCCAGTTCTGTTCAACATCTTTATCAACGACCTGGATGAAGGGATTGAATGTTCCCTCAGTAAGTTCGTGGATGACACTAAGGTGTGAGGACATGTCCATCTGCTTGAGAGTGGGGAGGCTCTTCAAGGGGACCTGAACAGGCTGGACCAATGGCTGGAAGGGTCTGGAAAACAAACCTTCTGAGGAGCGGCTGAGGGAGCTGGGGGGGGGTTGAGTCTGGAGAAGAGGAGGCTGAGGGGAGACCTTATCTCTGCATAGAATGACCTGAAATGAGGTTGGAGAGAGATGGGGGATGCCAAGTGACAGATGATGGGACAAGGGGAAATGGCCTGAAACTTCACCAGGGCAGGTTCAGATTAGATGTCAGGAGAAATTCTTCACCCAAAGAGCTGTGGGGGTGTGGGACAGGCTGCCCAGGGAGAGGGTGGAGTCCCCACCCCTGGGTGTATTTAACGGAGGGGGAGATGAGGTGCTCAGAGAGATGGTTTAAGAGAGGACAGGGGCAGTTGGACTTGATGATCTTAAAGGCCTTTTCCAACCTTGTGATTCTGTGGGATTTAAATGGGAATAATCACTAGAAAGTCCTGAAAGGTTCAAAAAATGCCCATGGGTGAAAAAAGTTAAGACTAGTGGAAATAAGGTCCTGGCTTTAACATCGTGGTTTTCTCACAGCCTCAAGGATGGTGAGGTCGGGATGAACCAAATGGTCTTGGGGAGGCTGGTAAATCCACCTTACCTGTCCCAGGTGATGGACCTTGACCGAGTGTCCTTGGGCTCGGTATTTCATCAGCTTCCTAATGTAGTACCCAGAGACGGGTGTTCAGGTAACACTTTGCAGCAAGCAGCACTCTGGTTGGTTGGGTAGAAGCTGTGAGCCAAAGCTTTTCTCTGATTTCTGCAAAAATGAACAATTTTCCTTTTTTACAGGTGTGCACCGTGCTCCGAGACGCTCCAGCGATGCGCAGCCTTCACTGGGCTCCTCCAAGGCGCCCGTCCTGGAGTATTAACTTACCCAAATAAACACAGCTTTCTACTGAGCAAAAATAATTCCTTGGACCCCTGATTAGACAAATACTCTCAGAATAGAAACAAGGCTACTTTATAGCCACAGACTAAACATAGCTCAGCAGTTAGATAGCAAAACTGCAGACACAAGAATTCCCCTGCCCTGGCGAAGCAGCTGCCTTGCTGTGTGATACGGAGGCTTGTCGGGGTGCACTGAACTCTCAAGTGAGATGCCCTGAAGGTGGCCAGAGACCCACTGTGTGCAAACCCAGCCTCCTGCACGGTGGGGCTGGGAATGGGGGTCGGTTTGGGTTTGTTTGGGGTCTTTTAGTTCTGTTTGGTTTGGTAAGGGCTGGAGGGGATGCAGGGATGTGTTTGAGGGCTTTTGTCCATTCAGACGGTAGGTCGGGCTCAGAAAAGCTGTGTGGGGCAGATGAGGGGTGTCTCTGGAGTGCTGGGGGTGGGATGGGGTGGGTGGTACCTGGTCCAGCACTGCCCTGTGAGGTTTTCCTCCTGCCCAGAGGAGCTGCAAGCAGTGATTCCCTTCAGACTCACCCTCGAATTGTGGCTGTAAGGACAAGGGCCACCAACCTTTGTGGCTGGTGTTAGCAGTATCGCTCCTAGAGAACCCAAGGGATCGAAGAAGAAGAAAACAAAGTGCTGCTCAAGTATAAATAAAGCATTTGGGCTGGGATGCTGTCTGTCAAGGAAATAAAACCAGCTCAGCTGGGCTTCTGCCAGGACAGGAAATCCAGCGACGGTGAGAGTCCCCTGGGTGCTGCTAACTCATTCGGGAAGCATTGGTGTGACCCTCTCATTGCTCATTTTGTGATTCTTTTCTGCATTAGGTCATTTTTACTCCTCTCATCCTGCTCACACATTCCCCGGTGCTGGGGAAGGAAGGCAAATAATGCCGACTCTCAGCCAACCTTGAGGGCCTTTTCAAGGCTGGAGAAAAGCGTGAGGAAAATGCTTTCTGTTGTTGCTGAGCAGACTGGGCAGCAGCACAGGGGGACGAGGGGGACCTTACACCGCCACCATCCCCCACCCCATGTTGGGTACTGCCAAAAAGTGCATGGAGTGGGGGAGGGTGTGGGATTTTCATCTTGGATTCTCACCTTGGAAAGGTCTGGGACCACCCTCCCCCTTCCCTGCTTTTATCCTTTGGCAGAGGGTGAGGAAGAGGGGGATGGGGGAGGGAGAGAAGAGCCAAGTGGGAGCAGGTGGGGGCTGTGGATGGGGTGTTTGCATAGGAGCCATTTGCAAGTAATTTCTCGTCCCTTCCTGAACTAATAGTGCAATTATTTCAGGAGGACACACGTGGTTCTCATGGAAAGTTCCACCCAGCCCGTGCGTCAGTTCGTGGTGAGGCAGCCCTGTCCTCCCAGACGCACTCACAGTGCCTCTAGACAAAGACAAGTGGGTGAAATCTGCTCCTGGGACCAGGGATGGCAGTGACCCGTCACAGTGACAGACAACCCTCCTGCTCCAGGGCGGATCAGCAGCTCTGACGTGGTGAAAGCCGATGCGCAAAGGCGAACAAACCCCACGGTGCTCTTTGATGTCACTTCTGCTGTTTGGAACTGGGCATTTGGTTGAGTGTGTCTGATTTTGTACCCTGTTCCCTCCAACCTGCTCAGGAGGGGTGTGGGGAAACTGGAGGGGTCAGAGACTACTGATGTGGTAGATGACTACTGGTGGACCTCAGACACAGGACCTATGTGGAAGGATGGAGAGGGATGGAGTCTAGCAGGGGTGGAGAGAGACTTGGTACAACTTTGGGAAGGACAGTTACAAAGATGATGGAGCCAAACGCTTCTTGGTAGCACCGTGTGACAAAACCCAGGCAAACAACTGCAATGTGTGACAACATTCAGACTTTCAGCTTGGACAACAGGAACAGTATTTTCAGTGTAAGGCTGGTGCAGCAGAAAGTAGGCCCACAGAGCAGTAGGGGGTCTCCATCACTGGAAGCGTTCAGGACATGTCATGGCTGATCTCAACAAGTGCTGGCAGGACTCCTGGTTTGAGGGGAGAGTTGGACACGAGGCCCCAGGGATGCACCCTGGCCCACTGAGGAGCCTGTTGCTCGCTGGAGGACATGGACAACATCTTCCAGGACCCAGGCACTGAGCCTGCAGGAGATGTGGGACAGAGGGGCAGCAAGCCAAGGTCCTCACAGGCACAGTGGAGAGGGGCCCTTTGTTTTTCTTCAAGAAAAAAAAGGACTTTCTGAGGGTTGGGCATGGGCTTATTGTGCTCATGTTGGAGCTGGAAGAGCTCCTTCCTTCTGCCCGCTGAGCATCTCTGAAGCTGTTTGGTTCTGGGTAAAAGAGGGAAATAACTGCCAAAAATTGGACTGGTTTGGGCTGTGGGATGGTGACGTGGAGCTTGGGGTGATGTCTCTGCTCTCCTCAAATGCCCTGACCCCTGGTAGGGCAAACTCATCTCCCTAAACGATATGACTGTATAACCTGGATCTCCAGATTGCTGCATTTTCCTATATATTGTTTTTAATCTCTTTTTTTTTTTATTTTTTGGCCCCAAAAACTCGCCAACCACCCAGTGCCTGAGTGGCAGCCTGATAACTGCAGGGATGACATGTGGGACTAGGGTAGGGGATGGCTCTGGCAGCTCTTGCCCAACATGTTTCATTTGAATGCAAACAATTGACTTAATTAACGACATGAACTTGCAGGGAACCAAAGTGTTGTCACAGGTAGGAAGCCTGATAAGTCAATACAGCCAACCTTGCCTTTCCTAAAATAAATAGAGGGGAAGGAAGCAGGATGGGAGTCCTTGTAAATCACATTTTAACTTAGTGTCAACTTTTATGGCTGCCCCATAAACGATCAGCTCCCGAAGCACTGGCACAGCATTAATTAGATGAGCACTATGGACACGCTCGTTACTGCAGCTTCATTACAGCCCAGGAATTGACTCTGGTAATAAGCACGGTGGGTTCTGCTGTGCCTGTGCCCATTTGCTGCCAGGTGTCTGCACACTGGGGCAGTGCTGGGGTGCTCTTGACTGCTCTGCGTGCGTGTCCCACCTGCTGTGGGTCTGTACGGGCGGTTCGGAGCAGGCCCAATGTTCTGGGTGTGTGTGTGGGGGGTTTGGGCCTCACAGGCCCAGCACGGGGGCTTTGGTTGTGGTTGTGGAGTGATCTCATGTGAGGCAATCCCACTTTGTTCCTCATGCAGTGAGGAGCTTGAGGAGCAGCTCTAGGGCCACCACTTGAAGATCCAGAGAGCTCCCAGCTTGGACCTTGAAGCTGAAAAGGCTTCAAGGGCACTGGACCCTCTGCAAAGGGGTGTTGTAAGGAGATGAGAGTTGGCTGGGAAATGTCATGGCTGTTACTGGCTTCTCATTCAGAGACACTCCTGACATCCAGAGCATGCAGGTAAACATCTGAACTGGTCAACAAGAGACCTCTGTGGTCTGCTGAGAGAAACATCTCATGAGAGAATTATGTAGTTGATGCCCTGCAGGCACCTCTGTAAAAGGTGGTGACTAATGTCCTGGTGTGCTGCTTTGTCCCCATTAGAGCTTCAAGCTCTCCCAGATGTGGAGAGGCACAGACCCTGTGGAAGGTGGGTAGATGTTTTTCTGCCTGTGGTACTGACCTCACAGGTTTGTGGAGGTGACCGTGCTCCTGTCAGCCAGCCCGAGCACTGCGGAGGGTGTCAGACACTGTGGATACTTTCTAGCCTCTGAAGAACACTCGTGGTTGGTCTGCTCTCTGGGTCCAACTTCTTGCTCTGTTGATCTCCTCCATTTCTGGGATGACTGAAGCTCCTGCTTGCTGGCTTGGGAATTTGAGCTGGAATCTCACCTTCAGGGTCCCATCTCCCCCCTCCCCTGCTTTCATTTCTCGGGTGGGGGTTTTGAAATCATTGAACGTGTGTCCTAGAGCTTGGCTTGAAATCCCCCAGCTCATGTCCCCACGGGAGATGTATCATGCCAGGAGTTTCCTTGCTCTCCCTGGATCCCCCAACTAGCTCAGTCCCAGGAAGATGAACCCAGGGGGTGCATCACAGGGCCTGGCCAGTCCCCAGCTGAGAGCTGGGCTGGAGCTGCAGCTCTGTGATTGCTCCCTGCCTGACGCCACATCCCCGAGGAGTCATTTTAAAGCTTTTTTGTTTGTTTGTTTGTTTTTTTTCCTCTTTCCTCAGTGATATCCTTGCTGTTGATTTTCAGAGATAGTTGTCCGTGTGGCATCATGCTGGTGCTGTGTGTTTGAGCCTCCAGACGGACCACCAGACTCGTGAGGGTGCCCAGTCCATGCTGGGGGGCAGGAAGGGGCTGTTCCCCCTGTGATGGTGGTACCTGCAGAAGAGCTGCTCTGCTGACCACTTGTCTGTGTGTGGGAGTGGGCCCAAGACACACAGTGGTGGGGCAGATTTGGCTTGGGGGCTTTGGGACAGCCTTGGTCTCCTCACCCAGCTCCTCTTGTCCTTTCCTGGACCACTTTTCTCCAGCTGCCTTGTTCTGCTCATGGGGCTTCCTCTCCACCACTCATCTTGGTGGCTTCCCCTCACAGCCCATCTCTGTGGGGTTCTCATCCCTGTCTGCCTCTGACTGCTCTACATAGAGGGTCTGCCTGCCATATGGGTCCTGGAATTTCTCCTCCTCTTCTTCCTCCCTGGTCCTCCTCACTCTGCCCAGCACACCCTTGTGCCTTGCTCACTTCCTTCTCCATCTCTGCCTGTACATGTGGGCTCCAACTCACCGATGCTGAAACCATAATCTGGCACATCTGGCTCTTACCATCTGAGATGTGGGGACTTCTCACACTGGGAGTGCTGCATCACCCACCTCATGTGGCTTTGCATCTGGCAGACACATCTGGGCTGGATGGAGACATTGCTGGGATGTGCCACGAGCTTTGTGCCTTCAGAAGTTTGTCTTAGCTCCCATCATGAACAGGTTTCATGAGGGGCTCCAGAAAGACAACAAGCTCCCAGGTCCTGGTCTGAGGCCAATCTCTATCCCTCCAAACCCCCCAAATTTGAAGCCCTTTTCTGTCAGACACCTCATTTTCTCTGCTCTGAGACCATCCTCCTCCTGCTCCCCACCTTCCACAGCTGCATGGAACCATAAATGAACATCAGACCCCTCCAACACGAGGAGACAGCAGTGGAGATCCCCGGGCTGGGGACTGCATCCCACGGAGCCCCCTGGGTTCCCGGCGCTCGCTCCCGCAGCGCTGCGCCGCTATTTCCAGCTGTGGCTTTTGGAAACCTTTGGTGCCTTTGCCGCTTTTAGCTCTGGCAGCCCAGCCTGTGCTCCTGGCAGGGCTGCTGCTCCTCACTTTCTGGAAAAAAAACCTTCAAATGCTCCAGAGTGTCAGGAGAATGGCCAGCTAAGGAAAAACAAACAAAAAAACCCAAACCTAGAAAAAAACAAACCCCAGTCTTTTTCCAATCAAGCTGCAGTGTTGTTAATTTGTTTTTTTTTTAAAGAAAACGATACCTACATTTTTCCTGGATCAGAGCAGCCCCTGGATACTCTCTCGGCATTGCACCGAGCTCTGCCCTGGTTACTCAGTCTGCTCTCGCCCCGGC
>VXBZ01006918.1:144996-157014 GCA_013399135.1 Heliornis fulica | reverse complement strand
GGTCCAGCCCTGCTGCTCCCCCCCCAGCTCTCCCTGCCCCTGCTCTTGCACAGGCACAGGTGTGCTGCTGGGTGCTGTTTTGGATGCTTTGTTTTGAGGAGAACACAGAAATCCCCCAAAGAGGGAAACCAGCCTCTGCCAGTCTGCCTGGGGAGGACACCCCGGTCCGGGGTGGCAGCACCACGGGTGTGATTTCCCGTGGGAGCAGTGAGCTCTGCCAGGGCTTTGCCACCGGCGCCGCTGGCAGCACTCGCAGCGCCACACCGCTGCCTCCTGCTCGCTCCTCGTCTGGGCTCGTCCTGTCCTCTGTGCTGGAGCCTCCCTTCCCCGTGTGCTGGGAGGGCAGCTCGGTATGGTGCAAGCTGTGGGGTCCATGGTCCATGGCTGGAGGGGTTGTGGTCAGGTGTTGTTCCCCCTCAGGTTGTCCAAAGGCCGAGGTACAACTCAAATTGCTGAGTTTTCTGCAGTGTCTGTTTTCATTTTAGATTGAGGGTTTATGGGTCACCTTTTCCACTGCTTTCTGCTCAGCCAGGTGACTGGAGACCCAGCAGGTGAGCAGGAATGGACAACCTGCTCCAAATGCTGGGGAACCCCACAGAAGTGCTGGGAGGTGGCACGGGGAGATGTGGTTCTGTCCAAGCTGACTGAGGTGTGTATGGATGGGATGCACTGTTGTGGTGGATATTGACTCCTGAGCGACGTGATGGTCAACGACAGACCTGCCTGCAGACTGCATGTCATCATAGTGCTCCATGGCCACCAGCAGGGTCCTCACACTGTGCCCTGGCACAGAGGGGCTGTCCCCTTCCTAAGGGACTGAACTTCCGATGAGTTTGGAAGTTCTCCAGCTTGGCTTCCTCAAATGCAGAGGTCTCATCATGGACAGTGCTGAGGCCTTGAACATGTCCTCCACATGCAGGTTTTGTGCAGGCCACCCATGTCTTTTTCTCCATCCAAGGTCTTTGGGAAACCAAGGCATGTGGCCAAGGGCTGGAGCTGCTCCTGGGGTGCATGTGGCCAAGGGCTGGAGGGCTTGCTGTGGACCTGTAGGAGCAGCTGGTGATTTCACTGCTCCAACCAGTCTATTTCCCAGCCTAAGGGGCAGAAAACCATCTATGGAGAATGCTGGGGTGCTGCTTTCAGCACTGCTCCCCCCTTTCAAAGGTGGCCATGGAGAACAGGAGATCTGGATGGCTCCCACCCACACAGGCCCAGGCAGCATGGGCTCTCCTACTCTTCCATTTGTGCCTGACCCTTCTGAAGCAGTTGTGGTCCTCCCAGGAGCAGTTTCTAGTGTGGGGCTGGATCCAGCCCGTTGCTGCCCCAGCTTCTGTTGTAGCCGTTTCTCAGCTGCATCGCTGCCGCCTTCCAGCTCACCTCCTGCTGCTGGGGCTGCAGCCACCTCACTCACTTTCACTTCTCCAGTCTGGGATCACTTCTGCTCCTGCAACTGCCCTGCTGCGGGCTGGGGTGTGGGTGGGGGAACACAGACAGGAATGGGGGAGGGTGAAGGGCTGAACAATCTTCCCTGCTCCTGCTCAGAGGTGACAAGGCTCCTCCTGCACAGGGTTGAAGGTGACATCACGCTAAATGCCTAAGCCTGTCCCATCCTTGACTTGACCATGCCTTGGGCTGGCTGGCCTGGAGCAGGATTATTTGAAAGGTGGAGAAAAGCACAGGTGTCAGGCACAGCTGCTATCACCCAGGCTAGGTGGGGAAGGGAGTGGCCGTCCTATCAGGTCCTACGTTGTGACCCTGTGGGATGAGTCACAAGTGGCACGATGTGCCCAGGTTCATGGGGATTTGGTGATTCAGCTCCAGGAGTCTGTTGCAATGTCTGCTGCCTCATAGCTTGACACTGGGACAGGTCACAAAAGTGGCCCTTTACCTGCAGAAGACATTCAGCAAAACCACGTACAAACCAAGATGGTGATGCCTGTAGGATGGGTACTGGCCAGGGCTGAGGGCACCAGGGACTTGGACCACGCTCCCAGTGAGGATGCTGGTAGTTCTCAGGTGAATACTGTTGGAGGTCAGATCCTGTCCACCCACTGGGTCCTGTTCTTAATTGGGGTGATGCTGATGATGCAGCAAAGTAGTGTAGGGTCAGTGTCCCTCAGCTCCTGAGCTTGCTTAAAGCCTGCATGAGGACACTGTCCTGGTGGACCCATCCTGAAGGAGAGTTTGCTGTGCTGGTACCAGTGTCTTCTCCAAGGACATGACTGAGAGCAGCCTCTTTTGATCAGCACTTGGATGGATTTAGAAGGCCAGGTCCTCCACGGGTTGAGGAAGCTTTGTGGACCATGTGGAGAATGGCACCTTGGCTGGTAGGCTGGAAGAAATAGATGGAGCTTTCTCAGCTGAAACCACTGAGACTCTGAGGGAGCCTCATGGCTGCAGCAGGTGAATTCTGATCCCTGCTCCAGGGACTTCCAGCATCCTGTGTGCAGCCCTCACTGGGAAGTGTTTTGCAGTGTCCTCTGTCCCCCAGCTCTGAGTGAGGAGACACACTGGCTGTCTACTGAAAGGGACCACTCCAAACACGGGTGGCTCTCAGCCACCCCCAGCAGTGTGAGCAGGAGATGGTGCAGTGACAAATGCCCCTCACACAGGACTTGCACTGGACTGATTTGTTGAGGGTGCTGAGAAATGCAGCTGCTCTGGGGTCCATGTTTGTGATCCCTGAGGACCCTTTCCAAGCACCAGTGAAGAACAGTGCTATAAGCTCTGCTGTGGTGAAGACTTGGCTCCAGAGCAGTAAGTGCTGAGACCCATCAGCCTCAGTGAGAGTTGATCCCATCTCTGGTGACACCCTGTTCCTACCACCACCCTTCCATCTGCTCTTTCCTCCACCTTCCACTTGCTGCTGGGGGTGCTGCTGCCTCTGTCCTCTCTAATACCTCTAATGCCTCATGTTCTCACGGGCTTCTTGTCCCGGGCTGTTCCTGCAGCCTGCTCCTAACTTGCTCCATTTCTTGGCTTTTTCTGGTGATGTGACCAACGCTGGTGGCTTCCAGGGGGTTTCTGCAGGGTGGAGACTTCACATCTTTTTCTCATATTCTGCTGACAACAAGTCTCAAAGCCTTTGGAGGTGAGGTTTGTGTTCGTGTGTTACCGCAGCAACCCCGGCAAGCTGAGGAGCCTTGCCTGTCCACAGCCACATCTGTCTGACATCTGGTTCCAGGCAATCTGTACCTGAGGGCTCAGTCTCTGCTGAAGCGAGGGGCTCTGCTCTGCAGGGTCCCCATCAGAGGGGAGGTAACTGGGAAGGAAGCCAGCAAACAGCTCTTGGATTTGAGTCCCTGTCTGCCTCGAGGATTGGGCCAGGCTCTGGAAAAGGCTGAGCTCAGCGCGATTAACGTAGGTACGGGCAGGGGGAGAGGGACGGTGCCAGCCTTGTATGGCCAAGCTCAAACTGTCCACAGCAGAGCTGCTGCTCCCCTGAAACTACACCCCATCAGCTCAGTGGCTTGTGTCAGACTTCTGGGATTCCATGTCAATCCTTTCTTTGGACCCCGAAACTCCCTTTGCAACCCTCTCCAAAAGAAAGAACCTTGATCTTTGCAGCTGAGCTCCAGTCAGGCCCCAAACGTGAGTCACGTGTGGGCAAGAGGCCAGCACAAGGCTCCAGAGCATCCTCTGATGCTAACCCAGCATGCAGGGGAGATGGCTGGGAAAGCTCCCTGGGAGTTTCGGTCTGTTTGTGGCTGGGAAAGTTCCCTGTAGCTGCTTGACTCGCAGCAGTTGACTCCCAGCAGCTTTCCAGAAGAGCTCTGTGCACATGCAGGGGCTAAATAAAACCTGGTCCTGTGTCTGCAGGGGAGGAGACAGCCCCATTCCCTCCCTGTTTCAGGAGGGAATGGGGCAGGAGCATGGCAAGCCCCTGCTCCTGCATCCAGGCAGGACTGCCTGTGCCTCTATGGGTCCTGTGCAAGCCAGAGGGCAGGATCTTGGCATATGGGGCAAGGTGGTTCCCCTCTGCCCCACAGCAAGGCCCATAGATGGGGTGCCAGGGTAGGGACCTGCTAACATTGCCTGTCTTGTATAAATGGAGTCCTCTGCAGTGTCCCCACACTCTGGGCTGTGTTGTCAGCACCCAGGTTGGTTGTATGGTGGGCTACACCTCCACTCTGGGGCATGGACCTGGGTCCTGGCTGCTGGAGCAGGTGAGGATGTGGAATCCCTGCTGTACACATGGAACATTGCTCTGGGATGGATCTCACCTGGTTGCATGACCCAGCCAGGCTGCAGGCAGGAGGAGGAGGGCTGAGCAGCCTGTCCTGCCAGCCTGGCCCCCCTGATTCGGGGGCTACTGCAGAGAAACTCACTGCTTGGTCAGGTCACTTCCCTGGGAGGTGGCCACCCATCATGGTGGCTTGGAAAGAGCAACAGTTCTGGTGGTGACCAAGCCTGCAGCTATGTCTGCCTGTCCTGGATGGCAAACTNGGGGGGTGATGAGGGTGGGGAAGGGCAGAGGAAAGGACTTCTAGTGAGGCTCGTGGGGAGGAATGAGCACGTTATTCACAGGCACTTTCAGAGCATTCCTCAGATAACTTCACATGGGTGGAAAGTTTCTAAGAGCCACGGTTCAAAGAGGTGCTTGTGTATGATGTGAGCCTGTGTTTGAACTGGAGCAGGAGAACCACTGCAAAGGACCAGTTATAAATGTTTAGCACATGAAACTCAAGGGATGGAGAAAAAAAAAAGACCCTCAAATTCTTTGGGCTCCATCCCAACTCATGAGGATTCACTGGAACCAGCCAGGACAATTAGTTTTGCATCTGTCCTGAACACACTGGATGTTCCCTCCTTCAGCAGAGGCTGCAGAAGATAAGAGCTGTGACCTGGCACCAGCTCTGGGAGCTCAGGAATTTCTAACCTCATTTTCTGATAAGAGCTCTGACAAAGCTGCTCTGGGATGGTTTGAAACAGTCTCTTTTTTCACATGGGTACTGTGCAAGGTCAAGTCATTTAGCACAGACCACCCCACACTTGCACTGAACTGACCCAAGTAGTGATGGGGAAGGAGGCTGCAGGATCCACAATGCTTGAGCACTGTGCAGGTCCTGCTCACCCAGGAGAAGCAGAGGGAAGGAAGGGTGTTCAGAGACATAAAACTGCTGCATGAGACACATAGGTTGTCCCCCTACAAGATGATGGGACTGCTACCCCATGAGTTGGTGTCACCCTCCCTGGCCAGCAGAAAATATCTGCCATGTGTCTGGAGTAGGGTGATGCTCACTGGCTTTAGGCTTGATTAAAATCTGGGAACCACAGAGTACCAGTCCCCCAAAACCCCGTGGACAAATCCAACATTTGCATCTTCACCAGGGGAACAAGGCTGCTCCCCTGAGCAGGGTGAGGAGCAGGGAGTCATCTGGCCATGGAGAGCTGCCCACATGGTATCTGCTGCAGACAGACAACCCAATTTCCAGCCCCAGCCCCCCATGCATGCTGCATCAGTGCAACAGACTGACTCTACTGCTCACTTAGCCCTCCAAGCAGCATCCTCAAGATGCCCTTTCCACACACAGCCGGGCTGACGTGTGCTCTCTGTGCTCTGTGCTCTCTCCTGGGTTTCCTGGGGCAGGCGGCTCGTGCCGAGCAGTGCAACGACCCCCGTGCTAGGACAAGTCGTGTGCTCCAGGCACATGCTGGGTGTCAGGGGTGGCTGGGCTGGGTGTCAGGGGAGAATCCTTCCTGCTGTGAGAAGCAGAAGGGAGAAGCTGAAGCAGGCAGGAATGGCAGGCCACGGCACGGCCCCCTGTGCTGCAGTGCCATTGGAAAGCACCACTGTCTGCTAACTGTGCAGCAGCTGGGCCTAGAGCACCCTGGAGAGTGTGGTTTGCACCCACGAGTACCACCCCATCCAGCTGGGAAGGTCCTTGAATCTGCAGAGAGATGGCTACTGGGTGGGAGCTTATGCAGAAGTGTGCAGGGAGTCACCCCCCTTCCACGTCCCTCGGTGTGTTTGTTACTTGGGCAAGAGGAGGACATACAGGCCCTGACCTGCTGTGTGACCAGGCACCCACAGGAGAGGCTGGGAGGGCCAGGTCCTCTGGGCCCTCTGACAGCGACTGCCAGGAGAGAAACGCCTGGGCCCTGAGGAGTGGTCCTGTGAGGCTGTGGAAGGGGTCTTTGGCACTGGCAGTTCTTTCTGCTGCACACAGGCAGCTTGTTCAGGAGCTGATCCAGTAAAGTGCTTGAGCACAGAGGTGTCATTGAGCTCAGGTGGACTCTGAGCCTCCTTAGAGGACGTACTTGTGTGTCTGAGGCTACAGACCCGTCTGAGTCTGCTGGATCAGGGGCTCAGGGTGTAACACGGAGTGCAGGGTACTGAGATGCTTCAGGGCTGAGATCACTCTTGGCCCAGTGAAGTGACTGTGGAAGATTTATTGAAGTTTATCTTCACTGCTGCAGAAAAATGAGTGGTGTTTTTGGGCCAGAAAGCAAAAACCAGGCTCTTGGAGAAGCAACACACAGTGTTTCCTAAGCTGCTGTGTACTTGAGCGAGGAGTTCCCCCCACCCTGACCCATGCAACGCTCCTGCAGTGAAGCCCCATCTGCAAGGCTGAACAGGTGCAGAGCCTGGGTCAGGGCTGGTGCTGGGGCATGGCTTTCTCAGGGGCTGCCATGGGCCCTGAGACCCCTCTGCAGGGGAGGGCTCAGGACACCCCATTGGAGGCTGCCCTGGGTAGGGGGAGTCACACTTGGCCTCCCAGGTTGCCATGAAGAGTTCATGTCATGCCCTTCTGGGGCACAGACCTGGGCAGTGCCAGGGTTCAGAGCAGCTCTGAGGCTTTGAGCCATGAGGAGTGATGGGTTTAAGTTGCAGACAGTTAAACAGTGTGAAGGAGCGGCTGGAAAAAGGGAGGGGAGTAGTGCAGAGGCCTTTAGTTGATAGGAGGCCACAACTGCTGTGTTTGCTGCTTCTAGAATGCTCTGTGGACTTGGAGACAGGGGGAAGGCCACCTCTGAGACCTGCTTGGACATGGCTGATGCTGACCAGGTCCTTTGATTCCCCTCCTGCTAGGAATGGAGTGTGACAGCGGAGCAGGGCTAGAACACCATGTTGGTACTGGGAGTGCTGGTGGTGAGGACATGCTGGACCTCCTGCCAGGAGACTGTCTGGGGAGCCGAGGGGACCCCAAGGTTGGGTTGGAGGAAGTGGTTACAAGGAGAGTGGCTGTGTGTATCCTACATGGCCACTTTGTGCTCCAAGGGCCCATCCTGCATCAGCTGAAAAGGCATCTGGTGTGTTTGAGCAGCACAAATGTTTTGCCTGAACACTCTGGGATGGCCAACAGAACTGGAGCAGCTGATGGCTGATGCAGCCCCCTTGGCTGGAAGCTGTTCCTACCATGTAGTGTTGTTCCCTGGGGTTGCCCTCCCTGTCTGCAGGGAGTTCTGAACAACCCCCCTTGCTGGAGCCCCCACCCCAGACTGCTCTGAGGAGAGCCTGTGCTGACCCCATCCCCTTTTGGTGGCTCCCTGGTAATGAGGTGTCTATCATGGTCTGTCCCCATCTGTGCTTTGGTCCCCTCACACCATCTGTGGCTTTTGCAAGGGAAACAATTGGTGACCTCCCTCAGGGGAGCTGGAACATGATTCCAAAGGGGGTGTCAGTCCCCCAGAGCCACATGGGTGAAGGAGGCTTGTCTCCATAGACACACCACCCCAGGCCTGACATCCTTAGCAAACATCTGGAGATGCTCTTGAAGTCTGGTTTGTTGCTTCTGCATGTCTGAGTGCTTTGCTAATGCCCTTTGCTGCTCTTGCAACGTCGTCACTTCTTGCTCCAAGGCATATTTTTAGCACAGAACTGCATCTGGCCCAGCCACAGCTCTCCTTGTGAGTCCTCCAGTGCAGATAAGGAAACAATCATGGCCTCAGTTATTTTTGGCTATAAGAAGATCCTTATTAACAGCATGACTTTTTAATAGACAAAATACCCCTTCATTCAAGGCAAAGGGGAAACAATCGCTCCATTTATCCCCTGCACTAATGAGGCTGCAGAAAAGGAGCTAATGGGGACTCAGTTGACGAGGCAGACAAGGAGCTGCAGAACAACAGGGCTATTCTGGGAAGGGCAGGAAAGGCTGCTGGGACAGGAGGCTGGTCCTGGGGTCTGTTCTGATCTGCTGGTGCTGCCTGGGAGAGGGAAGAGCCATGGATGCCTGTGGGTTGGAGCCCACCTGCTGCACATGGCCTGATTCGTTGCTCTGAGTGGTCTGGGGGATGTACAGCCCTTTTGGTGTCTCTCCCCCACCATGGCACAGCGTGGGCTGGAGGCCGAAGCCACCAGCACCAGCCTGCTGACAGCAGGGATCTCCCTGCACTGAAGAGTCTCAGCCATCCCAGGCTTCATTCAGGGGTGGCTGTTGGCATGGGACTGCTCTGAGAGGTTCTTGCCTGTGCTCACAGACCCCGTTTCCCCAGTACCTCCCACAAACTGGGAATGACTGTCCTGTCCATGACTTCTGCCATTCTTCCTTGGTTTGGCTGGGCTTCAATCCCTGTGTCTAGACACCTGCCCCTTGGGGTGTTGTCACCAACCTTTGATGGGAGGCAAAAGGACCCAGAAAGCAAAAAGGGCACAACTTCCATGTCTGGTGCTGAGACAGAAGTGATGGGATGGTGCCTTCTTTTGAGACCGCTGAGCGCAGCCCCTCTGCTGGGCCACGTGTGCTGCAGGTGGTGCAAGCACCCTGGACCTGACTGGTGGGACCTGGCAGGGCTTTCTTTGTCCCTCTAAACCAAGGGTCCCACTATGTCTCCACTGCAGAGCTGGAATTTGGATCCCCTTAAGATTCTCCCTTTCTTGCCATTGATTCCTGAGCAGAGCTCTGCAGCATGGTGCACTTGGGCTGGAGGAATCCCAGACACATGCACAGGCTGGGAGAAATGCTCTGAGAGTCACCCTGCTGAGAAGGACCTGGGGGTCCTGGCGGATGAGAAACTGACCATGAGCCAGCAGTGAGCTCTTGGAGCTCTGAAGCCAATGGTCTCCTGGGCTCCATCAGCAGAGGGGTAGCAGCAGGGACAGGGAGGGGATTGTCCCTCTCTGCNGGTTTTCCCAAGGGCAGAGAGTGGTGGGACAAGGGGATGGATTGAAGCTGGAGGAAGGAAGGGTCAGGTTGGAGATCAGGGGAAGGTCTTCATGGAGAGAGTGGTGAGGGGCTGGAAGGGGCTGCCCAGAGAGGTGGGGGATGCCCCAACCCTGGAGGTGTTCAAGGCCAGGTTGGATGGGGCCCTGGGCAACCTTGTCCAGCTCCAGGCCTGGAGGTTGGTGGCCCTGCCTGTGGCAGGGGGGTTGGAACTCAATGGTCCTTGGGGTCTCTTCCAGCCCAGCCCAGACTTCAGAAATCAGACTCTGTAATTCTGTGGTGGGCAGGGCATGGTGGTATGTGCTGGCAAAGGGAGCTGGTGACAGCAACCGTGCTGGGCACCTGCAGTGAGGTGTGGGGCAGCCAGCAGTGACAGTGTCAGTGGGGTTGGCAGGTCGGCTCTCTGCCGCTTGGTGCTGCTGCCTGGGACGTGATCTGTGCTTTCAGACCAATGTGCACACACTGGTTTGGACCCTGTGGGCTGGCAAGGGAGTGGGGGGAAGAAGAATCTCCTGTACCTCCTAAAGGGCTCAGAGGACAGACCAGCTGCCTCCCTGAGCCCTTCTGCCAGGCAAGACTGCATCAACTAAAAATTATTTTCTGTCCCCCATAAGATGGGGACATCTGATAAATGTGTTAATGGTGGGAAACACCAGCTCTGGGACTGAACTGTGTGGTCCTTGCTCAAGTCCTCAGGACAGGCCCTTTTTTGTCCAGAGTCTGGGATAAAGACATCACAGGATATCAGGTCTTTGCCCCAGGAGCCAGAGCAGCAGGAGATGCCCAGAACTCAGGTCTCTGCTGGGTTGCTCGAGCCTTTCTTATACAGTTGGCCAGTCTTGAAAGAGGAATAAAGTCTCCTCAGGAGACATGTGACAGGTTTATTTATAAACAGTTTAAAGCTCTTTGGGCTCTGCAGACAGAAGGGATGGTTAAAGTGAAAAGCATCTTGTAGATGCAGTATGTTTGTCTGGCTCAGGTTGCCCTGCTACGTGGAGCTCTCCAGCTCAGTTTGATGTCTGACAGCTGATCATTGCAGTCAGAGGGATGTCACCTGCAGCAGTAACAACACACTGCAGCAACCAGCCTCTTCTTCATGACCTCAGCTCAGTGTCCACAGATGGCTGTGTTTTCTGGCAAGGGGTGCACCTTCAGAACATGAAAGGCAGCCAGACAGGATGATAAAAACAGATTTTACTTTTATTTACCTCAGAAATGGGATGTTCCCACCCCAGAAGTGGGGTTTTGAGCTGCATGGCCTAATGGGCAGGTTGTCTGACTTGACACAGACTTGATGTCTTTGCTGGAGGAACAGTTAAACCCTAGACCCACAGATGGGAACCACAGCAATGCAGGACCACCACTCAGGAGAATCCACCTTCTTCAGGCATTTCTAAGAGCTGCTAGAGCTGCTCCTGCCATGAGCTGTTTTGCTGAGTGAGAGATCTTCCAGTGATGACCTCCCACATGACATCTGTGTGACATCTCCAGTGAAAGCTGGAGTCTACCACAGTGGCTGGAGGAACAGGAGAGAACAACAGAGAATTCATGAAGGCCCAAACCGTTATCTGTTTGCATCTGCTTAGTGCTGCACTGTTCTGGGAGTCTGAGATGTGGTCAGAGCTCTGGAGGAGGTGGGGAGAGCTGGCAGGCAGACAAGCAGGACTGGAGCTCTGGGGATGTGATTTCCAATCAAGTGATCCCCCACAAGCTGGGTAAACATCCTTTGATTTGAGCAGTGCTCCAGCAGACAAAGAGGTTGTGCTGTACTGGCTCAGCAGGTCCCAGCCCCATCGTGTGGTTGTTAAAGTTCCAGCTCAACCCAAATCTGACCTTCCCAGTGCAATTCACAAACCCAGCCCTGATGGACTCAAAGCTGCCAGGTTAGCTCTAGAGGGAAGGGAGGGTTTTCTTGTTTTTCTCCCAAAAGGGTAATGAATGGCTTTCAGCAGCATGGCTGGTGGTCTGAGGGGGCTGAGCCCAAGGGGCTGTGAGACTTCAGCCCACAGGATGAGTCTCATGTCCACTCATCCCTGGAAGTGCAGAGGTTTCCTTTCAGAGGGTTGGCATAGTAGCTCAGGTGCTCCTGTGACACTCTGGGACAGTCTTTTCTCCTGGTCCTGACTCCAGTGTCTCTTAATCAGAAGCCTCTTAGAGTGCCAGGTGGGAGCTCAAGGATTACTTATCCCCTACCCTGACACTTGATTTTGACCAGTTGAATGACAGAATCACAGAATTGTAGGGCTTGGAAGGGACCTTGAGACACCATTGAGTCCACCCTTCCTGCCAAAGCAAGTTCCCTAGAGGAGGTTGCTCAGTTTGGTGTCCAGATGGGTCTGGAATCTCTCCAGAGAAGGAGACTCCACAACCCCCCTGGGCAGCCTGTCCCAGGGCTCCCTCACCCTCACTGTGAAGAAGTTCTTTCTCGGTGTGGAACCTCCTGTGGTCCAACTTGTGGCCATTGCCCCTTGTCCTGTCCCCACAGGCCCCTGAGAAGAGGTTGGCATCTCCCTTTGTCTGCCACCCTTCAGATATTGATAAACATGGATGAGATCCCCTCTCAGTCTTCTCCAGGCTGAACAGCCCCAGCTCACTCAGCCTGTCCTCACAGGGCAGATGCTCCAGGCCCTTCCTCGCCTTTGTGGCCTCTGCTGGACTCTTTCTCAGAGATCTCTGTCTTATTGTACCAGGGAGCCCAGAACTGGAGCCCAGTGCCATGGGCTCATGGGGTCTGTGGCTTCCTGACGAGGGCCAGTGAAGGGGCAGGTGCCCATCTCCTCTCTGTGGGGACCAGGGACAGAACCCGAGGGAACAGCATGAAGCTGAGACGGGAGGGTCAGGCTGGATGTCAGGAAGAGGCTCTTTCCTGAGAGTCGCTGAGGGAGCTGGTGGGAGTCATTGCTCGGCCACT
>VXBZ01006918.1:100847-144190 GCA_013399135.1 Heliornis fulica | reverse complement strand
AAGATGAGGAAGGGAGTGGAACATCTTCCTTCTGAGGACAGGCTGAGGGAGCTGGGTCTCTTTAGCTTGGAGGAGACTGAGGGGTCACCTCATTAATGTTTATAAATATGTAAAGGGTGGGTGTCAGGAGGATGGTCTTGTGTGGAGGCAGGAGTTGCACTGGATGATCCTCGTGGTTCCCTTCCAACTCAGTATATTCTGTTATTCTATGGACTTTTTTCCTTTTCTATGGAAATTCAAGGCCAGTTTCCTTTCCCTTCTATCTCTTTATACCACATGTGAATGTGTTGCTGCTATTTCACTCTTGGGAATAGAAATGAGCTTGTTTGCACCATAAGCCTGGTGTAGGCTCTCACCCGGCTGCCAGACCGTGAGTCACCCACCCCTGAGGCACAGCGAGCCCTCCACGGGGCCAGGCCAGGCCAGGCCAGGCCGCTCCCACTGCCACAGCAGCCAGCCCGGCCTGCGGCGGAGCAGCACAACCTGCCCGACCTCTGCTCTGGGAGCCGGGCGCTGTGCCGATGGGTGCCGCGATGGGCAGCAGCTCTACTGCCGTGCTGGCACAGGTCAGCAGGGCCTTTGGATTTGCTCAGGACCTTGGATTGTCACTGCAAAGACCTTCTGGAAGCATGTTAGCTGAGGTGTCAGCTGCTGGGTGCCAGGGACAAGGCAGGTAGGGCTGAGGCTGCCAGCGTTGCCCCCGCGCCACTGCCTTCGCACCAGGGCTCTCCAGAGCCGGAGGAATGGGGAGAGAGGAAGCACAGCAGTTTCCAGAGGAGATGGAGGTCTTGGCAGCTGCAGCAAAGCTGGTTGAGAGTGTTGGGGTGCAGTGCTCTGGGTCTGGAGGTGCAGAGGAGGGAGGGTATGGAGAGGGGCAGCAACTCTGGCACAGCCTGGGTCTCTTGCTCCCATGCCACCACTTCCAGCTGAACATCTTATGCAATGCAGAGCCATGTGGTGGTGGGTGGCCTTCTCAGAGCTGGATCGCCTGGGGATGTCTCAGTACAGCACTCAGTGCCACAGCCATGGGGTTGGGTGGAAATAGACACCAGAGAGGAGGATGTGACAAATATCCAGCCCAATTCCCATGGCCCTGTTCCCTAAAGTGCTGTCCCATGGGTACTGGAAGCAGTGAGCCTGGAGAGGAGTCCCAGGATACACACAGTGCAAAAGCAGACAGGACTTGGGAAGATGATGGTTTTAAGTGTTTTGGCTGTGTCACAGGCACAGGGCAAGAGTGAACCTGAAAACTTTCCAACACTTTGCACCAATCCATTGCCTTTCTTTTGTGACCAGGGAGAAAACTTTAGCAGTGATATGCTTGATATGAAGACAGCCATGGTTCCTCTGCAGACCCCATGCACCACGAAGGAAATTCTTTCTCTGCCATCACAAAACAAAAAGCAGCACTTGTGGTAAGGGATCAGGCTGACTGCCATGAAAAAACTTATCCTCACATTGGTGCCACCTTCTCCACATAAAAATGGAAGCATAATGCAAGTACAGACATGAATGCCAAGGATTCCCCCAGATACTTTAATATCCATGAAACAGTAACACTACCATCCCTAGAATAGAGTGTGAATGTTGTATATCACAGAATCACAGAATCCCTTGGGTTGGTAGAGACCTGTAAGATCATCAAGTCCAACCCCAGCCTGACCCTGCCCAGCCCACCTCTAGACCATGTCCTTCAGCACCTCATCTCTTGGCCTTTTTGATTGAAAAGGGATTGATGGGGACTCCAGCACTGCCCTGGGCAGCCTGTTCCAACGCCTGACAACCCTTTCAGGGGATAAATTCTTCCTGATGTCCAACCTCAATCTCTCCATATGCAGTTTGTAACCATAATGCAATTTGTAATCATAACACACCAATTTTGAGCATGTAATGACAAATGATGTTTTTGCATTTGGCTTTCTGGACAAAATATGACACACAAAGCCACCCCAGCAGCACTGCAGGGACACAGACCCAGCTACTGTAGGCCTGAGTTTGGAGGAAGGGGTGTGCCCCATGCTGGGCCACAGTTTTGGTAAAAGGGTTTGTGTGTCCTCCATCATACAGCAGCTGGCATGGCTCAGGGATGCCACTTGTCATCATTTACATGTAATTTGTTAGTGTGTGTGGCAGTCCTGGGTTTGAGGCTGTCATCTAGCCCTGCCTGCCTCGGAGTGTTTTGGTCCAGGATTGCTGAGCCCTGAATGTGGGACTGACTCAATCAGAGCTGAGTTTTAATATTTTGCAGCCCAGAAGCCACCCAGGTCCTGGGCTGCATCCCCAGTAGTGGGACCAGCAGGTCTGGGAAGGGGATTCTGTCCCCTGCTCCACTCTGGAGAGCCACTCTGCAGTGCTGTGTCCAGCTCAAGGGTCTTCAGGACAAGAAGGACATGGAGCTGTTGGAGCAAGTCCAGAAGAGGCCACAGCAACGATTTGNTCAAGGACAGGCTGGATGGGGCTTGGCCTGCCCTGGGCTAGGGGGTGTGGGTGTTCCTGCCCATGGCAAGAGTGTCACTGGTGGGTCTGAGGGCCTTGCCAACCCAAACCAGTTTGGGGTTCTGTGATACAACTTTTAATGCTTGGAGAAAGCCCCTTTCTTATGTCTCCACTTACTGCTGCTCTGCCAATTAAAACTAAATGAAACCCATAATGCCATAAAATCTGGGAAACATCCAGGAGAGGAATTACGAAATCATTTCCTCTTGATGTAAGTAAGTGATCAATCTCCCTCAGTGAAACTACTGGTAATTTTTGTATAATTACACTGCTTCTCGTGATGCTAACGAACGATACACGACGTACTCCGTACCGTGGCTCTAATGTATTATTGCTTTTGGTGTGGGAATCTTCTCTATTTCTCCCGAAAATGACTAAGTATACTTCTGTGGTTGGTTTGATACACAGATTTGCAATGTTTATGTATTTCAACAGTAATACTTTGTTTTTTTTTCTAAACTTTGCAAATGATGATTCCCCTCACATGCAGCCCCTGACTCTGCTTTCTGCACAGAGATGGGCACCTCTGTCTTACTTCTTCCCCAGTGACTGGTCCAGAACATGTCCAGCAGGTGTTTAATATTTTCAAAGCTGAAAATATTAAACACCTAAACTAGTTATTACATTATAGCACCAAGGGGGATTACATAAGAGCACCAGTAACACACCAGGGCTCTGCATTCAATCTCTGGCTTCTGGGAGGTAGTGGGGGGTGGGGTGGGGTGGTGGTGGTGGGCAGAGAAGTAAGTTATTTCCTGAAAAATATTGGGTAGCAACTTGTAGAGGAAAAGACAACTGTCTCAGAAAGGAACATCTCTCATGCTGCAGGGTTGGAGGCTGGGCTGGCTGGGCTGTTTCTGCTAATGTGCTGAAAATCACAGAACATCAAGAGTTGGAAGGGACCTCGACAGATCATCCAGTCCAACCCCCCTGCCAGAGCAGGATCACCTGATTAGATCACACAGGAACATGTCCAGATTGGTCTTTAATGTCTCCAGAGAAGGAGACTCCACAGCCTCTCTGGGCAGCCTGTTCCAGGGCTCTGTCACCCTCACAGGGAAATAGTTTTTCCCTACATTCACATGGAACCTCCTCTGCTCCAGCTTGGACCCATTGCCCCTTGCTCTGTCACTATAATACCACGTGGGATGCTTTCTGTTTGATGCTTTGAAATCTCCAAGCTCTATTCACGAGCTGAGGCAGTGCACTGCATGAGAACTTTACCACTACTGAGCACAGTATTTAGAAGTGTGGTGTCCCAGACTGCTGGAAGCATTTGCTTCCATTTAATAAATGCAGCATGTGTCTCACCCTGGACTTCTTGGGTGTCAATTCTGCCTTTTTTTCCACAGCCTCAGTTCAGCCTCTTTCCTCTGCTGAGATCAGCTGGATGCTGAGATGAAGGAGGAAGAAGGATCTGGAGAGAGAAGAAAGATGATAAATGGGTGAAATGATAACAAGGTCTCTGGAGCAGATGCACAAGGGACAGCTCTGAGGTCTGGGAGCTGGGAGAGGAAGGAATACACTTAACCTGACCAGAAATTCTAACTGTTGATAATCAGGAGCCAAAAATAAAGGTAAGTATTATTGTTGTTGTTATTTTCAGTAAAATCCTGACAGATACAGGCACTGTGACTTCAGCTGTGATTGCATCTGTTATGAGCTATGCCAGTGTTTGCTCCCAAACTCTACCCAACGCCCTAGAACAGCCCTTGGGTTCAGCCTTGGGATCTGGATTCCAGGTGTGGAGACAGAGCTCCACTCTGACCAGCAACCTCAGCTCTGAGGCTGAACCTCAGCAGTGCAGATCATCTCTGCACTGAGTGCTTACTCCTCTGTAGGATGCCTGACACCTTTGGGTCTGTCTGTGGTGGTCCTCTTCTTCCAAATGGTGGCAGCCCATCTCTGCTCTTTCTCCAAATGACTTTTACATTTCATCCTCTTTGCAATGTATTCCAGAGACTGTTCTGTGCTTTGGATTTCTTGTTGCCTTATACAAGTCCTGTGGTTCAGAAAAGCTGCTCTGCTCCCAGCTGGGGAGGAGATGCTCAAGTCTGTGTTTTTCAGGCCAAGTTCTGATTTTAACCCACAGTGATTTTAACTTGTAAGAGGTGATTATCCTAAGAGTTAGGGCATTCAGTGTTGGTGTGGTCTCATCTCACTGTTGGGTCCCACCATTTAAAAAGGAGGGGTCCCTCAAAGCATCCAGAGGAGGTCAACAGTGGCAGGGCTGGAAGGCATGTCCTGTGAGGAGTGGCTGACACTGGGTTTGTCTGGTTTGTCTGGTTTGGAGAAAAGCAGCGTCAAAGGATGTTCAAGCTTGACATGAGGAAACTTTTCTTTATGAGAGGGTGGTCAAACACTGAAACTGACACCCTTGAGAGGTGATTGACAGCCCACACCTCATGGTATTTAAAAGGTATTTGGACAATAGCCTTAATAATATTCCCTAACATTAGGTCAGCTCTAAGGTGGTCAGGAAGTTGGGCTAGATGATTATTGTAGGCATCTTCCAACTGGGCTATTCTACTCTATGTCTGAGTGAAGTTCTAAGTTTGAAGGAAAACCCAAAATGTTGACTTTTATCCTTGACCAAATATGATTTCCATCCAGTAACATCAAGTTGTTTCTTTCTGTTAACATCAGAACATAAACATTAATGTAATCAGAAGTCTATTTAGCTAGAGCATCAAATTTAATATACTGTTGAATTAGGACATTCTTATTAAACCATTAATTTAAACCATTGAAATGCATAGCCCATAAACCAGAATGAAACTGCCCTGGCACAACGAGAAATTGAAAATCGGACATTTAAATTTGGCTTGTTATTAAGTTTTGGTTTCAGTGTGACCACACTCTCCAGTGGGAAACTTTCTCCCAGAACAATTTGTCTGCTCTGTGGTGAGGCTTTATCCTGAAACCCATTTTTCCATGTGCTCAATTTCTCAATGTGTGGCTCCACCTGAACCTTGGAGAGGGTCTCAGGTGGGGATGGTGGTTCAGTCTCTAGTTCTGCTAGTGGTAGGCAGACTTCTTGACCCAGGGTGGTTTTGCTGCACTTGAAAGACTTTGTACATCTCAACATTTACCTAAACACCATGTATCTCCTCTGCAGAGCTTGGCATGTCTTCAGGGTTTAATCAATGTTGTGGTCACCTCTCACTGTCTATTGCTTTTCAATCTGAAAATGAACTTTTCCCACGTGGCCATGACCTGTGGAGGAACAATCTTTGGAGTAAGGATATGAAGCAGTTGCCTGCCACTCCTGGATGACAAGACTCATTACCAGGTGCCTATATTGGAAGAATTTTATTTCTGTTCCTGTTGCAAGAAGCAGCCTTGTCTTCTGTCTGCAGACTATCACCCCATGCTTCCATCATTCAGCCAAACAGTTTTGGGGCCAGGATGTGGCAGTCCAGCACTGTGGACTGGCAGCAGGAGCCACTGCTGTTATGATCACCATGAAGCAGCCCAAGCAAGTGTGGATGTTGTAGACCTGCTGCTTCTCTGTTCTGCAAGGATTAAGGTTGAGTCTCAGGCAAGACAAGGCTTGAAGAAGGTGGTTTTGTAGCAGTTCTGGTCATGGGGAGAAAGATCCTGGACTCAGCACTTGCCTTTGGCAGTGGTGTTCACCAGCTGCTTTGCCAAAGGGCTTGACTGGTTTGCTGTAAATAACTTCTGGAGCCTGACTGTCGTGTCCACGCCTGTGATGGCAGAAGATGGTAATTAACTTCTAAGCACATGATCTCCCTAGGCTCTTGTCCATTAAAAAAATACCTTATGAAGGATCCATTGATAGTAAAGCTCTGTATATATAGACTCTGCTCTGCAAGGACTGGTGATGGAGGAAGATTGCTCTGGTTGCTGCTTGTTCTGCTTAGATTGCTCTCTGGAACTAAATTGCTGGACAGGCTTGCCAAGGACTGTTTATACCAGGACATGCTGGCAACCTTCTCTCCTCACTTTCTTTCAGGTAGCAGAAAAACATCAAAATACTCTTCCAACCCCACACTCAGCTCACCTCAAAGGGCCTCAGTGGGAGACATGAACCCATCTGAGGTGTGCCTCATTCCCAAGCAAAGGAGTGACAAAGACTAGAGGAAGGACCTTCTGAATGAACCTAATTTCACCTCTCCATGAATTAACGTGAGATTCCTTGTTCTGGTTTTTGTCAGTCTAAAGGGAGGCAGTTCTTGAACAGGATCTTAGGGGATACCTGCAGGAAGGCACAGCCAGCTTTGGAGGATCAGAAGGATGTCTACCTCCCTTTGGTGTTTGAACTTCACAGGTGCTAGAAAAGTCCACTTGTCTGCAAAGGAGAGTTTGAAAAAGTCTCTAGAAGTCCCTCATAGGAACTGACATGTCAGAGATACATGGGTTGGGGGTCTGGAGGAGGAGGAGGACTGTTCACTGATGGAGATTGGAGAAGGCAAGGCAAAAATGTCAGATAGTGGCCAGGGCAGGGTTAAAAGATGCTGATGACTGAGGAGAGAGTGAGTTTCTTGTACTCACTCTCTGTTAAGTGTACTTGCACACTGCTCATACACAGACTGTGATATTATTCACAGTCACTTTCACTAACATAAGGAAAAAATAGATCCCTCCCTCTGTGATATAATAATCATAAAATTCAACAGCTCCAGTTTAGTCAGAGCCAAAAACCTCATTCTGGAAATACTGCTCCATTTTTTTTAAGTCCTCTGAAACCAGCTCTTCATTTTACTGGGATGACTCTCCTTTCCCAAAGAGCACTCCAGCACCATCTCTGCAGCCCTTCTCCCAAACTATGAATCACTTTGGCCTCAGGGAACTGCCACAAGTCACTTGAGCAGCTAAAAATATCTCAGAGGAAGCAGGACAAAAATACACATATCCGCTGCCGTGGCGCTAAGCTCAGGAGGGCACGCACCGAATTAACATGTTCCCTTTTCTGCTGTTTCATTCCCCACAGGTTTATTCTCTAGTGAAAGCAGATCTGAACAAACAGAGGTTTATAGGACACTTTTTGGAAAGTTGGTTTTTTGGGGGGAAGAAGGGTGGTGGAAAAAACCCATTTCACGGGTGGCTTGCAGCTCTGATTTCCAGTGTCATTCTGGCTCAGGGGTCTGTAGTACAAAGGTTTCTTCCAGAGGGATGAGTGTAGCCTTGTTAAACCAAGGAAGCTGAAGTGCATCTTCTGTGGACTCCTCTTGAGGGCTGATGGTACTCCTGATGGTCTGCCTTGGTCTTCAGGTCTGGGTGATACAAGTGGCAGCTGTGGTTCACCTGTCCTCCAGGAGAGCGTGTGTTCATCTGAATCCTTCCTGCCTGGAGCATTTAATCCTGACAACTTTTAAGCAAGAAGCAACTGGCAAGAAGGGGACAGAAGGGACATGCAGAGCCATCCCTCCAGCTGTTGTGTGTGAGGAATTGCCCTGCAGATGCTTTACCTATTTGCTGGTACATGGACCCTGCAATAAGCTTATTTGTGTATCTCGGGGGGAAGAGCCATGGTGATCCCCCAGACTGTTCTATGTATTGTGGCCAGGAACAGCCACATATGTCCACAGGTCCAAACCAGACAGAAATAATTTCATACACTTCTTTTCCAGCAATATTAAATTACCTTCCCCAGACTGTACTTCATCAGGACCAGCAACAGTCTTGGAGCAAGAGCACCTTCAGAGCTGTCAATGGTTGTAAGAACTTGAAGGGTTTGAAGAGCTGTCATGCTCACACAATCACAGAATCACAGAACATTAGGTGTTGGAAGGGACCTTGAAAGATCATCTAGTCTGACCCCCTGCCAGAGCAGGATCATTTAGAGTAGGTCNAAGGAAGATGTTCCACTCCCTCCATCACCTTGGTGGCCCTGCACTGGACTCTCTCAAGGAGTTCTATGTCCTTCTGGAACTGAGGGGCCCAGATCTGGACACAATATTCCAGATAATTGCGGTCTCATCAGGGCAGAATAAATGGGGAGAAGGACCTCTCTTGACCTACTGGCCACCCTCTTTCTAATACACCCCAGGGTGTCATTGGCCTTCTTGGCCATGAGGGCACATTGCTGGCTCATGGTCATACCCAGGACCCCCAGGACCTCCACTGTTCTCCAACAGGCCAGTCCCCAACCCATCCTGGTCCCTGGGGTTGTTCCTCCCCAGATGTTACACCCCACACTTGCCCTTGTTAAGTCTCATTAAACTTCTCCCTGCCCAGCTCTCCACCTGTCTTGCTGAAGGGCAGCACAGCCCTCTGGTGTGCCAGTCACCCCTACCAGTTTTGCATTGTGTGCTCAGGCACAAGGGACATCACCTCACCCTGTGTCCACAGACAGCCTCCAGCTGAAGGCAGATTTCTCCTGTGATAATGTCTTCTTATAACTTGAATTTACAGCATAGAGCTGGTTTCCTCTCCACTGTGTTTGAAAGGAGCCTGGATGGTCAGTTGGAGACATCTCCATGGGAGATGTTTACAGTCAGACTGCTGAGGTTGTCCCTGCTCAGCCTCAAGGGAGTCTCTACTGTCAGAAGACAATATGCCATCGTTCCTAACAATCCCACACCGGCACAGCGGAATACTGGGGGCTGCCAGTAAAATGTGAAACCAAGTCCAGAGAATCCAACTGCCCTACAAGCTCTGAGAAACGTTACCTAAGCAATGAAAGGTCAACCAGGATCTGAAGCCTGGTGCTGTATGTGTAAACATGTTCAAGAAAACATTTCCAGCAGAGGAGGGACGTGGATTTTTGTTGCGGTGGCTATAATGCACGGCTGCCCATGCCAAAGACAACACGTGCTCTCAGTGCTGGTTGCTGTATATAGAATATATGCTTGGGCTTTATGACAACTTGGAAGAATGTCATGTCCTAGTTAGAGTGAAGTATCCTGGCTGTTCCTCAACTTCTGAAGTGAGGATGCTGAAATGATAGGGGCAAGGCATTTAGGTTGGGAGCAGTATATAACAACAATTGTGTCAGACTGCAAACAAACCAAAGAATAATAACAAAAAAATCCAACTGGAAACAGTCAAATAAACATCTTCCATGATGGTATTTCCAGACACTAGATCTATGGTCTAAAGCTGGCCTGGATTTGTTTATGCTGGAAACAGTCATATCCGAGTTGAGAATTATTGTGTTCACTTCCAGAAATAGCAAGAATACAACCACCAAATGTTGCCTCTTGTGCCAAGGTTATATCTGCTGGACAAGGCACACCAGAGATCCCCAGACAGCGAGTGCCCATGGGCTGATGTCATGAACATCACTGTGTTGCTTGACATGGCATGGAATCTTTGAGTACAGCATACCTGGAATCCACTTAGAAGAGTTTGGGTAAATGATTAAAGCTTATTTCACCGTGATTTTTAGCTGATTTCTCTCATCCTGCCTCTTCTTGCAGAAGTTATTGTCTCTTTTCCCCAGCTCCCTTGTAAGGAGGTGCAGTCTGAGTACACTGGAGCAGAGCTGCATGCCTGTTTCCTCCAAGAAAACACCACTAAAATAGAAAGCAAAGCAAAATAAACCATGTAAGCCCTTTGAACTCATTAGCATTTTCTTTATTCAGGTGGCTTGATTCCTCTTCCCCAAAGGTAGGTGGGAGAGGGGCCAGAGCTGCACATCCCACTGCCGAGCTGGGAGCCAGCTGGTGCCCACTGGCACCTGGCCGAGGAGCCCAGGCACACCACTGAGCAAAAAGAAACAGGACATGCAGGTCCAATCTGTGTGCCCCATCTTGGCCCATGGGAGAGGAGGGTTTTTCTCTCATGAAGAACTCACTGGGATCAAGAAAGACATTAATAAGCCAAACGGAGACTCTTGCTTCATCGTGATGCCTGGCCCTCTTCCAGTCCAGGCTGTTATTAAATTACCAGAAAACAGGAGGAAAGAGCCCCCCCCTGCCAGCTTTCCTAGCAGCCTTTGTCTCTGATTTGTGCCAATCAGCCCTGAAACAAGAGCCAGGCAGCAGGACTCGAGCTGTAACGTCTCATGTGGGGATTTCACTCCACAGCTCCCAGCGGACCCTGCTCCAGGGCACGATGCAAGATCAGGTGGCAGCTGCAAATTTGACTCACTGTCCGAGGCTCCCATGGGCAATGAAACTGCCAGAGCTTTGACCCCAGGAGCACAGAAGGGACAATTTGGTGCAGATTGCAGTGGAGCATATTGGTCGTTTCAAATTCAGGTTTGTTTTCTGTGCTGCAGCCAAAGGGCTTTGAGCTCATGCGTCCAACATGTCTCCACTGGTGGCAGCTGCTCAGACCAGGGACAGGGGGTTGGGATCCCTCTCTTCCTACTATGGTTACTGCTCCCAAGATGAGCAAAAAAAGCAATTTGGAGGTGGTGGGTTTGTTTAATGAACAACCACGATGGGCACACCGGGGGAGGGGTCTAGAAGTCTCAGCAGGCATCTTCAGAGCCCTCCAGTCCATCTTCATTGAAATGTTCTGGTTGTTCATGGAGAGGGTGAGGCTTCCATTCATCTTTGCTTTGGTCTTGTTTCCTGATCAATCCATAAAACACGTGGCATGGACAAATGATGTCCTTGCCCTCTAGCAGAACTGGCATTTAGCAGGTCGGTGCTGTCTGCCCACATCTGCTCATCCGCGGCGCACACACGCAGACAGCCCGAACGCTGCAGGGGACCTCTGAGGTTCTGAGTAACACAACTGGGATTTGCACTTTCATAATTAGACCCTTCCCCAGTTTAGACCCCAGCAAGCCTGCTGTCAAATTTCAAAACTTTTCTGATGTTTATGATTTTCAGAAAAGTCAGCAAGTATTTGAGGGAAACTGACTGAATCGGGTTAAGTGAATTTCATTTGCTGGAATTGCTGTTCAGTCAGGTGTTTGAAAGATAATACACACAGCCAAAGTCCTTTTCCACTTATTCTGCTCTGCAGAGTTGCTGCTTTTCTTTTAGAGAAGACCAAGCATTTATGGCCAAGGAATTTGTTGTCAGTCCTTGGCTGTAATTTACACTTCAGTGAATGCATGTTATGAATTTTGGCACAGGAAGATTGATGTAGTCTCATTTAGAAAGTATTACTATGCATTTTAGAATTATCAGTGAAAACCTTCAGCAGTTGCATACCAAGCACTTTCCATCTTTCCTGCCATCTGTATTGTATTAAGGAGTATCAAATCTTCAGCTGTGCTATTCCTGCTGGACACACTGGGATAACTTCCTTACGAAGGGGGATCATTTGACGATGGGCTCCCTCGATATTTTGTGAAAAAGATCCCAAGTCCTCTACAGTTCCTAAGCTCTTCACTGGGGGAAGAAATTTATAAACTTGTGTTACTCAACAGTCAAGATCACACAATGATTTGCATGGGGTTTTGCTATGTTTTACATATGTCAGTTCAGCACTTAGAAGCAAATAGTCAGCTTTGCCCCCCAAGTTTCTGGACCGAACTGTAACTTTGAAATTTAAAATTTTGGTGTCAAGTGGTAAATTGTCCTCAGAATTCAAACCAAATGACTGAAGTATTTTTCCTATTTTACAATATTCCTGATGCAGTTTCATCCTTGAAAATAGACAATAGATTATTCCCCTTTCAGCTGAGATGTAATGACCTGTGTGAATTTCTTTGAAATCTTCATGGTTTGAGACTTCAGTAACCACAAAGTATGAACATTTTAGCCAAGTCTTGAATGATTTTCTCTGAAGAGTAGTTAATACATTATTGGTAATACACGAAGCTTTTGTCCTACCACAGAGGATGGCTTTAGCCATGGAAAACAACTGTATTTAATTCGCTGTCACAGCCGAGTATCCCCATGAATGATTATAAACAGCACTATGGTACACATCTGTCTTCTGCAGCAGTCATTTGCTTATTTTTATGTTTCACTATTCCTTAGCAACAAAAAGAAGCCTGAAGAGCTTTTCTTCTTAGGAATTGCACAGAATTGTTTTTATGATCCTCTTTTACACTTGACAGTGCACCACGAGCACTTGAGAAATTTCCTTTGCTCATCCCGCAAAATTTTGACTGTTACCTCTGTCTGAGCTCACCCTTCTACAGTCCTTTATCCATTGCCACAGAAAATGTAGCATCACTTTCAAGATCTTAATGTGTAGATTGGAGATTACTGTTGTAGCCAGTCTAAGTTGTGGTATATATGAGCCCATTGCTTGGTCAGTTCCAGTATTTACTGCAGCCTTTGATCGTGCCCTTCATGAAGACCTCCCTGACCTCCTTGTGCTGCCTGGGTTAAAGGTTTAATGCTGTGACAGCTTCTGTTGACATTCTTCAGGTCAGGCTTGTGCTGTCCCACAGCTCAGAGATCTGCTGGGACACCAAGTAGTCAAAGTGTGTCTGCTGGGTATTTCTGGTTTCCTGAGCTGGTCTGGGCATTTGGCTCAGGATAAAATCTGTAGGTTTTGGAAAAACAACCTTTAAAAACCGATTTTTCCATACCCAAAGCACCTCAGGTTTGACTTAGAAGTGCTGTCCTTGGGGTACCCCCATGGCTCAGAGGCTACTGGGGTACTCATCGAGCTGGACCATCCAGCCCAGAGATAACAGCAAGATGGGGGTACACACTCAAGAGACCACAGCCAGATGGGGGTGCACACTCCATCTCCTGCCGTGCTGCAGCAGGCTTTACTCTTGAGATAATCTTACTTCAAATCAAGGACATGCTCCATCTGGGGGCTTTTGGTTTTTTTTAAGACTCTTAATGTCAGAGTAAAAATTTAGATTTTCTGGGGGAAAAAGCTGTTCTGAGAGTTTTTTCCTCGCTGCCCCCCAGCTCCAAGGACCCTTGGAACGCTGCTGTGCTCTCACCAGTGTGCCTGCCTGTTGTTTTCCAGAAATGTGTGGAAGCTGCTCTGGGGCTTTCACGCATGGCTGGAAAACCGTTTGCTCAGTAAATCTCCCACATTCCAGCTTGTGAAGGTCACAGAGCATCTGGTTCCAGAGACACCCTTCCTGCACACGGGCTGATGCACAGCCCCTGTCCCACGGGTCCTCATCCAGACCCACATCTGTGCGATGGACCCGAGTGCCCCTCAGCAGAGCGTTGGCTTCCCAGGGGTAACTCAGCTGCACATGGGTTTTGGAGCAGAGGAGCTGGTGGGAGCCAGCTCTGCTCCACTGCCTCCAGTACTGCTTTGTGTCAGTGGAGAATCTAGCCTTTTGTTTCCATCCTGACTCCTCCCTTCCTGCCTTTCCAGGCTAAAAGTTCCCAAAATATCCCCCGTTCCTCAATCAGAGACAGAAGGTAGCCCTGATGTGTTTTGCAGACAGTGGCTGCTCCTCCCCATGGCCTCAGAAGGTCTCTACAAACAGCTGTCAAGCAAAAAACCACACCAAGATGGTGATTAAAAAAAAAGTGATGTAAAATTATTATTTTATTTTTAAAGAGGAGATATGGGATTTCCTCTGCTGTGTTTGCATCTAGTAGAAGGAGGATTGTGACCACCCTTTGTGTGTCCCTCCCCCACTGGATTCAGCCCCGCTCAAGCCCGGTGTTGGGGCCGCGCTGCACAAAGAGCTGCTGTAAATCAACCTGGCAACAGCAATAACATTTGACAGCACCAAAAGAGCCCCTCGTTGGCTCTGCAGACTGGAAATGTCTGGCCCGTGGCAGGGTTTGTATTTATGCTCCTTGATAATTTGTCCATACATCAGTTTATATATTTATATATTATAAGCAGAGCACTTGCCAAGAAAAGAGCTGTGTTTTCTTTGGCCACCCCAAGGGTGTCTCTCTGTTTGGTTTCCAAAGCACACATGTGGAAACTGAAGGGACAAACTGCTGCACCAAGAAGAGTCAGTAGTTTGTCAGCACAGCCTCAGGATTATTTTTCCAGGTGGGTTTTGTAAGAGCCAGAGGCAGGAGGGGGTACTGTGCAGCCGAGCTGGTCTCCCAGAGCGTATTCTTGGCCCATCCTTAGGACATAAGTCTCAGATCTGAGAGCACCAGGAATGCAGCAAACGGGTTCAAAATTGCACCTTTGGTTTCCTTTCTGGGGGCAGGAGGGGCCAAGGGGCTGCAGGAGACGTTGGGGGTTGGTGTCTGCTGGTTCTCACGGGGCCGGGTTGGAGGCGGCACGGCCAGGACCGCAGGGCCTGTTGGACAGGCCGCAGCTCTCCCAGGAGCTTTGGGAACGGCACCTCGGGCCTCAGCGCTGCCCCAAGGGGGGGGGGACACCTCCCGGGGCAGCTCGCTGCGGGTGGGCAAGTGTGTCTGTGGCCAAAGCACTGGGAGCATCGTTTGAGCTGGGGGATGGATCACAGCCCCATGAGTGTTGCTGTGGTTTGCTGAAGAGACAAAATTCCAACCTCCCTCTGCGTGAGGTGGCTGTGAGCCAGGGTCTGGCATGTGGGTGCCCAGGTGACTCACTGCAGGCCCCAGCTGGGAGCTGCTGGTGTCAGACCTGGCAGGTAAGGAGCACAAAACTGGGGCATTGGGTTGTCCAAGTGCGGGTGACTTGTGCCCCAGAGTACCTGAGGCATCTGCAGTGGGCTGGAAAAGCCAGCACAGAACCACGGGATCCCCTTTGGGACATGCCAGGGCCTCTCCAGATGCCAATAGAAACTTAAGTTTGGGCAGCTGTGACCCTTCCTGGGTGTCACTGTGGGAGGACCATCATCATGGCCTGGTACATCTCGCATCCACCTTGGTTAAGTTTCCTGATTTGCAGCACAGACCACCCAGCTCAGCCCTGAGCAGATGACCAATGTTCAGCTAAATCCAAGCACTAACCCAGACTGAGTTCAAAGTGGAGTGAGCTTGTTTGAAGTGACTGAAATGCTGTGAGCTTTGTCTGTGGAGAAGCTTGTAATCTTCCTTTGGCTTCCTCTGCATCCTCATCCTCCCTTCCCTCCTCTGGCAAAAAGCAGTAAATGAAACATCCTCCTTGGACTTTTCAAGCCTCGACATCTGTTGTTGGCCTCTTGACCCTTGCATTCAGACATCTGTCAGGGACTTGGAGCCCATCTGCTCTTGGCCAAGCTGGCTGACATCCAGACCAGCATGGAGTTGTGCCAGACTGACATGAATATTACCAAATTTTGTGTTTTCCAGCAGTATGGCACCCTGTCCTGTCCTTGTCCCTGGGCTCCAGCACCATGCCCATACAAACCAGGTCACTTCTGTGGGAGTTCATGACTTTTCCATATGAGAAGTAGGGAGGCAATCCAAAGATGATGTGATGACCTCTGAGACAAATACAGGAGCAATAATTCCTACTAGACAAACATGAAACACTTTCTTATATACAGGGAAAAAATAATGGGAATAACAAATACAACAGAGAGAACATCTCTGCTCACATTTGATAAAGCACTTCACCTGCTCTGCACAGATTTACCTTCCTAAATGGTACCCACAAACAGAGAGCTGAGCTTTGGCCTCCATGTGCTGTGAGGTAAATGAATCAAGGTTTGTGTTGGGGACAGAAGTAACAGGAGACTTTGTTTTGATGAAGTGCAGGTATGCCAGAGAATGGCTTTATTCTTTTTCCTGAACATCCCAAGTAAGGGCTGTCATTTATATTCTCAGACCACGTGTCACCTATGCACTTTGGCTGCCTCTCACAGTGCCCAGGGCAGTGCCAGAGGGATGTTCATGGGGAGAAGCTTGGTGTTCCATGGTGGGACCCTTCTCCCAGGGCAGTAAAAACAGAGGGAAGGCCACAGACTCCAAGCACACAGACTTTTCTGCTGTGATGCCTGGGCAAGCTCACAGCTTGGTGATGGTGCTCAGACAAGCCCCTGCAAGGCCAAGGATGCTGCTTCAGGATGCCAGTGACTGTCCAGGCAGGATCATGGAGAAAGCCTGTCTGTGCCTGCCTGTGGGCAGCTCTTGACCCTGCTGCCTCCAGCTGCAGGCACGGGTGGACTCTTTCCATCCCCCTGCCTGGACAGTCGTTAGCTCTTGGACAACTCCTCCTGCAGCTTCCTCTTGGCTGGTGGGACATGAGGGAGGGATGGATCAGATCATTCTTCCCAAGGCATTCTTCTAGATATCCTTTGCTGGCTCCTCTTGCACTAGGGTGGTTTGCCATAATACACTACCTTGGTTGTCCCCCACATCTCTGGTGCTTCAGAGTTTGAGCAAAGACTGACTGCTTGGTCCTACCGCAGGAGAAGGCAGCTGACAAAGGCTCTCCTCCCTCTGGATTTCAGCTGTGTCTCAGTGTGGACAAGGGCCTCCTCAGCAGGAGATCTCAACTCCTGCACTTGCCCCAGTTCTTTGTACAGCTGCCCCATCTGCCTTGACAAGGTGGAAAAATCTCTCCTTTCACAGTGACCCAACACCAGGATTTTCCAAGGACCTGCAGTTTCTCAGCTGCAGATGGTCTCTGCTGGTTCTCTGCTGAGGGCACAAATCCCCCACTGATGCTATTCTGGAGTTTACTGCTGCTCTATACATTACCATGGGATCCTTGGATCATTTTTTACTCAGTCCTATGTAGGCCACCTCTTATTTTTAAAAAGGAAGTTCAAAGTCAAACTCCTCCCCAAAACTCCTTGAAAAGTGTATTAGGGTGTGAACTAGTTTCTTCAAAGTTTTTCAACCAGAATTCACTCCCCTCCACGTCCTCTTCCAGCTGTCCCTCCACCACAGCACCAGAGGGAGCACACATCAGTCATGTCCCTATCTGTTTTGGGACCTGCTCCATCCCTCCTGCTTCCACCAAGTGACCTAATTATATCTGTGTTGTGAGCAGGTAAATGCTGTAGGGGAAACAGTGATGGAAAACTGGCTGTTGTGACCTCCTTTTGTCCCTGCCCCAATGATAACTGGAAAGAACTGGTTTTGTCTTCTTCCTTTTCCCTGTGCTCTTGAAACTTTCCCTGTGTAAGAGCAGAACTGGACAAGGATGCAGACAGCCTGCAGGCTGGGTATTGGCCTTGAGGCACCATGGTGGACACTTGGAAGTGATTTGCTACTGGCAACATGGTGGTTGAATCCATCTGTGGAAGGACAATGTGCTTCAGCAGAGGATCTCCAAGAACATCAATCATCTTGCACTAAGCTTCTTCTCAGTTCTTGAAGGCAGAAATGACCTTAATGCACATGGAGTATCTTTGCTCCAGGTCACCCTTTTGGAAGGGACTCCATAGGTCTGGGCCATGCTCTTACCTAGTGTTTAGTCTTAAAAGACTATTTGCATAGTATTTAGATCCTAAATCCTCATTCACTAATGGTTTCTACCTGAGTTCCCTCAGTTCTGCAATGAGGCAGCAGAAATAGTTCCAGTCCCTCCCATGAAGTTTAGACCCACAGTCACACTGGCAACCTCTTCCTGGCCTACACTGTTCCAGTGTGCCTAGGTGGCCCAAGGGACCTGGGAAGGGACCATCCAACTCCACAAACAGGAATGGCCAAAGGGTGGGGATTGAGCTGTAATTACACCTGAGCCCTCTTCATGCCTTCTCTCCAGAAGAAGCAAGAGCACATCAGGTGGTGGAAATATTGGAGGTGCTGATGGAGGTTGGACCCACAGTCCTGGGCAGTCTCCTGGGCACTCACTGTTGGTCAAGGATGGGTGTAAGACCCCAGGTGGGATGAAGGCTTGATACAACCTGACACAGCAGTTTCTACAAAATCCCAGCAGTGCTGTAAATGTTTAAACCACATACAGCAGCATCACTCCTGCCAAGAGAGTATCTGGTTTTAATATGAGTCAGTCTAATTTGAGAGGGAGAATGTTGCTTCTTTTTAGCCTGAGCAGATTGTCTGCTGGTGGGACCTTGCTAATTTGCTTCCATCAGAAGAATAAATAGTCACTCAAGTCAGCAGCACTTCCTTGTTTTGAATTTTGATTTGCTTTGGTCTGTTTGTTTTGTGCTGTCTTGTTAGTTACTGGCAAAGGGCTCAAAATTGTACCTCCCTGGGCAAAACTGATCCAAACAAGAAGAGGCATTTCTGGGTGTAGAAATCTCAGGCTGTCTCCCTGGGAAAGGGTTTGCCCTCCAAAACCATCCTGCAGCAGCCCCACACAGGTGCATCTCCAACTTTCCTGCTGGTGCTGACTACACCATCTGGCATATGCAACCAGTTCCCAGGGGAATCTCCATCACTTCATCAGCGAGAGAGCAAAGACTGACCCTGTGGCCATGGAGTCAGGGTCTGCCCACTTCTTCAATCATAGATCTCTGGGCCATTCGATGTCTTCTGCTAGAAGATTGGGAACAGATATGGTTTGTGCTTTGTCCATAGAAATTTGTAATAGAAACTCCAAATCTGTCATGAATGGAGCATGGATGGGACTGTTTGGGGATGAGCTGGTACTCGAGGTCTCAGCACAGCTACATGCAGCTCCTTCGTGCTCCCAGAGCAGGAGAATGGACAGACCGAACCAAGGGGCAGGGTGAAGCTGTTACCAGGTTGGGATACAAGGAGCAGGAGTGGAGCAGTGACACACAGAGGTGAGGATGAGGAAGGCTGTGAGTAAATTAACAGTGTCACCTCCTGGCTCACTGCAGTGGGACAGCTGGAGATCCAAGTGATCGAAGTCAGTGTCAGCAACTTTGGGTATGAGAGGTGCATCCAAAATCAGCATGTGGCTGCCAGCCAAAGAAACCCACAAGACATGTGACAGACCTTGTGTCCCTTGTGCCACTGGACATGATCCCACAATCAGAAGGGTCTGAAGTCTGATGCTGGTGAGTTTGTGGGTGTGAGACGATGAGTGAGATCAGCTGGATTTAAAACGACCTCCTCCAGTTGTCTAAGCAGTCTTGCACTGAACCCTGGATTGTTTCTTGAGTGTTATTGTTGCATTTTTGAGGAATTTAATCTGACTGAGCCTCCAAGTGGGTAAAGTGTTCCCAAGGTCACCCCTCTGGTTATGTTTGCAAGCCATGGTGAGCAGGAAGCTGTCAGATGTGGCACTGAAGCTTCCTGCAGACCTGAACTCGTTATTTAGTTCTGACCACTGTGAAGTTTATTTACAGGTGCTGCAGGCATGTTGGTGGTCATGGAGTGCTTCCATTCCCAGTGGCCTCATCCATTTCAGCATGCTGCATGGTCACTGTCCTGGCTACACAGACCTGCTGCCATATCTCTGCAGAGCAGCAGATTGAGGGGTTGGTACAGCTCAAGCAGGAAGAAGAAGAAATGCCTTCTCTCCATTGCTGAAGGGAGATTGTGGCTGAGAAAGGTGGCTGCAGACAGCAAACGTTTCCTCAGCCCCACACTGCACTGCACTGGGTGTTGAAGCCTTACCTCCCTCAAGTGTGATGTCTGTCCAAGTGCTGCCCTAGGGAGGAGACCAGTCATGGGACCAAGGCACCATCCCTATCCAGGCCTGGACCCTTGTACCTTGCCCATCTGAACTGAGAGATGGACCTAATTCTCCAACCAGAAGCTCCCAGGATGCAGTTTGGAGTCCACAGTCCCTTTCTAGCCTCAGCTACATGAATCTGAGCCGGTGCTGGTCAAGGCTGCCTGTATCTGGGCAGGAGGAAGGTGGGATCAGAAACACAGAATCACAGAACTGTAAGGGTTGGAAGGGACCTCGAGAGATCATGAAGTCCAACCCCCTGCCAGAGCAGGTCCCTTAGAGCAGGTTGCTCAGGTTGGTGTCCAGATTAGTCTTGAATATCTCCAGAGGAGACTCCACAACCCCCCTGGGCAGCCTGTTCCAGTGCTCCATCACCCTCACCATGAAGTTCTTTCTCACATCGGTGCGGAACTTCCTGTGGTCCAACTTGTGGCCATTGCCCCTTGTCCTGTCCCCACAGGCCACTGAGAAGAGGTTGGAACACTCTCTGAAGGTGTCCAGCATGGAAAGGGTTTGTCTCTTCCGTGTTGCAACTTTCCAGCTCTGCAAACTGGGAGCGGGTGCCAGGAGGAATTTGACTTTTTTCCCCAGGATCTGCTTGAGGTGAGAGTTTCCTGGCTCGGCCAGTTTGTGCTCCATTGAAGATCATCTGCACAAGGAGATATTTATAACTGTTTTCCTCATGCTTGAATCTTCCCAAAGACAGTGAGAAATCTGTCTCAGGGATGTGGGACAGATCCACCATTCTGGGTTGCTCTGGTGGATTTGGTGACTGTCCCAGACCTGGCCATCAGTCTTCCCAACAGAGACAGATACAGGAATAAGCATCTTGGGAAGGAGAGAGCATGTGTGGTGTGAAATTCTGGCTCCTCCTCAAAGGAGATCTTTCTGTTGGCTCCCAGGGTTTCACTCAGCTTTCACAAATAAAAAGAAGAGACTTCCTGGAGTATGGGAAGCGTGAACAGGTAATAGGACTATAAACAACTACGAAACTATTACTGTCATCAAGTTTATTAAAATGCCTCCAACTAAATAGGCATGTGTTAGTAATGACAATACCAACAAGGCTGAAGGGATGACTCATTAAGCAGTCAAGTGTTTTCCTTCTCCACAGTCATGCTACTGGTCCCAGATAGCCACTCACTGCAACCCATTATGCCAAAATCTGTATCATAGTGAAAACTGTTCATGGCAGCTGGGAGAGCCAGAGAGTGAGTCATGGTTGCTGTTGTTACCTACAAGATTTTCCTGAATGACAGCAGATGCTAGAAATAGAAAGAGGAGATTGAAACAGATAAATCACCCTAAAGCCCTGATTCATCACTTTTTTTGGCCATTAGCTATGTGGGAAAAAAGTCTTTGGCCACCACATGAATAAGCCTCTGTCTTTAACAATGACGTAGCTTAGGACAAATGTTTGGGCCAACACAGAAACATTCAATTGTGTGAAGCTCAAGCTTGTCTCCATAGCACTGAGTATTTTTAGAAGTGGCAGGAATATTATCTGGACACTTCAGAAGCCTCTCCTCATTCTTGCCCTGCAGCAGCGTGGTGAAAACACGGCTCACGTGGGCATGCTAGAGAGAAAGGGAGCCTTGCATGCCGGGGGGCTTCTCTCACCTCATTTCCTGGGAAGGTTCCCAATAAAGCCTGTTCCCAATAAGGAAAATTATACTTTCCTGCCTAATCTTCTGGAAAGCAGGATGGGAAGTCCCACGTCCCTGGGGTATTCCTGTGACTCCACCCTCCAGAAGATGTTAAGTCTGTCCTTTCTTCCTTTGAAGGCAGTTGGGTTTCACCTTGATTTATTACTAAATCAGCACAATTCTTCTTGGATGTACAGCTGTAAATTTATCACCAGCTGCTCTGTTTTTTAATGCTAAAATCAGGCAGGTAGTTTTTGGACTTGTCTTTGTCTCTTTTAATGAAAATATCTAGATTAGCTGTGGAGAACACATGAGGTTCAGGGTAGCTGTAAGGGCAAAGAGAAGAGATGGAAATGCAGGGAGACCTGGTTTCTGAGCCAGTACTGCACTTCTGCTCAGCAGATGTTTAGCAGGTGAGCCCATGAGTCAGTGCCAAAACCTGCTGGAAGCTTCCTGTGGGGTCTGAGGTGCTCTGCAGGACATTAGCACCTGGAAAAAGAAGACCAGTTTCCATTCTGTGGGCAGGGACTGGAGAAAGCTGTACAGAAAACCTCTGTCCCAGCGTCATCCTGCTTTATGCCATGGTCAGGGTTTCTGCTGCTCCAGCCAATGTCCCTTTCCAAGGGGTTGTTTATATTGGGGATGCTTTGCCCACCCTGTACACAGGTATTTATTTATTAGTATTCACCACTGCACCAAAGAGAAAGATCCTCTCAATTAAATGAGCCCCAAATTTGGAAGTAGCTCTTTGACTTATTGCTGTACAGAAAAGCTGCTGACCCACAGCACCCACAGTGTCCATCTAGCCCATCAGCCATGGGACTCACTCCGAGTATGGATCCTGAACTGCTAAACCCAGGTTTGTTAGGACAGACCAGATGTCTAAGAGACACTTAGGCACCTCCTAAACCACTTCCCAACAGCCAGATTCCCACGAAGCCATGCTGTGGGGAGCACAGGCGTTTTCCTTGCTCTGATAGGAAGAGATCCCCAGCTTCCCAGTAAAACGTGCTGCTGATTCCAAAACTGTGCTCCAGGAGCCCATTCCTGAGTGCTTCACAGCATGGCCCAATATGTTGTCAGTGTTATTAAACTCCATCAGTCTGCTGGAGACCCTGGGGCAAGAATCCCTGGGGAAGTCTCAGTAGCACCCAGCTACAGGCCCCAGAGTTACAGAAATTTACTCGTGTGGAAAGTCCAACCTCTGCCTTTGTTATTAGCTTGATAATTACTTTATTGTGAAAACTCATCACCCTCGGAAGTAATTAATTTCTTGGAACCAAGTACAACAGATGGGCTTCTAATTTATTTGAGAACACCCAGGGAGCAGGGGAGTCTCATCCACACTGATAAACACAGCATTTTAACCTGACAGCTTACTCCCTTTTAGAGGTCTTAGGAAATATCCCTTTGAGTAACTGATGCTGACTCACTGCAGGGCTGAAAGGCTCAGGAGGTGATCAATTTATAAGGCATGGCCTCTCTTTAATACGTTTGGGCACATTTCCTCTAGGCAGGATGTGCAAATATCATGACAGGAGTGACCCTGCTGTGATGGCAGTTGTTGGCTACTGAATTCATGGTAGATTTATTAGGTTGGCCAGGTGCAGAGGTTCCCTGCAAACAGCTGGAGCTTTCCTCATCCCATCTTGATGTGGAGCATTTCTCACATATACCAGCCTTGCTCCAGCCCCCCGCTCGCTCCTCTGCCCCCGGGTGAATCACTGCTCTTGCCACAGCCCTGCAGGGCTGTGAATGTGGTGTTTCTCATATCCACATATCCAAAGGTTTCCATTCAAACTACTAACTGCCCATCTGTTCTCTGGCTCACTGAGTCCTAAATTTTCCTTCCTGCAGATTGGAAGGACAGCTGAACTCTTGGAAACTGGGGACAGAATGGGTAGACAGCTGAGAGAAAGCAAACCCCCCACCCCACCCCAGCAAGTCAATCAAGAGGGTGAAGCAAGAGCATCAGAGCTTGGGCTTCACTGGAAAAAGGTGGAGAGTGGACTGGAACCCCCTTGAGCTGGTGAGGTCTCTGACAAACATCTGCATGGAGATGAGCCAGAGAGGGAGCAACCCCCAGTTGCCATGTACATGGGAGAGAGGTTTGGCAAGTGGTGATCCCCTGTCTCAATGCATATGTAGCTCGTTGCTTTGCTCTGCAATTTTGGTCCCCCCAGGGCCATGCTGGTGGAGAAATTGTGACCCCATAAACCTCCAAGCCTGGAAAAATCCAATTTGAAAGATGTCAGAAATGCTGGTAGAAATTTCTAAAGAAAATGACAGTGAAAATACCTAGGGTTTTTTGCTTTGTCTGGTGGAAAAATATCTCCCCCTTCCTTCCCCCCCAACCCAAATTTCCCACATTTCTGCAGAAATGAAACCTCTTCCAGTATTTTTTTTAATTTTTATTTTGTGTAAATCCAGCTTTTTCCCTGGCAAAAGGTTTGTGTGAGAGTTTTCTGGACAGTTGCTCTCTATCTGCCAGGAGTGTATGAACCTAAACCCTGGAGTGAGTCCTGGGGGCAGATGATAACCCAAGGCCGCTGAACATGCATGATTGTTTAATGCATAATCATTAAAGATGCAGTCATTAATAAAGAGGAAGACATGGGGGCTGCATCTACAGCAGGGCTCTGCCAGCCCATGACCCACCCTGCCACGGATGTGCTTTGCCTGGAGGAACCATCCATCCAAAAAGCCTCTCTGTGGTCACAGGGACAGTGTCACGGGCCCTTCGCTCCGGGCCTGCGTGGGTGTCCAGAACTCAGTCCTGCCTTTGCCATAACAGGAGAGGAACCACTTGAATCCCTGATATTGTCTTCCCATTCTTGCTGGGAATGACCTAATCCACACTATTGTTTCCTACTCCACTTGAATTTCCACTTACCCACATTTCCATTCTTTCAGCAGTTCTTAAAATATTTTTCGACCTTTTTACCAGGAAAGAGCGGAGATCTGACAATGGATTTCTTGTTCAGTTAGGAAAAAGCTCATCCCTCCACAACATATTTCTTGTTTATTTCTGTTTATACAGAATTTAGCAAAAAAGAAGAAAACTGTGGAGTTTATTCATTCAGAGGAAAAAGCAGTTTTACATATTACAGCTCTTGCTCAAACAGGCATTATCCCTCTCTGTCAGCTGTGCTGCTCTGGCCTCGCTGCTGCCTGTGTTCTGGTGGACTGAGACCAGTGTGGATCTGCCTACCCTGCTCGTTATTTTGCTTCCTAAAATAGTAGGCTGATGTAGCCTTGGAGATTGGGGTAAGTCATGGCTGTATGGTCATTTTCTTGCTACCTTGTGCCAGGTTTTCCTTTCTGCTGGTTTCAACAGGGACACTCCAAGGCTTCTCTCTTTGCTGGGACTTGTTTAAACCCTTTTTATATACCCTATTCTGGGGAACTCTTCCTTCAGCATAACTCATCCTTTGACCCCAATCCATCCCAATCTATGGAGTTATTTTTTCTTAGCCTCTCAAGTAGCTCATGGCTCGCTGGAGAACACTTCCAAGGGCAAACTATCCAGGTGGCCTAAATCTCTCTCCAGTCACTGAATGGGGTGGCAGGGACCCACTTGCCAGCCTCAAGGATGTCACTGAGGTGTTCAGGTTTGAGACAAGTAGTCTTGTAGGACTGACAGAAGGAATTGGGTTCACTAAATATGGTGTGAAGATCCAAGGTGATGACAGAAACCCTGGAGAACTCTACTTTCCTCCTGCCTGTGCCGAAGAGCCCTTCACTATTGCCGCTCTCTACATGTTTGAATGGACAGATGAGGAAAAAATTCTTCCCTTAGCAGTGATCTGGTCAGGAGGATAGAGAGAGATGTGCTGCTAGTGGTAGTAAACACAGAGGAACAGGCCGGGAAAGCTGGAGGATTTATTAAATCCTGTTACATTTTCCCAGGCAGATATTTGAGGATGCACCAGCTGAACTTTCCTTAACTCTGGAATCTCTCCATGCTTTGACTTATACCGTGCTAGCAAGAAAAAGCTGCACTTGGAGACATCTCACCTGTATCAGCTTCAGCTCCAATGTCCTGTATTGTGGTGACACATGACTTGTCAATGCTGCACACTGTGGCACTGACTTCCACGTGGTGTGTGTCCCCCCTGTGCAGTCTGGCAGCTTGACAGTCTGCCCAACCATCCTGTTCACTGGGGCAGGGAATGTGCATGGGATTTCTCAGGTCCTTTTTTTCCTGGTTTTACATGTCTGATGGTGCAAAGTGACTGGAAACCTCACACAGTGAGGAAGACCGGGGATAATCCTTGTGGGATTGTGCATGTGCTTCTTCTTGCCCCACATCCCTGTAGCAGCTTTCAGATCTCCTTATACTTTGGCACGTTAGAGTTAAAGCAGTTGGCTTAAAAGGAATCACAGCATGGATACAGTATAAAACCAGACATGGTTATAAAAAGCATGCTTCTAAATTTAAGCCTCTGTTAAGAGCTAATTTAAGCAGCTAATTATACTAAAAATGCATGAGCCTCAAATTTGCCAATTAAAAGTTAATTAAATGAAAACTCAGCGAGCTTCAATTTGTCAGTTAATTCCATCTGCTTCCTGCAACTTCCTGCAATCCTGTAGCCTCAAAGCTGTCCCTACAATGGGAACCATTCTCCAAGACATTGCAATCAGACAGATGTCCAAAACCCATAGAAAAAGCCCAAAGCTTACTCAAACCCAGGCACAATCAGCAGCCTCAGCCTTTGGGAATCTGTCCAAACATCTCACTATAGATGGGTACATTTAGGAGATGAACTCTTTGGACAAGCTGGCTTGGTGCTTGTTGTGTCTCTCCCTGGCACCACGTACATGCAGATGGGGGGATGTACCAGGGAATGGGTCCATGCAGTGGACACTTCAGTGGGTCTGCAATCAGGAAGCCCTGTTAATGTGACTACTATGAAAACTGCTCCTTTTTCTAGCTGCACAAGGTCTACCCCACCCTTTACCTGCAGACAGCAGAGTAGCCCACTTGGATATTCATCTCCACCTTGCACATGCTGCAGCTGTTCTGTTGCTTCTCCTGGTTGTCTGATCCCTGCTTGCTTCATCTTGCAGGGTGCAGTGAGTTCCCAAGGGCTGCCTTGCTACACCAGGGTAAAAGCCTGGAGTCGATGGGGTGGGTGGGGGATGGCAGCTCTGGCTGCTAAGGGACTCAGCATAGCTGATCTGCACATGACTGATGGCTGCAACATGGGACAACGTTCTGTGGCTTTCCTAGCTGTAATTGGCAGCTTATTATGCTTTTCAGCAGCCACACCTGGTGTAGGCTTTCTTATTGTGTTAGTTAAATAGACCAGCACTTCAAACAGAAGAGTGAATGTGGATATCAGCCTGTTCACTTACTGCAGGAAAACCTGCAAAGGAGAGAGAGCAGCCACCTGAGTGGAGCAACACATCGAGGGGAGAACGGGCTCTGCTCCACTCCTGTCCTGTGTGATGGGAGCTAAATACAATGGAGAGAGAGCAGGCTGCTCAGTTTCTTTGCTGCTGACCTCAAGGAGTTACCATGGTTCAAAGGTTTGGCACATGTAGCTTGAGATCAAAGGGACTCACTTCCAAAATAAAAAAACCTTGCCAGACATTTGTAGCCACACTCCCCCCTCCCTCAAAATTGTGCAGTCCATGCTCTTCAGAGCAGAAGAAAGATTTTCACTAAAGTTGCCTGAGTGTTAATTTAAATTTCAAATTGATGCAAATTAACGCTCCACAGCCCAGTTTCTGTGTTCATACAGGCTGCTTTCTGCAGAGCCGGGTGTTGTGCAAGCAGGGCTGCTACCACCACCCGTACACGGACATTTAGCCATAACCCTGCAGCCCAGTCAGTGATGGATGTCAGCTCTGCTTTTTAGGCAGCAGGGGCATGTCAAGATGCAGCTAACACACCCCTCATCTCATCCACTGATGTGTCTGGGCTGGGACGGGGCTCCTTGATTTTCAGCACCTGCATTTTTGCAGCTATCTTCCCCCAGCGCCACCAGTGTATTCAGGGCTTTGCTTTGATCTCTCTTTGTCTTTATTTGCTGGGCTGCCCATGTGTTTCCCAGCTGTGAGTCTTCAACTTTCTTTGTGACTTCTTCCCCACTCACTTCCCCCCACCCCCTTGCTGTGTGAGTACTTTTATTCCACTCCCAGCTGCATTTATCTTTCATGAGACCAATTTTGTCCTTTGTTTTCAAACAACATGGATTGAAAACATGGGATGTCTGGCTTGTTAGCTACATGGGAGGATTAAGATGTTCTGCGATGCTGATGGGAGGGGGAAGCAGCTCCTGGGAATGGCTGGGTGAAGCCATCCTTGGCCTGGTGAATCAAACACCATCCTTTGGTGTTTGATTTAGCAGGGTTGTGGTCACTGTACACCCAGGAAACCTACTCACACAGCATTGCAGGAGCCCCCTGTTGTGTCAGAAGGGTCTGGATCCTCCTGTCCTCATCATTGCATGGCCTAAGAGACAGCAGAGCTATGGAGCTGCAGCAGGAGCCAAGAGCTGTGAGCCAAGCTATGAACCATGGGAGCAAGTCCAAACCCAGCTTTCCACAATCCTGGGGAGAGAGGGAGGCTCATGGTGCTTCCTGCTCTATGGGAATAACATTTAGGGGACATTAGAAGACCTTTATGTCTCCTCACATTTTGTATGCAGGAGACCTAGCACACATCCATGTGCAACATCACCTCCATGGGATATCATAAGGGAAGAGCAGAAGTGTAACATGCATGAGGTTTTCTCCTGGAGAGATCCTCTGGCTGCCCTTGCCAGCTGGAGACCTCAAGGAGCAGAAGAGCAGCAAGTCCCCATGAGGTTTCTCTGGAAGAAGGGATCAAAGATTTTGGCCCAAAATGTTCCATCATGTTTCTAACCAATGTCACTTAGTAGTAATCTCTGAAAGCACTGTTGTCCCAAGGAGACATGAGATTGAGTGGAAGAGAGAAAATAATCATATAAAGGCATAACAGTAGGGACCAGATGCCTTGTGTGTTGGGGGGAGGGGTGACCAAAGCATGCATCTTTGGGCCAAGCACGTCATGAGACTCAAGGTAAAGAAGTGTAGAGCCTGAGAAGTCCCCATCTAGAATCCATAGGCTAGGGCCAGAAAGAGTTACAGCTTCATACTGAGGCAGAAACACTTTGTGATGTTTCTTTCTCCCTTCACCAAAGGAGCAGCACCCAGTTATTCTCACTGATAAGCTGTGTTGTTTCATTCTCTGAGGTTTCTTGGGGCAGTGGGAGCTGGTGATGCCCAAATTTGACTACAACCCTGGCTGCTGCTAGCCAGGGGCTGGAGTCTGGAGAGCTGCACGCTGTTTTCTGTGAACCAGCAGCAGAGCCCTTCCAGAGAGCTGTCCCTTCTCCTACTGGGGCAAATACAGTCATTACTGCACCTCACCAGGCCTCTGGCACTGGCACGAGTCCAGCCTCCTGTCTCGGCGCTGCTGCTTTCTGTACTCTGCTCCTTACGAGAACTGATTAAATAACCCAATAACACAGCTGGGGGCTGCAGCCCCTGCTTGAGGCTCTTTAAAAAAAAATATGAGTAGTAGACACAGGGGGGCTGGTTTGTTTTAAAGGCTTCAGCACAGAGTGCTGGCTTTACAAATGAGGCTGTGAGTCAAATTCTTCCTGGCTCTTTATGAAAGACAAATCTATTGGAAAACCAACTACCCTTTCTGTGAGGCATCTTACTGCCCATGGAGATGTCTTGGAGACACACATCTGATCCTAAATTTGGGCCATTTATAGTGGCAGCATAGAGGAGAAGCAATGCAGGACATGAGGGTAGTTAGCAGAAATAGTATTTTTCTGTGCAGAAACACATGTGCTGGCACCTGAACCCATTGCCTCATCCCCACTGTGCACCCAGGTGCTGCTGCACCTGCCATGAACACGGATTCAGACATGTGCTGCTCTGGAAGCATCTTCTTCAGATTTGCAGTGCTGTCTCTCAGCAGCCTTTCTGCTTTGTCAAAGGGATTTGTCAGCTCAGACCTTCAGGCTTTAGGACATTATTCCTCTAAACACAGCGTTACAAGTCAGGGTATCAGTGCAGCATTTTGCAGACACCCTCTGCTACTGTCTTTCTAAGCACCTGATGGCTGAAAGCTGTGGAGCTGTTCACAGAATCCCCAGTCAGAGGATACACTACTGCACAAGGGTAACTGATCTCCACCGGGGCTGCCCTGGCCCTCTCCCATACCCAAAGACCTGCTCCTTCCTTGCCCTGCCACAGGCTGCCTCTGTCCCTGGGTGAGCTGGTCAGGGAGCTGAGCCAGGGAACATCTCCTCACTTGGCTTGGCTCCTCAGATCAGTGTGGCTGTAGAGTGGCAGCAAGTGCCACTCACATGGCACTGGATCAGGTCCTCAGAATGCAGCTGGACAAACCTTAACTGGAGAGTTCTTAAGGGACAACTACTTTAATCAGGGTATGGGGCTGGGGACCTCCAGAAGCTCCTCCTAGCCAGCTTTTCTGTGGTTGTGTCTGGACATCAAGAGGATGCTGGCAGCTGAAGCTGGTACCAGACCACAGCCATGGGCAACACAAGCCAAAGCAGACACCATGCACTGAAGCATAAGTGTGGTCATCGTGACCCTGGGAAGGGTGGTTCCTCTCCCAAGGGTACCAAGGGGCACCTTTACCTTTCTCAGCTGCAACATGTGTCTGAACCAGCTGGTAAAGGCTGGGAAGGATCCAAAGGTGATTTTCCCAGAGCACAGTTTGGTTTTCATCAGTCAGAAGGGTTTTGCTCACCTTTAATCAAAGCTCAGGCTCAGTGTGCTTTGTGGCGAGTTTTCTCTGCAAACGACCATCTCTGCTTTGCCAGCCTGGTTGCTGCGGGCAGCATCTTCCTGCACTGGCTCATGTGGGGCCTGTTTGAGAGGAGAATCCTTGTTGTTCAAACAAGCACAGGCTTCTGCTAAAATGAACATCAGGTTTTATTGACAGAAGAAGTAAATATTGACCAGTGGAAAGTTAAAGCCAATATTTACTCAAAGTTTCCCTAAATCCAAATGTTTACAGTAAGTGAAATGTGAAGCGCGGATCCACAGATTCCCATTTGTGACACTGTCTGGCCCCAGGGCAGCAGGGCTGCCATCCAGGCCCTTGATTCTCCAAATTATTTGCACCCTGATTTCCAGATATTTCCAAAGAAGGTGCTTGCTATGTCTGTGTGCTTGAGCATGGTGCTGACCTATATATTAAACAAGCGTCTTCGCAGAGAGATGAATTAGAGATGCAGAAAACTGGAGATTTCATAATCCAGAGTCAGAGTCAGGAATTTGATCAATAGTGAGACAAATTCTTTGCACATAAACTCATGAAGGAGAACAAATAGCAATGCATTCCCCCTCTGTGGTTGGAAGGAAGTGTCATTGTCTCTGCTGTTGGCATCACTGTCCAAATGGAAGGTGGCCATGGCTGCTTGGAATGCTCAGCTAGTGGCCACCACACCGTAGCCTCTCCAGCCGCCCTCTGTGTGGGATACACCAGATGGTGGCTTGTCCCACCTGCAGGCTGAAAGGTCAGAATGACCATGCTGCATCTGGAGGCTATGGCCCAAATCCTGGATGATATCTAGGTCGAAATACAGCTGTAGGTGGAGAGTGGGGCAGTTTGCCCAAGGTGATGGATGGCAGAAATTTATTCTGCTCTGATGTGTTTTCTTCCCATCTGACTGTCCAGCTCTGCCCTGACAGTCCTGTGTGCACTCCTGCTGCTTCTCAGACAATGAGGTCTTACTTTCATAAACCTTCTGTTTGTATAAATATGACTTTCCTTGGTCCTCCACCTGGACACAGTGGAGACAAGCACCTCTACGGTCCAGATATCTCACCAGGCACCCAGAACTAGAGGTGTCATTTTCCAGCAGCACCTGCATGTCTACCAAGCAGACACCAGTTTTCAGGTACCAGTCCTGTCTCTAATGCTGTCATAATTGATATTGCAGAAAGAAAGCAAGAATGATTTTTTTGCAGAGATTTATGGGCTGATTTTAATCTGAAATCCAAAGGAAGAAGGAAATCTTGATCAATTGCTCAAAATGCAATATCTTGACATACTGGGTCAGCTTTCCTGAAACATTGGACTGGGGATAAGAACACTTCATTCTGCAAAGGCAAAACTTTTTGGTCCTGACTCAGACTTTTCAATTATTATGTTCTGCAAAAATTGAGGTGGTGGTGTTGAAACTGATTTCTTTGTTCTCAAAACCACAATAGAAATGCTGGCCCTTTATAGAAAACACTGACTGCATCTATACACTCCTGCCATGGTTTGCTCTGTGTGCATCAGTGTTTTCCTACTGCCTGAGCATGGCCAGGGCAGCAGGAAAGGTGCAGCTGGTCAGGGATCTGCCCAGTCCTGCATTTGATCTATCTATGCTCAACAGCAATAATCACATTGTTATGGAAAGTCACCTCATGGACGGATCCCAGCAGCTTAGGGAGAACATGAAATGCAGCTGCATGTTCAGGTTGGCTCTAGAAAAGGTGTGCTGTTATTCACAACCTCCTGAAGAGATTTCTTGTAAGCTCTTGGTGTGCTCTGGGATCAGGTGGCTTCTTCTCAGTGGGAGCTTTGGCCAACAGGGATGTTGTTAGGAGGCTTGTTAAGAACTGTAAAGTGTTTGAACTCCCTTAGACCCTGCACTGGTGGACTCCTTTGTGGCCTGAAAGTCTTTGTTTTTTAGCAGCTTGTGCCAGGTTTCCTGGGGGGTTTCCAGTGATGTGAGTGACAGTTCAGGCATTATTAAGGGCATCTGTAACACGAGTGATTGGGTTTGTGATCACATGTTCCTATTAGGCCCCAACCCAATGCATTTTAAGTGCTCTTATTTTACCTGCCCTTTTAGAGGTGGCAGCTGCACCCTGTGAAAGTGCCCAACTTCAGCCCTTCTTGATCCTTCACTTTCCATTAAATTCCTGGTTCCTTTGGGCTCCCAATATTTCCACACAATCACGTTAGTCTAAGGAGCCTTCCCTCCTGCTGCTGTTTGCAGCCACAGTGTTTTGATTTCCACACCACAGATGTTCTTTTTAACGGATATTTACAGTTGAAAGGAATGGGGATCCAGCTGTGCTGATGGGACAGAAATAGAGCCACATCATCACTCCTGCATCCAGGCATGAAATGTGCAACCAAAGTTTGCAGAGGAGTAAATGTTTTTCACACAGGTAAGGCGTCCTGCTCGGTGGTGAGTTTAGTGATTTATTATCAGGACAAGGGCCTCATACACCCTTGTGTTTAGCACTTCAGTCTAGGGCCCTTGCTCAGTTTTTCAGAGTAATAAAATGGCAAAACATTGGCAAAATAATTTGGGGTAAGAATATTGCTCTGGTGGGAGAAAATATTTCTGCTCCTTGGCACTTTAATTGCCAGCTAATTCTAGGGTGGGGAATAAGAAGATGCTTGAAGCTCCAGATTCCTCTGTCAGGAAGTACATAAAACTTTACACCCCTCATCGAGACCAGCTGTTCTGGTGGGTCCAGAGCACTGTTTATCAGTGGTGTTTGAAGGATGATCCACTGAGGGCATTTTAACCCACACTTTATTTCCTGAGGTAGCAATGAGCTGGGGAGCAGCACTGTGACTGCTCCTGCCTCATCCACAAGACAGCTGCAGGCTCGTTGGGCTTTAGTGACACACTTTAGCCTGCCCAGGACTTGCACCCTTAGGTCTGAGTTTCCAGGTAGCAATACAACATCCTTGGCCACTTTTTTTTTCCATCTGAGGGCTCAGTTGCAAAGTGAAGCTCTAGATTTTAGTGACTTTGGGTAGATTCCCACAGCAGAGGTGGAAGACTCATTGGATGCTCAGTGTGTTGTTGTGTGGTAATTGCAAGCCTTTAAGATTGCAACATGAGCTAACCCAGAAGGAGCTGTCATACCAGCCCCACCAAAGAATGCCCACAGCATTGGGAAATGTCCTCAGCTCTCTGGCCATGGGGATCTTCCAGCATTTAAACCTGACTCCCTCCAGCTGGCCTGTCAACAGCCAGTGGTACTTAATTGTAGGAAGAGTTTTTGTAGGACCTGGCAGAGCAAACATGACTACTGACCTCTGAGGCCTCTGGGGATTTGTTATGTGCTGCTTGCAAGCTGCACCTGACCCCTGTTGGCTGCTGTCTGGGGGAAAGCAGGATGGGATGATGGGCACTGGAGTCCCAAAGGTGACCAGTCTGATGCTTTTCTGAACAGAGAGAGGAACAGCCATTGTGTTTATGCTGTCATTAATGACCAAACCTGGGACTGAAGAAGATGCTGGGACTGGCTGGGAGACCAAGGCAGCCTCAGCTCCTTTGTGCAGGTCTCGGATTTTACAACAGGGGTGGGGAGCTTTCAGGTACCACCTGCAAGTATTGAGATCCTTCCCAATGCTGCTTCCTATTCTGTGCTCCAAAAGCAGTGCTGCTCTCTTTGCAGAGCTCCTGCATGATGGAAAAGCTCATGACAGGGATGAGTCAAAGCAAGTGCAGCCAGTTTCTTTCCCAGGCTGGTATCCTGCTCTGTAACAGTCAATGGTACAGGTTCAGGGGAAAAGACAAACAAAAAAAAAAGACAAAGAAAAGAGTGACCCTTTCCTGGCTCACCCTGTTTCTGGACAATGTAATTCAGGAACATCCTGAGTTGGAAGCTGAAACCAAAGTCTTCACCTTATTCAGTTTGTCCTGACTTGGAGGCCACACGCTGTTACCACCTTCCTTCCTTCCCCTTCATTACCAGGCTTCTCCCACCTTGGTAGCCTTCCTACCTGCATCCATGCTGTGATCAGTCCTCCAGAAGTGACAGGACACATCTCCATGTTGCTCAGGTCTTCAGGACAGCACTGCACCTGGCTGTGTGCTGGGGAGTTGAGACACTTGGTTTGTCTGCTTTGACTCACCTTCCTGGGGCAAGTGCCCACATGAGAAATGAGAAGCAAGTCCTGTGGCAGGCACTGACTTTGAGACACTTCACAGGTATTGCAGTAAAGACTCACTCTGTGTTTTCCTGCTCTTATGATTTTTTATCTGTGACTCCTCATAACCAGCCAGTGCATTTTTAAGCCTGGCAGAGCAACTTGAAGACCAATGCTGGACATCTCACTGGCAAATGCCAGCCCTGGACTTCTGCTCTGGGAACACCAGGAGTTCCATGCTAATTTTCCACCCAGGTCACCACTATTTTAGAAGTTGGCCTGCTTCCCCTTCAGAGAAGCTTAGGGAAAAGTCTCCTGCAAAAATTTCCAGGGGCCCTCTGAAACTGACTCACAAGAAGGTCTGGCAGAGAAGGGTGGGGGAGAATAGAGGACACACAGTCTGGGGACACCTCTCCTGGTATTAGAAGCATACTTAATTCTATACATGTCCTTGTTGGACCATACTGGCAAAGAAGCAGAATCTGTCTAACCTCTATGGCAGAGAAGGAGCAAAGAGACCAAAGAGAAACATCTTTACATGGTGTCTCTATCCTGACAAGGGTGGAAGAACTTGGCTTTCTAGCTTGTGTTTTGGTCAGTGAGGCCCAACTAGCTGGTCTCACACAGCAGTCAGCCAAGCTCCACATATACTCCAGGCTGGATGTATCCCACCTTGTCTTTTTGCTCTGGACAATTCACAGGAGCTGCAGTGTGAAGGTACCATAGGAGGAGATTGGAGATGAGACCTGACCTGGACAAATTCCCAGCACACAACTTCATATCATCAACTGCTCACAAAGACCATGCAGGCTAATGACAGAGTCTAGGTGCATATACTGTCCTGGAGGGTATGAGGTCCTTCCAACTCACACAGTCCCACCACACTGTTCTTTCTCACCATTCTTTTATTTGTGTAGGTTTGGTGAATTTACAGAGATCCCTCTGTGTCTGGTACTGCACCAAGAAGTGAACTGATGCTCAACAAATTCTAAAACTCATGTAAAAATCTTCATCTAATTGTATGAAAACCAGGTTTCCTCCTCAAACAGCTGTTGGCTAGTGATGTGCAAGTAAGTTCTCAAACATCACAGGGGCTTGGGGAAATAAAATGGTGATGGGAATAGTGTGGGCCTGGGTAGATGCTTCATCTGGGATAGAAAATAGGATGGCTTTTCACTCTGGATCTGAACTCTCTGGAGTTTATATCAGTGCCAGAGACCACAGGATACAAGCCACCACTCTCTTTGTCTCACTCTCCTTCGGACACCCTGGCCTGCACATCTCTTACCAGCTAAGGAACTGGGTCGAATGTTAAAGGCTCCCAAGAAAAAGCTATAGAATTGATCCCATCCAGTTCCAGTGTACAGTTTTTGCAATGTAAAAGGAGAATGCTTTTTGCATAAAATAAACATGCTCTTGCCTTTTGCCCCTCAGGAATGGATTCCACTTTGAGTTAAAATATAAATAGAGCCAGAAAAAACTTCATGTGGCAATAAAACAGTCTGATATTAACTTTGCTCCCTCTGGGACTGCTGTGAAAATTCCCCTGCCTTCATTACTGGTTTAAGAAAAAGTTGTACTAACTTAGTAATTTTCTTTTGGAAAACTATTTCTGGAATGTCTCTTGTTCCAACAGATTACGTAAAGTGACTCCAGCAGCTTTGTGGAATCTCAAAGGCTCAGCTGGAAAAGACCCATTAGATCATTCAGGCCATCATCTGCCAGAGAGAACCTCTTGCCCACAGCTTCAGCTACCACAGGCTTAGGACAGACTTTGGTCAATGCACCTTTGCTTGCTATTTCTGCTTGCCTCTGCCCAACCCATTCCTTTCTTTTCCCACTGTTTCTGGGATTTGTCTTCTTTTTATCCCTCTTCTTTGAATTTTACTGCTATTGGACATTTTCTGTTGTCAAAAGGGCTTCAAGGAGGCTTTGATCCAAGTGATGTGATATATGCCCTGCTGATACAGCAAGGGAAAGAATAAGCACTTTGAGTGATTTCTAAGCATCTCCCCACCACCTTGTCTCCCTTCTCTCATTTCACAAAACCATTAGGAGATGGCAAGGCAGATGTTAGGGTAAGAGAAGAAAGACATTTGTTTCCTGATGGATTTTTCATACAGAGTCTTGGGAGGTCCACCTGCACAGGCTCCTGAAAATCCCAGTCGAGGACCTAAGCTCACAGGACTCATGCACCTAAAGTAAGGGAAATTTGTGTGCTGTTGGACTAAGCTGTCCCTGAAATATGAAGTGCAGCATGTGAATGAAGTGCAACTATTCTGTGTGAGACCAAAACCCACAGATGAGAAGCAGCCAAGACTGCAGCTCCAACCACATAAAACTCTTCTGAATTAGAAAGAAACATGTAGCCATTGTTTTGGCACAACAACTTTCTGAAATTTCCTGAAGATAAGACTATGTAAATACATCTTTGGACCACAGATATCTTTAATCTTTGAACATCACATGTCAAAACAGCTACAGCTTTCTAATGCCATCCAAATATATGGTCTGTGAAGCTAATGCCAAACTACTTCAAGAAAACAGATCTGTAAAATGCTGAGATTGTTGGACTTTTTTAGTATGCACCAGAGGAAGAATACATGAGGATCTTGAAAACCTTAATGAGGAAATGTTCCTTTATATGCTAAACACAGGAAAACATTGCAGAACCAGAACCACCCCTGCTCACGCATCTTTTCGGTTGGGTGCTTTGTGGAAGCAGGAGTTGAGCTGTTTGGGGTGCAATTCATCTTGCCCAATGGCCATGTCCTGCACACCTCTTAACACCTTATTTACCCATGTCCACTTTAAAGCCTTACTGCAGCCCTCCCAGGCTCTGCACATGTCCCAGATCTCTTGGCAGTATCTCCAAGTCTCCTTCCAGTGGAGCATTGGCACCTTCTCCCCTGTACTCTGCCTACCTTCACCTGATCTTCATCAGGAGCCCCAGGTGGGAACCAGGCATGTGCTGTCCACCACCCATGCAATGCTGAGTATCCCTGCCACCCCCTTGGAGGGTGAATCAGTTCCCATTTACTTCCTCCATTGGTTGCTAATTCTCATAAGGCTGGAGAAATCCAGGAGCTCTAAATTAATTTTCTCCCATCAGATCTAGCTGAAATTGCCCAGTGGATCCAATGGAAGCACCCAGGGAGGTCTGATAACAGCAAGCACAAAGCACAGACTGTGTGCTCACTGAGCACTCATTTCTGGTGGAAACCCATCTACCATGGGTGACCTTCCTTTGGGCAGCTGGACATGGTCTGGGTGGTGGGATATGGAGGATGATGTCAGCAATGTGTAATACAGGCAACTTCCCTCCTCATATTTCCTTCATGCTATAAGAGCCACAGTCTGTGCAATGAGTATGACAAGTAGGCTGTGAAATCCACTAGTTTAAATACTGTCTGCTGAAGTAGCTCTTCCCCTTCTGCATGTGAATTGTCACACGCTTTAATCGCATGATCATGTATTTTGATTTCTACTGGCTAATTGCTTCTTAACATTGTTATTCACAGAAAGTTTCTCTCCTTTGTTCTCATTTCAATGAAACTGAGACAATAAAATGTCAAGAAATACCAAAACAAAAGCAAACCTTCTGTAAATGAAGCATTTAGGTGGCACAGTTGACAGAATAAAGATGGGGAATGTGCCATTACGGATTTAGTGTTGCTGTGAAATCACCTTCATTTCAAGTTGTAGTTTCTGTGCTGTTTTCTGTTTGTTTGATTAATATTTTACAAATTCTGACAGAAAATGCATCCTGTAAAGTACAAAAAATAACATCTACTGTAATAAACAGCCTACTGAGCCTTCTGTGCTTTTACTGCAACGGGATAAAACAGCACTGACTAAACATCAAGAGGTATTTTTGCACAGATAAGTTATAGCTATGTATGGAAGAGAGTTATTTCTAAATAACTTTTGTTAGTTTTATTCCTAAAGGCTTAGGCATAGAATGGAAAATAGATTTAAATGATCAGATATTTCCCCTGACTTGCTTTGAATGGCTGGAAACCTGGGAAAATGTCAGCATGTTATAAACAAAGCCATGCTTCATTTATAGTTCGTGTGCCTCATAAAGCAAAAATATGGATTGCAACCAAACCAGCATCTGCATTTGCAATCTTACATCTAGCATAACTCCAAACTGCTCTTGGCCTGGTGGCATCAGGGATTTCATATTTCTGAAGCTATCTTTGCAGCTGCCAGCAGCTCCTGGATTTAGGCCATGCATTTTAGGTTGTGCATAAAATTGCTTATTTGGCTTGGGGATCTCTCTAGTTTCCACAGGAAGGTGCACAGATGTGGTAGCAGCATGTCATCCGGTTGGGGACCCTCCGAGGGACACTGCCCGTGGGTGATGGGGTGGGGAGGAGGTTTCCTGCCAAGGGTCTGTACCCTTTCTGGGCTGTTGGGCTGGAGACCAAGGAGATTATCTGGCCCTTCTTATTGTGTCCAGAGAAGAGCAAGGGTCTGGAGCACAAAGCCTACAAGGAGCAGGTGAGGCAGCTGGGGAAGGGTTTGGAGAAAAAGAGACCTTATTGCTCTCTCCAAGTCCCTCCAAGGAGGGTGCAGAGAGGTGGGGTCAGTCTCTTCTCTCAGGTAACAAGCAATAGAACGAGAGGAAATGGTCACAAACTGCCCAGGGGAGATTGAGGTTGGACATGAGAAGAATTTCCCCCCTGAAAGGGTTGTCAGGCGTTGGAACAGGCTGCCCAGGGCAGTGGTGGAGTCCCCATCCCTGGAGGGATTGAGAAGGCCAGTAGATGATGTGCTGAAGGACATGGTCTGGAGTTGGACTAGGCAGAGTCAGGCTGTGGTTGGACTCGATGATCTTGAAGGTGTCTTCCAACCCAAGGGATTCTATGATTCAATGATTCTGTCTGGTTGTGTCCCACCACTGGGACTGGTGTATGTTGTCAGGGAGCACTCTAGCTGGGGACACTGTTGCTGATGGGGTGAGGGAGCAGCATCCCTCCATATGAGGACATGGGTTTGGATGATCCTGTGCCACAGGAGATATTCAAGACCAATCTGGACATGTTCCTGTGTGGTTTAATCGAGGTGATCCTGCTCTGGCAGGGGGTTGGACTAGATGATCTCTTGAAGTCCCATCCAACTCCTGACATTCTGTGATTCTGTGGTGAAACAGTAAGAGTTGGTGGAGGGGCTGGGCTCTCCACTCATGGTAAGCACAGAAACAGTGGCATCAGCTGGAAATGCAGCTGCAAAGAGTAGGAGGCACTGATGCAAATTCTCATACCTTCCCTGATCAGGAATCACAGTGTTTATGCCAAGTAACAGTCCTAATTATGATTGGATTCAAACTAACATGAGGATTCATGTCAGGCCCTGTGATGGTTACCAGTAGGTCTTGGCCAACCTCTGCACAGAGACATTTCCAAATCTACTAGAAAAACCTGCCCTGGGCAGGAAGGGTCCTGCAGGAAGGGTCCTTCCCACTTACCTCCATCCCTTCCCTGGCTCACCTGGGCAACCTGTCCCCCAGTCAGCTGTCACGGGGCGGGAGGAGGGGTGTCTCAGTGGGATGGGATCTCAACCCCCAGGCAGGGACTGCAGAGTAGGGGTACCAGTGCAGGCAGGAGAACATGAAAGAGGTGAAATGCCACTTTAAAGTTGATTTTCTGCCAGTTTTGCTAAACCTCCCTGGCTCCCACTTTACTGCACTACAATCAAACCACAGGATATAAACATCAGGGAGACCATCAGCCTCAGCACCTCATTGGGGTGGTGTCTGTGGCCTTCCCACTCCATTAACTTGCACCATGCCACAGTTTGAAAGTTAAAACTTTCTTCTCACTCACCCCTGCCAGCCCCCATGGCATGTCTATGTTTGCAGCAAAGCCCCCAGCAGCTGTTCTGTTGTCAGCAGCTGCTTGTGGGGGCTGCTGCTCTTCACCCACATCAGAGCTGCTTACTCTCTGCTGGGGTGGGATGTAATAACAAGAAGAAAAAAATAGAACTGTCGCTGCTGGTGACCTGATTTTTTTTTTTTGAGAGAGAGAAAAAAAAAAGATGATAACCTGCAATTAGTTGAAATATATTTTTATCTGCAGGTATAATTTATTTTGCTGTCTCTTGTATCTTATAAGAAGTGACCATGCAGAATACCACCCACAGAGGCCTTGGGGCTGTATTTAGTGCAGTTATGTTCATGTTCACAGTTGTGGTGGAGTCATGTGCATTAACTGACCGGCTTCATTTCCCTGGGTTGTGCTGAATTCTGCTCATCTGCTCTACATCACCTTTTCCTCAGGTGTGGGAGCAGAGTGATCTGTTTGTGTGCAGAGATTCACGTGTGTCTGCCAGGTCTCTCAAGCAGGGCTGGAGCTTGTGGCAGCCTGTGGGAGGGGACAAAGGGGGACAAGGGTCTCCCTGTCACGGGGCACAGACTCTGCAGTTCCCCACTGCCCAGTGTCTTCTCGCACAAGTCTCTGCAGAGCAGAGCTGGGGAGCACTGCTGCACGCTGCTGCAGGGGAGGGAAGGGTTGGCCACCAGCTGGAATCAGGAGAAGGATGTGACAAGCAGGATGAAAATGTGGTTCCTTGCTGTGGAATTTTACTTATTTCACTGCTTGCCTCATTTGAGTGTAGGAATCTCAGGTGGAGAGATATTGCTCCTGATAACCCCCCAATTCCTTCTAAGCCTCCTGATTTCAGCACAGGACACCTTGTCCTGTGCAGCTGCCCTCTATTTGCTCCTCAGTTTTGTTGTGAAGTGCCTGCAGGGAATGTCTTTGAAGTCATGTAACAGCATCAGGGGGGTTTGAATGGCTCTCAGTGCTGCTGCTTTGCAGTGTCAGTGCTAAGGGGAAACCTGTGGTCTGGCCGTTCATGGTGCAGGGTGACACGGGGCTGTGAATCGAGCAGCAGGGCCAGGCTGGGACAGTGTCAGAGCTCTTGCAGAGCCAGATGGACTTGGTGAACCACAGATGACACTCAGTTTGTGACAGTGGGTCCCAGACTGTCACATCATGGCCTACACTGAGACTTCTCCAACTTGGGTTAACACTTTCCTTCTGAGGGAGTTGGGTCTCTTTAGCCTGGAGGAGACTGAGGGGTGACCTCATTAATGTTATAAATATGCAAAGGTTGAGTGTCAGGAGGATGGAGCCAGGCTCTTCTCAGTGATGGCCAGTGACAGGACAAGGGGGATTGGGTCCAAGATGGAGCATATGAAGCTCCATGTGAATGTAAGGACAAGCTATTTTTCTGTGAAGGTAACAGAGCACTGGAAGAGGCTGCCCAGAGAGGCTGTGGAGAATCCTTCTCTGGAGACATTAAAACCCCACCTGGATGCATTCCTGTGCAACCTACTCTAGGTGATCCTGCTGTGGCAGGGACTAGATGATCATTCAAGGTCCCTTCTAACTCCTAACAATCTGTGTTTTGTAGTTCTGAGCAGTTGGGATCATTCTAAGTGTGGGCTTTCAGAGCCTGAAGGATTGCTCAGAAGGGCTGGAGCAAGCCCTGAGGGAGGGCTGACACTAGAGAGATGTAGTGCACAGGATTTCTTGCCTGGAGTGTAGGTTCACAGGGATGATATGGTCTCCTTGGGGCATGAGGGAGTTCTACCCTACAAGTCAAGAGGAAGGAGAATCAGCATATCTAGACATCCAACACCTGTACAGCTGTGAGTGTGATGGAGGGGCACAGTCCTCAAACCAGTATTCTTAAAGATACAAAACATCTGCTCTGAAGACAAGGAAAAGAAACTGAGCAAAAATCTTTTTGTTCTGAAGACTGACCAACAGGGCTGTAGTGTGGAGCTGCAACGGTGCTCGATCCACTGTGCCAACTGCAACACGGTCGAAAATACCCCCAGATCATAGATTTGGCTTTAGTATGGTGTCATCTCTTCAGAAAATAGATTCTGAGTTTGTTTTTACCTTTTAGTTTCTTCAAGTTGCTGTTTACCTCATGTTTTCTGTGAAAGGTTCTTTCCCCATTATGAGAATATTTTTATTGAGCAAAAATGGGGAACCTTATGTAATTCTGTGACTCCTGGAGCAAAAGTTCAAACAATGCAGGAAAACACAAGCCTTGGCAACAGCCTTTACTTTTTGAAACTTTCCAGCTTCCAGCATTTCTGATACTTGTGTAACAAATGAGTCTAAATAGGAAAAGCTGGTCCAAGACCATTTTCTCTTTGTGTTTCCTTCCCTCTTGTGGAATTGCTCAGACAAATCCCTTCCCCTCCTAAAACTTCACCTGCAGCAGCAATTGGACAAAACCACTCAGCTCTTTCTTGATGCTGCTATCTAAAGAGGCATCAAAATCCCATCTGACCCTTTTCTACAGTCATGTAAAAGGAGCTGTGCATGTGGTCAGTGTCTCTTGTTATTCCTCTTTACTGTTTGACTCTGTTCCGAACAAGAAAGATCACCCTGAACAGCACCCTCCTCCCACCACCTCCTTCCTTCTTCCATGGGCAGCACAATCTCCCCCATCCTCCCCCATCCTAGTATTTGGGGAAGAGAAAGCATGTTTCTGGGAAGGGATGGAGGGAAGGAGAGCATCTCCAGCTTCCATTTTCCCTCCTGTCTGGATGGAGGCTGTTCCATGTGCTGGGACTGATGGCAGGGAGCCCAGCACCACAGTGAGGGACAGGACTGGGTCCCAAGTGCAGGGAACAAAGCAACTTCTGTTGGTTGCTGAAATGTCAGCTGAGACATACTGATATATGTATCTGGGATCTCCTAGATCCTCAAGGTATCTCTCTCTCTCTCTGGCCCATCTGCAGCTGGTTGGCACATTTTGTTATGCCTTGATGGGGACAGTTCAGGACAGCACCTGCTTTGCAATGTGACAATGTGCTGGTGAGGAAGGATCTGCTGGTGCAATCAGAGTAGGGTGTCTGCTGGGCCTGGTGGTCAATGAAATGCTGCTGGCCTTCTACAGCTTTCCTCAGCAGCTGCTTGCTCTGCTGCAGGGAGGGAGAGGGGAGGAAAAAGGACTCAAAAAGCAGAAGAAAGGAGTGTTTATGGCCAAAATCCTATAATAGTAGGCAGGAGATACTGAAGATGCTGTTG
>VXBZ01006918.1:13578-100496 GCA_013399135.1 Heliornis fulica | reverse complement strand
CCTGGATGCATTCCTGTGCAACCTACTCTAGGTGATCCTGCTGTGGCAGGGACTAGATGATCATTCAAGGTCCCTTCCAACTCCTAACAATCTGTGGTTTGTAGTTCTGAGTGGCTGGGATCATTCTAAGTGTGGGCTTTCAGAGCCTGAAGGATTGCTCAGAAGGGCTGGAGCAAGCCCTGAGGGAGGGCTGACACTAGAGAGATGTAGTGCACAGGATTTCTTGCCTGGAGTGTAGGTTCACAGGGATGATATGGTCTCCTTGGGGCATGAGGGAGTTCTACCCTACAAGTCAAGAGGAAGGAGAATCAGCATATCTAGACATCCAACACCTGTACAGCTGTGAGTGTGATGGAGGGGCACAGTCCTCAAACCAGTATTCTTAAAGATACAAAACATCTGCTCTGAAGACAAGGAAAAGAAACTGAGCAAAAATCTTTTTGTTCTGAAGACTGACCAACAGGGCTGTAGTGTGGAGCTGCAACGGTGCTCGATCCACTGTGCCAACCGCGACACGGTCGAAAATCCCCCCAGATCATAGATTTGGCTTTAGTATGGTGTCATCTCTTCAGAGAATAGATTCTGAGTTTGTTTTCACCTTTTAGTTTCTTCAAGTTGCTGTTTACCTCATGTTTTCTGTGAAAGGTTCTTTCCCCATTATGAGAATATTTTTATTGAGCAAAAATGGGGAACCTTATGTAATTCTGTGACTCCTGGAGCAAAAGTTCAAACAATGCAGGAAAACACAAGCCTTGGCAACAGCCTTTACTTTTTGAAACTTTCCAGCTTCCAGCATTTCTGATACTTGTGTAACAAATGAGTCTAAATAGGAAAAGCTGGTCCAAGACCATTTTCTCTTTGTGTTTCCTTCCCTCTTGTGGAATTGCTCAGACAAATCCCTTCCCCTCCTAAAACTTCACCTGCAGCAGCAATTGGACAAAACCACTCAGCTCTTTCTTGATGCTGCTATCTAAAGAGGCATCAAAATCCCATCTGACCCTTTTCTACAGTCATGTAAAAGGAGCTGTGCATGTGGTCAATGTCTCTTGTCATTCCTCTTTACTGGTTGATTCTGTTCTGAGCAAGAAAGATCACCCTGAACAGCACCCTCCTCCCACCACCTCCTTCCTTCTTCCATGGGCAGCACAATCTCCCCCATCCTCCCCCATCCTAGTATTTGGGGAAGAGAAAGCATGTTTCTGGGAAGGGATGGAGGGAAGGAGAGCATCTCCAGCTTCCATTTTCCCTCCTGTCTGGATGGAGGCTGTTCCATGTGCTGGGACTGATGGCAGGGAGCCCAGCACCACAGTGAGGGACAGGACTGGGTCCTAAGTGCAGGGAACAAAGCAACTTCTGTTGGTTGCTGAAATGTCAGCTGAGACATGCTGATATATGTATCTGGGATCTCCTAGATCCTCAAGGTATCTCTCTCTCTCTCTGGCCCATCTGCAGCTGTTTGGCACATTTTATTGTGCCTTGATGGGGATAGTTCAGGCCATCCCCAGCACCTGCTTTGCAATGTGACAATGTGCTGGTGAGGAAGGATCTGCTGGTGCAATCAGAGTAGGGTGTCTGCTGGGCCTGGTGGTCAATGAAATGCTGCTGGCCTTCTACAGCTTTCCTCAGCAGCTGCTTGCTCTGCTGCAGGGAGGGAGAGGGGAGGAAAAAGGACTCAAAAAGCAGAAGAAAGGAGTGTTTATGGCCAAAATCCTATAATAGTAGGCAGGAGATACTGAAGATGCTGTTGAGCATGAGCATATCTAGAGGCTAAGTGGGAGCTTTTGAGTTCAGAGGAGGAACATCAAGGATCACAACACAGCCATCTCCCACAGACTTTCCCCTGGCCCCTCAAGAGCAGCCACCTCTCTCCTGACATCTGAGTCCTGGTCCTGCTGAGCTGCTTAGCACTCCAAGTGACCAGGCCTTGCCACCCATGCCTGGCTATGGCACATCTCTTGGTCTTCAGGATGCACCTGGCACATTCTTTCCCACCCACTATTCTGCCTTTGTAACTGCACAGCAGCTTGTAAAACAACTGGAAGCCTAATGGCCTTTTCTTGCCAGCTAAGGAATTCTTGGCCAGTGACATCCCCCATCTGCATACAGGGAAGGGAGGCAGGTGGCTGCATCAACCTGAATAGCTGAGCAGCGGGAAGCACCAGCAGGAGGGTTTCACACTGTAACACCAGGAAATGGGGCTTCCAGTTAGGAGTCACGACTTCCCCCAGTGACAGTGCCCAGAGCCCACGCTGGCTCACACTGCCCTGTGCCTCTGCATACCCATCCTTCTTCACTGCCTCTCACTTCTCTACTGAGGCTCCTGCAAGCTGCTGTGTGTGGCCAGAAACTTCTAGCATTTATCATTGTTTCCATTCCCAGGTGCTCAGGGGAAGTGGTCAGCAATGTCTATGCTCCTTTTGTACTTCTCATAAATCTTTTCCCTTCTCTATTTGATGCTCAGGCTGAATCAACCTCAAAGCTGGGCTTGCTGTTCAGTGCAGGTTTACCTCCAAGACCTCCATGTGCTATGGGGAGTCTAGGAGACAATCTGGTCCCAGTCACCCTTACATGATTTTATAGCCTCAGGCATGTCATACAGACCTCTGAATCAGCAGCTTAATTCCTAAATGTATGAACCCAAATATTGGTGTCATCTCAATTCTCACACTAAGCACCAGCTCTTGGTGTCTTGTCTGAAGGGGGTCAGGAGAACTGGTGGTACAGTGCTCCTGTCTCTGCAGCTGCTTACGACCTGCACCCTGCTAACATCTGGCCTTGAGTCCTCACCTGGGTCACTTTCTGCTGTGCACTCCCCAAGTCTCTGGATGCTTTGCTGACGACCTGCCTGTTTGGGTGTGGGGTGACCAGCATCTATTTGGGTGAGAAACAGCCAGGATTTTCTTGACCTAAACCTCCAGCACATGGAATCTGTGGTGGATGCCAGCTGAGTGTTGTTTTCCCCTGCTCTGCCTTGTGCACCCAAAACTATATCCCTGCCTTTGATTTCCAGACAATTAGATTAATATTTCTGCTTGAAGCTTAATATAATAGCTCATGATCTTATCAACTGACACCAACATCTTCACTCCCCCTGAGATGCCAAGGAAATCTTGCTTGTATTCTAGATAGGGAGTGTGTATAAGTAGCGATTTATAAACTATTTGTTGCTATCAGAACATATTCTCACCTTGCAGAATACTCTCACCTTTCAGAATGGGCATGATCTTGTTCCAGTGCCTGTGGAAATACAGGAAGATTTCTGCCTGAATCCAGCCAGCAATGCTTCCATGGGAACATCTTCCTACTCAGCTGCAGGCTTGGAGGTATGACAGCATCAAATCGAATGGTGTATGGCACAAATGGACCTATGGGACATGGCTGCATCCAGCATGGAAAAAGTAATCTGAATCAGGAGTGGTGCAGAAGAGATTCTGGACAACTTCCAGTCTCTGGACTAGGTCCAGGACTAGACTCAGGGATGTGATGGGGATAAAATTTACCTTGAGGTAAAGGCTCAGATTATACAATATTTACACTTAGAAAAGCAGATCTCCAACTGAGGGAAATGGCTGTCATGTCTCAAGTTGTGATGGTGTGTGTCAGCTGAGGCTCTGCCCTGAGGCTGTAAAAGGGGTTGAAATGGAGCCAAGCCTGCATTTTGGCCATCTGCTTGGCTGGGGCCAGGGGGCTGAATCTGCCATTAGTGTTCCATGAAATATAAAACAAGAGTCGAAGTTGTCTCTGGACTTCATTAACACTTTGAAATGCCAGGGGGAATATCACATTTGACTAGGGGGCCAGCACAAGTCAGCAGAGAATCTAACATTTCAGTTCCCACTCAGAAAAGCCCAACAGCTTTGTTTCAGTTCTGACTGCTCATTCCAAAATCAACTGAGATGACCAGTTATTGTGAAAAAAGTTAATTGCCATTGGAACCATCTGAAAAGGTTCATTCTGTTCTCTTTGGGGATATTCATCCTCTTTAATTCATGCTCAGTCTATAAATTTCAGGGCAGAAAATGAATTCCTTGAAACTAATCCTTTAACTTCTCAGCTCCTCATGAACTTGAAGATGGAAGAGATGAAGATGAAAAGAAGATGAACTTCTCCCAGTCTCAGCCTCAAAAAGGACATGGGATGGATCCCCAGCTGATGTGCCCAGCAGAGTATCAATGGCAATATAATTATGCTGTTTTCCACCAGCATCGATGCAGCTGCCGAGTCACAGTCAGTTGTATTTGAATTGGGAAGTTCCTGTATGGCTCCCAGGAAAATTACCTCTACAAACAAACACAGAGTGACTCCTAGAACATGGTTTTCTTCACAAGTGAATGTGCCACCCCCTGGAAGCATTCAGATGGCCATCCATGTGATGTATAGTGTCTACTCAAATTGCTCTTTTGCTTTCCAGCCAGAAGCACCCAAATACAGACAGCAGCTTGTGTTCAGCTCTGTGAAAGTATTCTCTGCACTCCTGCATACGCTGAGCCATTCAGTACCGTGCTGCTTCTCTCCAAATTGGATCCTGCTGCTCCCACTGCTGCAGAGGGGAAAGAGAGCAACAACAGCAAACATACACCTCATGCAGCTCTGCCTTCCTGAGAAAGGAAACACAAGGCTCACTCGAGAAAGGAAGCAAATACCAGGGTTCCAAACGGTGCTGTGGACTTCATCGTGCAGGTTTATACTGGTGACATGCTGGGGAATTACAGCCGTGGGTGGATAGGAAACCCAAAGGCTCAACTGAAGACTTAGATGCATAATACTTCTCCAGTCCTCACGAATTCTTGAAACACTTTGGTTACAACAGCTGAGAAAACAAAACAAAATGCAATTCATCTCCATCCTGAGCGGAAATAGGAGAATTTCTTGGCAATTTGGGATCCTTTTGTGAAAATGATTACACAAAGAAGCAAACAGCCCAACTGTGAAGGAAAGCTGTGCAAAGAGTTTAGTTTGGACCTGACAGCTGTGTAACTCTTAGACCTGAAGAAAAGGAAGAATTCTCTGTAGGTTTGCTGAACGCTGTCCAGGGAGCCTGATGCTTCCAGCCCAGGCTGGAAGCTCAAAGTCAGGATCTCTTCCAGAATTCCCAGGTGCTGCCCTCTCATGGTGTCAGAGAGAGCCCCAGAGCTGACATTGTACAGAGCTGATTTACAGCAACAGCGGCCAGATCAAACTGCTTTAGACTTTCAAGACACCAGGTTTGATACTGGTGGTACTGCTCCATCTCTTTAACTGTGGTTGGTTTGAAAGGCACTGCTGGCCGGGACAAGAATTCTGGAGCTGAGCGACCGTGAAAGGCTTTCCCACCACCTCCTCGTCCTTGGTGGAGGACTAATGCCTCCTGGTGGTCCCAGACACACTTCACTGACTGCACAAGTGGTACACTGTGTACTTTCCACTAGCAAGGACTTCTGGCTGCTGGGATGCCAGGGGAAGCCCCAGCTGATATGTAGAAGTGCACATGGAGATGCATGGGTCACCAACTGGGACTTCTTGCCAAAGGAAGAAGGCAAAGGCACATGTCGGTAAAGGAGGAAAGGGGAAAGGCAGATAGGTGGTGTAGAGCTATAGACTGACATTATTGTGACCAAAATGCAGTTGTGCTCTACAGTGGCAATAGAAATGTAGTGGTAGCTATGACAGCACAGAGATCTGTGGAAGGAAAGGGTTGGAGACTTTCATCAGACTGTTTCATCAGGCCAGTTGTATCAATTCCAGTGAAATTTAATAGCTGGCCTAACAAAAATATTAGATTGTTGCATCTCGTGAGAGACAGTTATTGAATGAGAAAATTAAGTATAGACAGTGCCATCTCCAGATTTTGCCCTTCTCCTGTTTGCAACGTGCCATCAGCAGAGATGGCAGAGGACTGGGCTGTACTGCTGGCAGCAGGCAAGGCTGTACACCACCGTGATCATTTTCCTCTGTCCCTGCTCTGCTCTCACAAGTTTTAGAGTAAACCAGTATCATCTGGCCCAGAAGATTGAAAAGAAAGAAAGCAAAGGAAAACAAAGAGAAATTCTAAGCTTTCATCAAAAACCTATTGAAGTCCCTATCATTTACTCTGAACACATGAAATGTCATTTATTGAAGTCATTTTATCTGAGCACAAAAGCTACTTTCAATAACACAGGAAGGGAAAAACCATTACAAACTTGCAAGAATCAAGGAGCATCTTACAGAAACTCTTTGTCATGAAACAAATTATAAAAGGCTATAAATAGATGACCATTATTAGAGCAACCAAACTCCCTTAACTAGGCTCACTGCACAGGGAATGAACTGTTTCCATAACGGGCAGGGGAAGGTGAGGCAACCAACAGGTTCATCACAAGCTCTCCAGGGTGGAGGAGAAAGCAGGCCTGAAGTCATTACCTCCTGGAAATAGAAAAAGCATTTGAAGAAACGAGTTTCTTAAGAGGCAGATGAAAATACACGTGGATACACACAAGTATTCACACACCACAGGGCGCTGCTGAACTTAGAGAAGGTCATATCATACAGGATGGGAGCTCTTGGGAGCAGTCTCTGTGCTATACAGCTCCTCCATAAAGTCTGGGGCACTTTCTTACCTCGTGAAGTTTCCTCTTCCTGTTGCTTGAATTGCTTGAAAAATTTTTCTCTGGTTTTAGAGGTGTCTTTTGTTTGGATTTAAAAAAGGTTTTTGGTTTTCTTTTTGTTGGGTTTATTTTGTTTGTTTGGTTACTTTTTAATTCCTGCCTAATGTATTAATTCATGCTAATGATGTAATTTAGTTAAAAAAGCTCTTTCTCTTTCTAGTTTGTTACCCCTGTGGTATTTATATGTGAAATGGTGTCTGCTTTCAGTGTTCTGGTTTCAAGATTAAACACAAAAAACTCTTTAAGTCTCCCTATGCAAGTCAGACACTTTCTTTACCTCACAGCAGAACCTTACCCCCATCCTGGGTCTACTTTTAACTTCTTATTTGCATGGCAAGGTGCCTGGATGAAAGGAGATGTGGTTGGCTTTTTATAGTTCAATTAGGTTTGCAGTAAGAAGAACAATCTTTTTTTTTTTCCCCCATGTCTTCCACAGAGGTATGGCTTACAGGAATGAGCATGTTCTCTGGGAAGGAAACCTCATATTCAAGCTGCTCTGGTTGAGCCAACAGTATCCCCCTGACTGAGTCCAGAAGATCTACAATGCCTTGAGGGACCTGCCATCTAGAAGACAAGGATTCCTAGTCTGTTCAACAGCTGTGGAAACTGAAAGGGTGAGAACCACGACCAGTAAAAGCCTGGGATGCTGCAGCATTTCCAGAAGCAGGAAGTTGTGCAATAAGAAGAGTCCTGAAAACCTGCCCCATCAGTCTGTGTCTTTGAGACAAGTTGCAGCTGCTGTTACCTGGCCATGGGTGTGCTGTCCCCATGTGGACAGCTGTTTTCTCCTTGAATCGGGTTTCCACACATACATGCAGAGATATTTACAATGTGGTGATACTGGCCAGAAGCTGCTCTGCCTGTCTTCAGCATGGTGATGAGCTTTGTCAGCTGTCAGGGCTGCTGTGTTTGTAAGAGGCTCATGTATTTGAAAGAAATGGAGAAGTTGGTGACTGGTCATCAAGATTTTGGGGACTTCTGGGAAGATGCCTTCTAAGTATGTGGTGCTGGCAGCTAGCAGACTTTGGGAGCACCAAGGCCACATTCACATCAGTTTTAGGGCATGCTGCTTTGCACTGAGCCTTTCTGGGCAGCCAGAAGGTTTCACAGAAGCCTGCTTTTCAGACTTTATTGTTCAGGAGAAGCAGACAGTGATGGCACCAGCTCCAAGAGATAATGAGTTCCCTGGAAAGTGTTTTGAACCAAGGCAGTGGAGGAATCTCCAGTGGTTGGATGTGGGTGGATGATGCATAGGCTGTGCTCCTGTGGAGCTCCCCGTGCCTGGCAGACAGGTATGTATAGATATTATTGAAAAATATCTCTGTCACCCAGACACAAGGGCAAATTGACTTGCTGCATCTGTAAGAGACACCTTGGTCCATGGCCAATGCAAAGTGGGGATGAACTTATCAGCATTTCTTATTCATTTTTTTATTCTTTACTAGATATTTGGTGTGAAACTTTTTTTTTTCCTAGTGTTTTCATTTTATTTTCCTCAAAATGCCAGTTTGGCTTTCACAGAGATGTCAGCAGAAGGACTCAGTGATGGGCAGGTTGGTTTCTTCCCACCAAAACATCCACAGTGTAGCTGTCTCAGGCTGAGCAAGGTGTCCAGCTCCCCTTTGAACAGATTATTAGTTTTAGTGGGAGGTTTATCTGACTGTAGGTAGATGTGTAGACCAGGGTTTGGAGAAAAGCTGGGGTTGAGCAAGGAGGCAGATCAGAGTCAAGAGTGATGGTGTAGAGTGATGCTGCCAAGCCACAGTCACCCTTTCTTGAGGATGCAAGAAAAACATTTCATATCTATTTTAAATTTCTAAATTTAAAACCTCTTTAAGCACGGGAACATTTTCACTGCCTCTTGCTCAAAGTTTTCCTCTCTGGATTAAACACTTTATTGGTTGTTTCCTGCATGGCTTAAGAAATCAATAAGTTCAGGTATATGTGGTCTTCACTGGAACTGAGCTAGAGGCAGAAATACAACTCTGCCAACGTGGTCTTTGGATTCACCTTCATGATCCAGGCTGCTGGGCCACAAAGTTCAGTGTTGTTTATATGAGAATAAATAGTTTCTCAGTCCAGCTTGATGCAGCCCTTGGAGTGGAACCCAGGAATGAAAAGCATGCCAGAGAAATGCAGTGTCTAGGAGAGTTGGTTTTTATATTTAAAAAATAGAAACTGTATTCTGAAGCTTCCAGGAAATTACGAAAAACAAGTTTTCTTGGATATACAGGAAGATACCTTTAAATCTCTGTAAATAAAGTAGGACTGTCTAGATACCTTAAAGAGCAAGAGTTCCTGAGTAAACTTATAAGTTGTTACTCTGTTTTAAGCAGAGCAAAAGATGATGGATGACTGATAGAAAGGGATTGATAGGGACAGGGTAAAAGATTCACAGTTAAGAGTGATCGTTGCATCACACTGGTGTTTAACAAGTAACACCAGTGTGTTTGGCAGCAGGGTTACTGGGAGAGGGGTTTTTACATGTGGTACCATGTAGATTTAGAATTCACTAAATACATCCTGATCATTTGTTACTTTTGCATAGAGATGTGGTGGTTTGACTCTGGCTGGTTTGACTCTCCATGAACTTCTCCAATGTGAGTCCTTTCCCATGGGGCTTCAGATCCTCACCAACTGCCCCAGTGTGGGTCACTTCCATGGGGTGCCAACCTTCTGACCCAGACTGCTCCAGCCTAGTCCCCCATGGACTCACAAGCCCCCCAGCAAACCTGCTCTTGCATAAGTCAGTGTCTCCACAGGCTGCAGGTCCTGTCAGGAGCTTGAGGGCTTCTCGTGGGGTCACAGCATCCTTCAGGTAGGTGTCTCCACCTGCTCCAGCATAGGGTCCTCCACAGGCTGCAGGGGAATCTTCTCTCAGCAACTCCTCCCCCACGTCTTCACTGACCTTGGTGTCTGCAGTTTCTCACATCTTCTCACTCCCTTCTCTGGTGGCATTAAGCAGATGTTTGTGGTTTTGTTCTTTTAAATGTGGTTCCCAGAGGTGCTGTGACTGTCACTGATAGTCTCAGCATTGCCAGTGGTGGGGACGGTCTTGAGCCCGGCTGGTATTCACTCTGTTGGGCCTGGGTAAAGCTTCCAGCTGCTTCTTGCAGAAGCCACTGAAGTGCCCCCCACTAGAACCTCGCCACACACCCCACAACAAGAGCTGAAGGCCATTGGTTTTTGAAAGGATCATTTCCATCACTGCCAGGCTCAGCCAGGCCAAAGCCATGAGCCTGATCGCAAAAGTGAACTTGAACCACAAAGATCTTTCTGGATATTGCTGAGCAGTGTCATATGAAAGCAAAATAAAGAGATATGCTGGAACGAGGGACAGGGCAAACAGACATATAGCCACAACAGTCTGTAAACAAATTAACTTTTAGTGAAACACATCTGCCCATTTTCCAGTGTTCTGGGTTACAATAGCAATAACTTTTGCTAGTTTATTAGGTTGCAGTTTAATGGGAACCCTGCTGACTTCTGTTTCTTTAGCCTTACTGTGATGTATACAGAGGACAGCTAGGGAATTCCTGCAGCTTGCTTCTCGTGTGGAGAAAACACATCAACCCCCCAAAGCCGTAATGTGCTCGCTGCCTTGGGCAGACAGAGCAGTAAGGAAACGGGCTGAACGGGGGCAACCAAAGCACCGTGTCCCTCCTGGCACTCAGTGTCCGCCTCCACAAAGACAAAAATATTTCAGGCTTTTGAGTCTTCTTTTCATTAACTGAAAAAGGCCATTTTCAAATTCAGAAATGCCCTTTTACATCACTGGTTTGGATAATTGTCATGGAAGAAAATAGGAAGTTGTCATGGTTTCGCCCCAGCCGGAGCTGAACACCACGCAGCCGCTCTCTCTAGCTGGACTCAGGACAGAAGTCCATTTGAAAATCAGGAAAAAAAAGTGCAGGAATGTGCCAAGGTACAGTATGAAATCTCATAAATCTGGGCTCCAGTTCATTGAACTGAAGATGCAACATAGGTTCATCCTTAGCTTTTTATCTGTTCTTAAAAACGATAACTTTCCAGCCTGTCATAAGAGAACTCTGAAGAAGAATGTTACAAATCCTCCACCAACCATATTTATGACTTTTTCAGCCAGCTCAGTAATTACTGAACACTGGAGACATAATTTCATTGTCTCGCTGAAGTACAAAGAGATGAACCAGATCTGACTGTAAATGTCTAGCAACCACTTCAGATTTGCTAATCAATGAGCTTCACAACGTCTGCTGGATTCAGAGGCTTTAAATCCCATTATTAGGCATTTCCTATCTCCAACTGCTATACCTCTAAACTATTTTGGAGTACTCTCTTGAGGGCTTAACTCTGACAGCTGCTATATTTCTCTGCTTTTCTTTGCCTGTTTTTTGAAATGTGATTGCACCCAGGCTCAGGTGGATGCTCCAAAAAATGACACCAGTAACATGTAGGGAAAAAAATAATCAGAAAGATACATTTTCACCCACCCCCTCAGGCTCCAGTGAGATTTGAACTCACGACCCCTGGTTTACTAGACCAGTGCTCTAACCCCTGAGCTATGGAGCCTCAGATTTTAGGGTGGTTTTCCTCTTTCCAAGGATTTCATAGAATATTTGTTAATTCCAGAGTGAACTGTAGCCTGTTCCACTAGACTGTGCTGCTCCAAGAATGTGCTGTTCTTTTTCCAAATGGCACTAACAGAAACATCAGTCACAAAACCAGCAGCACAGCAGGTGGGTTTGTCTCTCATTCAGCTCATTGCTCCAAGGACTCTTAAGAGTGGCATATGGGTCCCCCAGCCAAATAGGTTGGGAAGTTTACAAACATTACAAGCAGTGATATTTTGCCTAAACACAGTTGCTGCACTAATATAACAAAGAAAGAAACTTCCAAAAAAACCCTCTATAACCCACTATTTTCCTTTGCAAATTAGATGTTTATTTGCTTTTTTTCCTCTCAGCTCTTCAAAAATGTCAACTCTTTCTTAGGAGAGAAATCTCTTTCATGATGTGCTTTGAGAATGATGGCTGTTCACAGAATCATAGAGTCACAGAATCCCTTGGGTTGGAAGGCTTAAACAGAATTAACAAGGCAGTGAGATCCCACATAAAGTGACTGTTAGATTTCATGGGGAGGTGTCATTTCCATCAGGAAGATTCTCCAGAATCTTAAGATTCTGAGGGCTTCTTAAGTCAATTTGAAGGTGACACCAAATTGGGAGGAGCTGTTGACTCCATTGAGGGTGGAGAGGCCTTGCAGAGAGACCTGTCAGAGTAGAGAGCTGGGAAATCACCAACAGCATGAAGTTTAACTTGGACTTCAATTTGACTTGATCGTACTTACAGGTCTCTTCCAACTCAGTATATTCTATGATTCTGTGATTCATGGTGAACGTCCCCCAGCCATGGAGGCCATGGTGAGATGCCCCAGAAATGTCCAGGAGAGCTAGAAGCTCAGCCCCATGGCCAACACCATCTGGGAGGCCTTCCAAGAGAGCTGGGACCTCAGCCCTGTGGACAGTAGCAGCCAGGAGGCCTTCCAAGGCAGAATGGGACAACAGCAGGGCCATGTCCAAGCCCCATGGGGACCAGAAGGCCCTGCTCAGTGTTAGGGATCCTACCTCTCACCAACTTGTCCCTGATTTTGGACTACTTTTATACTATTTGTACCTATCAGTTGGAGCTTGAGTGACTCTAGACATGCACACCTTTGCTGAGATTGGTGTAAATTTTCCTTGCTTTGTGTTGAAAGGTAAAGGTTAGTAAAGTCAGAGCACACACTCAGTGAGGGGTGGTTACACCTTGGAGGTGGGTAGTTTGTGGGATGGAGGCATTGATTTGTATTATGATGATACTATAAGGAGTGAAAGCTGACCTGAAGAACATGACCTGGTCATCATGATCCTGTAAATGATGAACTGCCAGCTCAGTTCTGGTTCAGTTCTCACTCAGGGCAGAAACAATGCAGCATCTTGGTACCATCGTAGACCAGGTCCCTATAGATCACAGAGGCTAGCCTCAGTGTCTTTGCTCCACTCTACTCTCCATGTGCTGTTCTCTCAGTGTTAACACATCAAGATCCCCTGATGTTGTCAACCTCCAAGATTGCCTCGGGAACTTACTGAGACATGGATTTCTTTGGCAAACCAGCTGCTCTTCACCCTGGAACTTTCTTGAATGCTGAACCCTTTCCGTGAACATATGTTTTAGTTTTAAGTCATCTGCAGTAACTATTCCAGAGGGACTATCCAGCAGATGAGTCATCTTTTGTTTTCTTTTTTTTCCCTGTGGCTTTATCAATGATAAATCCATCTCAATCTAATGTTCTGTGTGATTGGCTGCTCCTCAATGTCTAAGCTTCTAGCTTGAGACAAACCAGTAGCAAATATAGAGTGAATGTGGAGAGAGCAAAAAGCAGAGGTATGGAACAGATCTTCCTATTTTATGTCAGACCAAACACTGGACAAAGGGAAACACTGCTCTCTCTGTGAATATTCATGTACAAGTGGTAAATATGGGCTCTGCCAGACTGTTTGGGAGACCTCACATAAAGCTTCCACCTTAGTGATGTGCACCAAGCTTTCTTGCTGATGGCAGACACAAAGCAGAGTTCTTTCTCTGCAGAGTCCCTTGCAAACCATGCTTTGGCTTCTTCACATCATGTACATGAGTCCTGCAGAGCTGGGGCAGAAAAGTTCAGTCTGGAGTAGTTCAAACTTGAGGGCAAAATTTATGGAGACTGTCAGCCTGCAGAAGTCTGGGACATGATGCTGTATATGCATGAAACAGCCATAGAAATGTCTCACATTAGGGGAAAATGTACAGCAGCAGTTAAGGAGAACTCTGATTTTATGGGTCTTAGTTGGAAGATGTGCAAAGATAAATCATCAGCACACATGGTTACAGGGTGGTTACAGAATAAGCCATATTGTATGTATTATTCCTGGGGCTTCTGGGGGAAGAAAATTGTTCTCTTTGAAAGAAATCACAAAGTAAGATTCTCCATCTTTCCAGGTGGAGAAAAAAACTAACCCTCATTAGGTGGGCTGAAAAGCAAATCTCAGGTCTTTGTCTGTCAAGCTAAGAGCATGTTTCTTCCTATTGCACTTAAGAAGAAATGATGAATTGCCTGGTATGGGTTCAGTTCCATAGCTTGGTATTGGGATAACTCAGAAAGAAGCTGAATCCAATCAAGGAACTGTGTAGAAGTCCTGCTGAATGCAGTGCTTTGGGGGATAAGTGGTAAGGACATGTACCAATAAAATAATTCTGAAAATAATAATGAACATCCCATGCAAGGACATGTGCTTGGACCATGTTTTAGAAGAGCAGCTTGGCTTGTAGCTCAGGCACACATGGCTAAGCCATGAGAGACACAGGTTGGCAGAAGGAAATAGAGGCAACAGTTTGGTACAGGCTGTTTTCAGACCTCAATTTGAAAATTAATATGGTTTAAATGTTTATTGATTCTGGAGGCACTTTGGTGATAAATAAATGCTTCTGGTAATGGAAAGTGATGGAGTGGTGTGAATGTGAAAGGCGTGTGTTTGCTGCAAAAACTTTTAGCAGTGCTTTCCTGTGTCAAAATCTGCTTCAGCTGCATTCTCAAAGTCAGTGTTCTCTGAGTGTATTTCCACCTCAGTGGTAGACCCTTGCACTTCTGAGAGCTGTCCTGGGAAGGAGTTAGTGCTGATTTTACAAGCATGTCAGCTAATGCCCCAGAAGCTGCAAATGCCACCCCTGTGCTTTTGCCTCTGACAGTAGTGAGCACTAGAGGAGCCAGTGCTGTGCCCTAACAGCACTGTCCCTACAGCCTGGGGCTCTTCCACCATTTCAGTTTTTGTTTGATCTCCCCCAGCACCCCTGCCCATCCCAGGAGTGCCCTGGCACTCCTCTGGTTTTGCACTAGCTCCTCAGGGGTAACAAGTGTTGCCTTCTGACCAGTGCTCCAAGTAGGCGTATATGTACCCCTTCAGGATGAAATATCTGGACCATGCAAGACTGGCAGTTGTAAAATTTTTACCACTAATACTCCTGCTAATATCTTACTTCCCAAAGTGTAGAGGCAAATCTGGATGCAGTGGGATCTGGCCCAGTTATACAAGTGATATTAGTCCATACCAGGCTTTCTCCATGTTGGAAAGCTGTGGTAATTCTCTGCCAGCTGGTAAGAGATTGCCAGCTGGATTGGGGCAGTGCAGCTACTACCAGTAGCAAAGCACACGTGAAGGCCTGGCATGCCACACAGACCATATAATCCAAAGCAGAATTATCTCCCTACAGTGCTGGAGTGTACTTTTGAGGGCTTCTGATGGGAATGCTCTTGTGAAAAGTGAGGAAGACTAGAAGGAATAAAAACTGCTAATGAGATGTAAATGCTATTTCTATGTGTAAATGGGATTTACTTATTGGCTAGGTCCATGCAGTGCAAACTGGCAGTGCTGCAAACAGCCTTGGTAACAAAGGAACTTCCTGGTGGTGTGTTGTGGGTTTGCATGGAGAGGTTCTGGAGTAGAGGGTGGGCACTGCAGGGGTGGCTTTTGCAAGGAGCAGCTGGAAGGTTCCCCCAGGCCCAACAAATACCAGCCAGGCTCAAGGCCGGACCCACAGCTGACGAGACTGAGGCCACCAGTGACAGTCACAGCGCCTCTGGGAACCACATTTAAGAGAAAAAAATGCAAGCAGCAGCAAAAAGCCACCAGAGAAGGGAGTGAGAAGATGTGAGCATCTCTGCAGACACCAAGGTCAGTGAAGAAGGGGGTGCTGAGAGAAGATTCCCTGCAGCCTGTGGAGAAGATCATGGTGGGGCAGGTTGTCCTACAGCATCCTGTGCAAGATGACAAGGAGCTGACCCACCCCACTGCAGAGACATGGAAGACTCTGTGACCTGCACTGGAGCAAGCTCCTGGCAGCCTGTGGAGAGAGAGGCCCACGCTGGAGCAGGTTTGCTGGGGGGGGTTGTGAGGCAAGAATGTGAGGAATGCCACCCCTCTCCACCCCCTGCTCCTGCTGAGAAGAAAACCAGCTTGTGAGGAACTAAGGGAAACCCCTGTCCCCATCTCCCCCTGTGACACCTGGGTGGAAAGAAGGGAGAGAAATCATAAAGTTGAGTCTGTGAAGAAGGGAGGGGTGGGGGGAGGTGTTTTAAGAGCTGTTGGTACTTCTCATTATCCGACTCTGGTTTCATTGCATATGTGTAATAAATTAGATGGGGTTTTATTCTGTGTTGAGTCTGTTTTGCCCGTGATGCTGATTGCAGAATGATCTCTCCCTGTCCGTATCTCAACTTTGAAGCCTCTCAATAGATAATTTCTCCCCTGTCCAGCTGAAAAGGGGAGTGACAGAGTAACTTTGGTGAGCATCTGCCCTCCAGCCAAACCACCACATGGTGGAATCTGAAGGACTTGAAATATCTTGTCCTTAAGTTCTTCCATACCATGGCCAAATCCCGATGAAAGGTTTTTCCAGGACCGTTATGAAACAACTAAGGAGGCATTAGACATGGATTTTCTTGTTTAGTGGGAGTTAAGCTGATGAGAAAACGTCTCCTGATTCGTTTTTCACACTCAATTGTCTGGATCTAAGCTGTGTTTATAGCCAGGTGTTATGATATGGCTTCTATAAGAAACAATTGAAATTTGGTATAAAAAAGATATATGTCCCTCCCCCAGAATTTCTACATGAGATACTTTGGTTCAAACCAGTGCCAATACATTGCATGTGAACATAATGCTTCACTGGGCTGTTGACATAATTCTACTTGTCTTGTGGAATAGATCCTTCTTCTTCTTCATGTGGACAAGTTGTAGAAGTCATCCAGCTGTCAGGCATGATTCAGTGCTCATCCAGGAGCAGCCCTGGTAATGCCAGCTGCTTGGGCTCTGGCATTCAGACCACCTTGTCCAGCTTTTAGTGATTAAATTAGGATAAAGAGAATTTGGTGGGAGATTGTGATGAGTGTGAAGTAATTCAGCAGGGTGGGGTATGGAAACATAATTGCATGATTTGAGTAAAAAATGTGTATTTCTTACTGTCTTTATCCAAGCAAACCCTCTCTTCCTGAGATGTGTGTCTAATAGTTGTCTTTTCCAGTTCTTTTGATTAATTTTTGCCCAGGTCAATCCCATCATGCTGACTGCTATTTGCTCATGGTATGCATTGCACTTGACCTATCAGCTACTATCAGTTAAATGTTTTCTGTTTAGTGGCAACAAACTTAAATAGTGCCTGACTACTTTGGCAATACCAATCTAGAGATAGACCCCCAATGCTTACTGCAGGTTCCAAGTGCCAGAAATAAATATTTTAGATTGTTTCTTCTATCAGACAATTCCTGTCTGCTTGCCTGTTTTTTTCTGCTCCAGACTGCTTGAAAATGCCATTGAGTTGTCCCAGTTTTACCTGTGAGATGCAGAGTATGAAAAGCAAAACTTGACAGTTAAAATGCTTCTGCTTTTTCAAGGAAAATAAAAGCTTCCACTGTGTTGTTTGCTTTTACCCAGAGATCAGGGAAATTGCTACAAAGTGGAAATGTTTGTGTACGACAAATTAGGCCTTATTGGCATGAATCAGGGATAATTTTAGCAATCTTCAAAAATATTTTCTGAAGAGAAGTCACATAAAGGGAGTCACAGGACAGTCACCTCCCACTGCTATGTAAAGGCCAAAGCTCAGTGATGGGCAGCATCTCATACAATAAAGCAACAAACCAAAGCAGAGATGTTTGTTTTCCATAGCTAGAATTATCCATACAGAAGCGACAGCAAGCTTTGGTGACATTCTTTACAGGGCTATTTATCTACAGCAAAAGAAGTTGTTATGTCATGTTGGATTTCTAGCAAGTCAATAGTAATAGCCCACCGGAGTCCAGCTTCCAATTCAGATTGTGTGATACTGTTGGTGGGAGACAACCTCATCATACAAAGGCATGACAATGTGATGGACTCTGTAAATGGCATGAATAGACCCTGGTAATGATCCTACCAAATGTTAATAAGCTGCATAAAATCAATTATAACAAACCTAGCAAATTTCAGCAGTACATTAGATCTGATGGGTGGAAAAGGCAAACACATTTTGCTATTGTTTTTGTAGCTGTACTTGAAAAATTTTAATCATTTTCACGGGAAGAATATGAAGCTAAATAAAGCTGAAAAAAAGTTAATACAGTATTACATGGCACAGGGTTCTTTCTGGCTTTAAAATGAACATTGAAGTTTGGCTTGACCCTCCCAGGCTCTCCTTGCTTGATGGTCCTTGTGAGAAGCCTGGTGGCAACCATTACCTTAAAGTTGCTGGCTTCCTTTAAAGTACCCTTGTAAAGATTTCTTGGAAGCCAGTAAGAGTTGCTTCAAGCTCTGGAAAAAAAACAAACCTGATGTTAGTAATAAATGTCTTGCTCCAAGGATGCCCATTTTGTTCCCTGTGCTGAGAAAACAAGAGTTATTTCTGGAATGCAGCCACCCCTCTTTGGGCTGCTGTAACTTCTCCTTGGAGTCCCCCCTGGAATACAAAGCTGGTCTAAATTTTACCCTTGACCCCCTTCAGATTAACAAACTTGTTTGGAGAACAAAGCGTAGCTGTTAGTGCTGTGAAGGCCTAAGGAGCTTTACAGGCACCAGTCAAATTGCTTTTCCAAGAATTTTCAAGAACACTAGTGAAGCATTAAAAAAAATAGCATTTCTTAGTATCCTATTAGCCATTTCCAGTCCCCCAGAAGCATGGGGCTTTGTGCTTCAGCTGGCAATCTGCATCTAATAGGTGCAGGCCACCAGCCTGCTCTGCCATGGGCAGCCCAAGCCCTGGGCCAGCACCCTTGAAGAGCTGGTGCCCATCACACAAAGGACCTTACCCCTGATCCCAGGAGGGGTTGGCAGAGTCACTGCCTCTAATGAGCTCTGTCATTGTCTGGGAACAAAATCACGGCTAATGGCAGCCATTAGCACCTGTCAGCACAACAGCCCATAATAGGGGAGGATGTTTTATAGACAGATGCCCTTAATTACAGACGAGTTGCTAAGCTGCAGGAGCTTAACCGTTTGTGAGCCAGGTCAAAGCCCCCAGCAGTTGCCTTAGCTGCAGACGAAAAATTATTTCAGTTTATCGAGTCTCGACACTGACCTACATGTTAAGCATAACAGAAGAAATAAAAGTGATTTCCCACCTCTGGGATAAGGGATGCAGGATATCATGTGGTGGTTGCTAGGATAGGTTAATAATGTAAGTGCATAAAAATAGGGATTTCTATTTGTTTCTATATTTATCCCTAAAGTAACTACTTTAGCAGGGTATTAGCTGTACTGTTTCAGCACTGTAAAACAGTATTTCAGCAAGCAAATAAGCAAATATTGCCACTGTCACTGTACTGTGTCACAAATCAGACCTAACAGTACAAATCATAGAATGTGGTGAAACTTCCACGCTGGTATCAGTGCTCGTTTCACTCTTCTCCAGAAACTCAGCTTGTCAAGACCCAGATGAAAGGGTTGGGAAAGCACAGCACCACTGACAGTTCAAACACTCCTCACAGGTCTGCGGGGGGAAAAAATGTAAGTACTAGGAATGCAGCAAATGCAAATAGGTAAAAGGCAGGAGACATGATTTCTGGGCAGACATCCTCTGGTTGGACCTGGAAAACTGCTCTCCTGCAAACAGAAACTAGTGAGAAATGAGAGCAGGGAGGGAGCGACCAGCCCAGCAGTCCTTGGTACTGGCAGGTTTGTGTGGAGGGGTTCTGGCAGAGGAGGACTCACATGAAGAAGGTTGTGGAGGACTATCTCCATGGGTGGGATCCCACGCTGGAGCAGGGGAGGAGTGTGAGGAATGCAGTCACTCCCCAGTAAGGAAAACAGGTGACTGAAACCCCTATACAGCCCCCTCCTCATGCCGTCCTGTTAGGGTGAAAATCATGAATGAAGTCGAGTCCATGAAGGAGGGAGGGGGTGAGGGGTGGGTGTTTTAAGAGCTGTTTGTACTTCTCATTATCTGACTCTGGTTTCTCTGTGTGTGTAGTGCAGTGTAATAAATTAGAGAGTTTTCTTGCTTTTCTTCTGTCTTGAGTCTGTCTAGCCCATGATGCTGACTGCAGAATGATCTCTCCCTGTCCTTATCTCAACTCCAAAGACTCTCAATATGTATTTTCTCCCCTGTCTAGCTGAGAGGGGAGTGATAGAGAGACTTTGGTGGGAGTCTGGCAAACCACTGCACAAAATTATATTCCCTGTGGCTGGAAATCATAGAATCCCTTGGGTTGGAAGAGACCTTTAAGCTCATGGAGTCCAACCACAGGCTAACCTTGCCTAAGTCCACCTCTACACCATGTTTTTCAGCACATCATCCACTCACCTTTCCAATCCCTCCAGGGATGGGGGCACCACCATTGCCCTGGGCAGCCTGTTCCAACACCTGACAACCCTTTCAGGGGTGAAATTCTTCTGATGTCCAACCTCAATCTCCCCTGGGGCAGGTTGTGACCATTTCCTCTCATCCTATTGCTTATTAATCAAGAGAAGAGACCAACCCCACCTCTCTGCACCCTCCTTGCAGGTACCTGCAGAGAGTGATAAGGTCTCCCCTCAGCCTCCTTCTCTCCAGACTGATCAGTCCCAGCTCCCTCAGCTGCTCCTCGTAGAACTTGTGCTCCAGACCTGTAAAATCCACTGAAGTGAAGCTGAAGGTAGTGGCAAAGTCTCCCACTTGCACTGATGACCTTTCACATTGCCGTGCTACGATACCCAGTTTAAAGGAGGGAACCAGCACAGGTGGGCTTATACAGAGCTACATATTGTAATGTGCCCTGAGACTTACACTAGATACATTAGGAGTGATGCCACACACATCCAGGACCATTTAATTTCCAGGAGACTCACTCCAGACTGTAACTGCTGTAGCTGTAACAGCACCACATGGTTAATTTGCAGATTAATGCAATCTCAAGAGGAGCTTTAGAACCGTGTGCTGTAAAAATCTAATTGGAATGCCAATGTCACTGTCACAAGTGCAAGGTCTCAGACCTAGCTCATGGTGGGCAGCAGATGCACACCCTTTAGGGACAAAGTAGGTGGGATGTGACAAAAGGAGCTTGTTTGACCCAAACTGCATCACAAGATCAACAGACAAAGCACCACTCTTGTTGTGCTCTAGTGAGAATTCATTCACTGCTGCATGTTGATCCCTGAACAAATATTTCCACTCTGGCTTATTGCAATTGCTACAGATACCACCCTTCCTTACTGCATTCAAGGCAGGAACAGACTACTTTTATAGGATTAAGCAAACTGTTGTTTGTCCAGAATGGCCAGGTTAGAAGGAGGACTGTCTTCTGGGTGCCCTCAGGAAGCTGTCCCTGAAATCTGTGTCCAATCAGACTCTCTAATACCATACAGCCTCATTTTTCATCTTATACTGAGCAAAACTCCCTCTGGGTCTCTTCAGACGGCTGTTGTTCATTATCTTTAAGAGATTGCAAAGAACCACCAGCATGTTTTCTCTTCTTTTTGAACTGTCCTGTTCCCATGAACCTATTTAACATAAAAAGAAATAACAAAAAAAAACCCAAATTCAAAACCAAACCCAAACAAACGAAACTAAAATCTTCATCACACCTGAATGACTAGTGAAAAGCTAAAGGAGTGTTCATCTTGCCTCCATTTGTTTAGTTGGCTGCTCAGAGTTCAGTGGTTTCTAACAGAATCCATCCTTAATCCTGTCAGTTAGGAGATAACATACTGCAAGAGTAACCCCAGACATCCCATAGCTTACTCTGTGCTGTTCACACCATTAACTCTGTGCTTGAGGGGGCTGTCTTGTATTCATTTGGACAAACAACATGTGGGCACAATTAGATAATCTGAAAATCTGCTTCTGAGTTTGGGGAAATGTCTTTCTGAGAGACACATTTGATGCTTTGTCCAGAGCTTATGCAATGTGCTGGCAGCATACAAAATCCTGTGCTTTTTCACTGCCACTATCACTATCACTTCAGTGGTTCCTTGCTGACAGTCACCCAAACCACTACTNCCCCCAAAACCACTACTGTGGTTTGGGTGACTGTCAGCAAGGAACCACTGAAGCTGTCTTTCTCTTCTGCCATCCATTGTAAGTAGATAAATTTAGCTGAGTAATAAAGTAATTTAGAAGAAGTATGTTAGTAAATAAAGTAATTCAGGGGGTTTAATGAGCAAAGCATGACTGCAAATTAAATGTGTCTTGCTCAAAGTCATCAGGTTTAAATTATGAGGAAGACACATTGCAATTTTCTTGTGAAAAGACAAGGATCAGGCATTGCTCTCTGGGACGTGCTCTTGCAGTCCTTCTGGTTTGAGTTGGGTTATACAGTGCAAGCTGAGGGCAAGGGTTTTGCTCTAAAGCAGGTACAGCCTGGGGATCTGTGATCTCTCTTTTGGTGGGTGCAGCTATCAGCAAACAGATGGGTAATTTTAGAATGAATGACCAAGCTCACAACAAGCCATCTACAAAATAAACACTCCAGGGCTAACCTGAAATCAATAATGCTTTACATAAGGAAAATAACCCAGATGGTGCCTAAATCAATTTAAATGTACTTAGAGATGTTTGCTCATCATTTAAAGGGAAAGGTGATAAGATTGCAGGGATCTTAATATCTCTGTTTAGACAGACCTCTGAAATGTTGGCCATGCTAACAGCTGAGATTCTGCATGTTGGCTTATGCAAGATGAGCTAAGGTCAGCCATGACCTAGATGTGGGGAGAGTCCTTCCAGAAGGTCTCCCAGATGATTGCTTTAGATAAAGGTGTCTCTGCAGTGACAGAGAAGGGAGGAGAGAGTATCACAAACCTTATGGTGAGCAGATGGACTTGGCATGTGAGGCTTTTCATTTTGCTCCTCATGTTTTGGAAAGGCTAGTAGGGTGCACTTAGCTGTGTTGCTGCAGCTTTAGGGAACATATGATTAGGCTCCCACATAATCTTTTAGTCAGAGATGCTTTTCTGTTGGGTTGCCTGCTAGGGTGGATCTGTATGTTAGCTATATTTTGGGACATATATGCTTCCTTCTGCAGTATTTTGTTATGATGTGACTAAGGAAAAGTGGTGGTATAGGGAGGGTGTTAACTCTGAACTCCCAAATGTTTTGTGTGCACCAGCCCCTCCTTCAAATTTTGTGTCCAGACTTGCTCTGCGAAGGATTTTTTGGACAACACAGCAGGATGCACCAGGCTACAGTGAGCTCCAAAGACACCCCCAGGTCCCAAACCAGCTGTTGTATTGCTCTTGGAGTGCTCTGCCTGGCTTGGGCAGCCTGGCTGGCTGCAGTGGCCTCCTCACCACACATTGGCCAAAGCTCTCAGAGGAATCATAGAATTGTCTTGGTTGGAAGGGACCCTTAGATCATTGAGTCCAACCATCACTCTGACCCGCCAAACACCACCAAACCATGTCCCTCAGCACCACATCTAACCATTTTTTAAAATACTTCCAGGGATGGAGACTCCACCACCTCCATGGGCATAGAGTTCCAATGCCTAACAACCCTCTCTGAAGAAGTTTTTCCTAATATTCAATCTAAACCTCCCTGGACATAATTTGATGCTATTTCCTCTTGTCCTACCACTTGCCACTAGGGGGAAAATATCAGCTCCACCTCTTCTCAACCTCCTTTCAGATAGTTGTAGAGAGCAATTAGGTCTCCCCTCAACTTCATTTCCTACAGAGTAAAAATAACCAGTTTCCTCAGCAACTCCTTGTAACATTTATTCTCCAGTCCCCTCACCAGCCTCATTGTCCTTCTCTGGACACGCTCCAGCACCTCAATGTCTTTCCTGTAGTGAGGAGCCCAAAACCTTAAGGCAGTACTTAGGGTGGGACCTCGACAATGCTGAGTACAGGGGGGCAGTTCCTTCTCTAGTCCTACTCAAAATGGAATGTGGTTCAGGGACAGATCTGTAGGCTCGATGCATCTTGGCCAGAGTAGTTTGTCCTTGAAATGTCAGAGCTCTCTGTGCTGTCAGAGGTAGCAGCAGTGCCATCAGCAGACCTCTGCTAGCCTGGCTTCTGTGACTGGAAGACCTGTCAGCTGATGAGACCTTTTCTTCAAGGTCTGCTTTCCACCTACCTGGGTGACTAAGTGGAAAACTTGTTATGAAGGAGCTATGTCTTGCTGTTCCTTGTGAAAGAAGCCCTGGATGTAAGGACAGAGGCACCCAGCTACTAGAAGTGAGGTGCTGGCCAGGCTGAGGGGACCTGAGTGTCTAAGTTATGCCCTGAACAACCAGACACCATCTCAGCTAAGAGGCCCTGCTGCTGCCCTTGGAATTGTCTCACATGTCCTCTGTAATGGCCAGTCCTTCACCTCCCTACATTGTTCCAGGCTTATCAACTGGCTTGATGGATCTAGAACAACTTTTGGCTACTCTACTAAAGTGCTAAAATAATGACTGTTTCTTCCTTCCCATCAGGTCAAAGATACCCAAAGCTCTGTTGGTGCAAGATAAGGCTGGTGGTAAACACACTGTCCCTGGCACATCTTAACAAGTTCTTGACTCTAAACATTGGGTTTTCTGTCTTGTAGCATCACTCTGCTGAAAGATGTCTGCATCCTTTTAGTCTTTTGGGACTAATCCCAGTCTTCTACACATCCCTCTTTGTACATGGTAGGAAACAAGAGGTGACAAGCACAGGCTGAAGCCAACATAGGTGAGCAGCCTGCAAGATGGCTGGGGAGGAGTGGAAAGCCTGATGGTGGTGGTGCTGGTATCTTCATGACTCCATTCTCACCTCATCCCTAATCTTTCCCATCTCAACTTCTACCTCCTAAATATAGACTCAGAAATGTGCCAGGAAATGGCTAGTAGTTTGGGCAGAAGGCTGGTTTGTGCCCTAAGTGTTCAGCTCCAGCTCATGCATTATAGAGAGACCAGAACCAGGCATCCAACCATCATGGAGGAAGGTCCTCAGAGCTCTTCTCCAAAGGCCTGGAAGTTCAAGAAAGCCCAGAAAGCACTGGTTTGTAAAAGCAACTACTAGCAAGTAGGGAAGAGGACCTGGAGGATTGGCAGAAGACACTGACACCTTGGTAAGGAGGCTAAGCTTTCAGCAAGGAAATGAAGAATGGACCTAGCAGTGAGAAACAGCACCTGTGTACTGCTATGGGCTCCTGTGCTCAGGACTATCAGCTGAGACAATCTTTTTTCTCTCCTCTCTGAGCAGACTCTCATACTAAATATCTTATCAGTCAGCCTAAGCCAGCAGAGCGCAGCGTGTCTGCACAGCCTGAGTGGGATGAGCTCCTCAGGAGACAAGTGTTTCCAAACATCCAGGAGTAGAGATCAGCCATGGGAAATAAGGTCTGTGGGTGGGTTTAATGAAATGAGCTCTAGCAGACACCCAGAAAGTGGGTTTGCAGCCCCATTGGATGATGCCTGGACCCCACCAGGCTCTGGTTTAGAGCTGGGGGAATAATGGATAAAGCACAGCCGTAAAAATCCCTGCAGTGAGGAACACGTGGGCCCATGAACTCAATATCTTCCTCCTATTCACATACCAGCAAAGGCCTGTTCTGACCTTAGGTATAGACATTTGCATGTATTGATCTTCCAAACTGACCTGTCTGCCTGTTACACACACAAACCCTGCTGCTTATTCAAGCAGGAATCAAATCCTGCCCCTCTTCTCCGTGCAAGAACAGCCCATTTGGGGAGGATCAGGTTTTCTCAGTTAACACAAGAAATGTTAATAACGGAGCCATTCAGTCAAGATAGTTTACAGCTTCTTGGGAAACTAAAATCTGATCCTTTTTTTCTTCTTACTGGGGCAGCACAAGGATTTATTATTCTACCCCTAAAGAAAAAGCATTCCAGGGATGATGAAAACTGAATTTTCAGGCAACAGCACCAGACTCCAAGTGATGGCCCAGACAGATTGGTTGCCTCAATAAATAAACTGGCTGCAGACAGGACAGCTGTTGTCTAATGCTCAGCAGCGATGGACAGAAGATGTGATATGGGGAGTGTATTTGCCATATATATTTCACATCATCTGAATTAAAACATTGCCAGCACATAAAAATAACACTTGAGGAATCTGATCCCTGTGGGACGGGATTTTGACAGGAAAATGCAAGATCAGGCACCAAGAGTGCAGCAAGAACTGCATGTTGTGGGTTCAACACAGCAGTTCCTGCCACAGAGAGTTGCTGCAGGGTCAGCTCTTGCTGGCCATGGTGGGTGAACTGCTCCAGCAGAAGAAAGGCTTTCATGAAAGTGCCTATTCCCAAGTGGGGGTGATGAGCCCCTCAGGCTTGTCACCAGCTGCAACACTTTGCACTTATCTACACCAAATTTCCTCCCCCATTTCATTGCCTACTCACACAGTCTGGTAGTGGTCTTCTTACTACTTTGAGTAAGTTTTTATCATCAGCAGATGTTGGCATTTTTCTGCTCACTGCCTTCTCCAGGCCATGGATGTGTTGAACAGCACAGGTCCCAGCAGAGAACCCACAGGGTCTTCTGGACACTTCTCTGCCATGAAAGCTGACCATTCATCTCCACCTCCCCTTCCCCACCTGATGTCCTCTGTTCTCTCAATTTCCTTTAAGCCTTTGATAAAGATTAGGTAAAAGACATTAGAACTCCAAGTAGATTTTATCACTGGATCCCCTTCAGTCCCTGTTTGTTGGCCCTTCCCAAGGTCTCCAGAAGGATGCTGAAGAAACATTTCCACTTAGGGGAGCCACATTAGCTCCTCATGAGCAGGTCATGTTTACTTGCTGTTGTTTACATGTTTATGTGTTTATTTCAAACACACCCCACCCACATCCCCACTTGGCCCCTATACACTCCTCTGATAGGTCTGGGAGCTTGAAACAGCCAAGAAACCCCTTCCCCCCCAACCCCACTCCCCCCCGTCTATTGAACACAAGTGCCTTCAAGGACAATGAGGCCTCTATTTCATACATCCCAGACTTCAGAGGGAGATTTTGGCAGGGAGATGAAGGCCCTACGAGGAGGCTGAGGGAGCTGGGGAAGGGTCTGGAGAACAGGCCCTACGAGGAGGCTGAGGGAGCTGGGGAAGGGTCTGGAGAACAGGCCCTACGAGGAGGCTGAGGGAGCTGGGGAAGGGTCTGGAGAACAGGCCCTACGAGGAGGCTGAGGGAGCTGGGGAAGGGTCTGGAGAACAGGCCCTACGAGGAGGCTGANGTCCTGAGAGAGTCCTCAAGCATTGGGACAGGCTGCCCAGGGAGGGGGTTGAGTCCCCATCCCTGGAGGGGTTTAACAGACGGGGAGATGCGGTGCTGGAGGACATGGTCTAAGGGTAGACTTGGTGGCGGTGGGTTCATGGTTGGACTGGATGATCTTAGGGGTCATTTCCAGCCTTAAAATTCTATGATTCTATGATTCTATGATTCTATGAAAAGGCGAAAAGGAAAAGGCGTATGGGGGGTTCTCCATCACAGCCCCTGCCCCGAGGAGCAGCCGTGCATCCCCCCTGTGCTCTCCAGTCCGGTTGCAGCCCTAGAAAACCGCCGGTATTTGTGGAGAGCATCAGCACCGCTTGCGCATGGCAAGAGCGCCCTCTAGTGCACACCCGGAGCTCGCCTTCCTCCACCCCAGCCTTGGGGCAGCTGAGACACGGACCCCAAACCTCAACCCCCCAGGCCTTAAAGAAAATGTGCTCCCCATGGGCCGAGTACTGACCGACTGACGCCTTTGCCATGGGAACGCAGGAAGGAAGAGGGACAGGGAAGAGTTGTTTTAAAGGTTGTCCAGTGCTTTAGGAAAACTCAGGTTATTTTAACTCCTCAAACAGGATGGAGATTTCAGCATCGCTATTGAAGCATCCCTCTGAATATTCACGTCAGGTTTTGCACACTTGATGTCTGGAAGCAAACCAGTGAGAAATGTGTCCCATCCTGTGTCACTGAACAGCTCCACAACTCCAAAACATGTCCCATCTGCAGAAACCCCTACTGAGAAGAGCCCAGCTCCTGCATGCCAGGACACCCCTGTCCCACTGCCTTCCCTCCGAGGACCGGTGTGGTGAGCATCATGAGGCAGTGACAGGCCACCTCTGTGCACAGGACTGAGATCCTGGGACATACCTTCAAAAAGAGAATACCTGGCTCAGGGTAGGAGCTCTCAGGAGCAATCATTTGAGTCATTCATGATCCTTTTATCCTCTGCTGATACTGATACTTGCAGAATGGCATAAACTCTCCATGTGGCTGTTAACACCTCACAGGGCAGTGTCCTCCAGGGTGTTTGGAGAACAAACACCAATGGGCATCATCAAAAGGTCTGGGTGGGCTTTGGTTTTCTTTGCCATGCCAGTTCCAAGGTGTGGTGCTGCAAGTGGGCATTGCCTAGTTACTGGAGAAGGAAGACTTTAAAATACATGGCCAAGGCAGTCTGAAGGGAGGTGGTTTTCCTCCAGAGGACCTGTCTGAAGCCATTTTTCTCTGAGCCCAGGCAGCTGACCTTGGAGCAGTGCCAGCAGATGAGTTCAGGCAGAATGAGGTAAAAGCATTTTTTTTTCCCACAGAATATGGATGATTTGTCTACATTGATTTTTGACAATTCTTTCAAGCTGAGTTTGTTTTCAGGGCAAATGCTAATTTTCTTTTTAATCAGAGTAAATTCTATTCTGCTTTCCATTATCTAAGCTATTTCTTCTGCTATTTCTAGAATGCCACCTTATCCAGTTGAGACAGGACAGAGATGCAGAACCAAACCAGTAAGGTTACGCTCTCACTCTGCTAAACCATTGCCTTGAGTCCCAGACCAGGATTAGGGAGGCTGCAGTATCCCTCAGGTAGCCTGAGCAAGACAATCTCTCTCTCTGCCTCATTTCCAAAGTGGGATAATGGCCCAATCCTTCAGCCCAAAAGTGATTCTCTGCAGCAGGGATCCAAGGGTGTTAGTTAAATTTCTTTCAAAAACCCTTAAATGAAGCTGCCCTAAATTACACCATTTAGAGTAACGTGACAGCATCTGTGAAAATTGCGTTTTCCCAATTGTTGGCTCCTCCTGAATTTGGGAACATGTTAATTTTCTAGAGCAGCTAAATAGTTTCCTCTGATGAATAAGAAATGAATAATAATAGCAGTGCCTGCCTTCCCGAGGCTCATGTAGGACTTACCAGCAAGAAATTAAACACAGTAGGAAATTCCTTGAAAGAGTTGGAAAACAAATGATTGATACGATCTCCCCCTCCCTCACAGCTCTGTGATCTGCTTTTAGAATGATTATTAAACACAGCAAAATTCATTTGGTGCTGTAACATGAACAAGACAAATTACAGTCTCTGGAGCTCAGTTAATTGCTAAAGAACATACTGACCCTCTGTGGGTTCATCAGTTATGGTAACTAATGAAAAGAAACGTAAGCCTTGCTACATGGATCTGCAGCCAGACTGCCCTCCCTCTGCATGCAGAGACAAGCCCACCTCCACCCTGTGGGCTGTGGGGCAAATGATGGCACATGAAGCATCTTCACTAACCAACTGGGCAAAATAAAAGGATGTGGATGCCCAGGATCCATTGAAGAGATGAGCAGCTCAGTGATCAGACTCCCACCCTCGCTTTGCTGCAGATACCCTGAAGGGTCTTGCTAAGATGTTGAGTCCTCCTGAGGTGGGATTCATCTCACCTAACTTTAGATCTTTGGAAATAATCCTAATTATTATATATCCAAATACACTGGCAGCTCCACACCTTTCTGCAGGATTACCACTGTGATCCCAAATCTCATGGCAACTTGACTTTGAAGGGTAATAAGATTGCCCTAAAAATGACTGGGTAATAGGTAGGGATGAGAGGGGGTTCAGGCCAAATTCAAATGATCATTTCAATTTTTTTTGCATTGTCACAGAGGTGGAAGTTTGAGATTTGCTTGTGGAGTCTCAGTGCTCAGTGAAGGCACTGTGCGTCACAGGAGTCATGATAAATTCATGAATGCTGACAATGCTGCATGAAGCTTCATAAACAGAACCATTGCTCCATTTTCATCAAAACACACACAAATTATTTTTTCTTCTTTTCTTGTTCTCCATTATATTGCACTAGAGCAAGATGTAAAATTATTAATAGAATAGTCCATTAATTTTATGATATTTCATTATTCAATTATTTCCTCCATTATTCTTCCACATTAAATCTGAATAATTTATTCAGTGAATTTTGCAAGCAAAATGTTCCATGCATAATTTTCTCCTTTGTTAATATTCTCCCAGTTCTAATTGTCCATGAGAATTTGATCTAATACTCTACAGCAAAGCAACCTGAAGACAAAAGGCCCAACACAGCGCTGTGCTGAGCGCAACTGTTGGTGGTTGTTCCCCAAACCACCAAGTATGTGCTGTGAAGCCAGCAGAAGGAGGCAGCAGGTTGTACCTGGCACAGGAGCCAGAAGTAACTCTCACTGTACATGAAGCAGTGTCACTTCGTTTGGGAGTGTAGGACACAGCCTTGAGAGCAGCAGAGTAGGAAAGCAATGATGTGCCTAACTCCCTTCTCCCAACATGGCCCTCTCAGACCCTGTGCAAAGAGCTCTGCAACCCCTGGACAGACATCAACACAAGACAGAAAGAAACGCTTTCCCATCCAGGGCATCAGATCTGGTCTGATCTCCACCAGAAACCTGGGGAAGAGGCATCAGGTTGGCTATCCAGGCTTCCCTGGGGATGTACACAGCACATGGACTGCAGCCCCCAGCTCATGTGAGAAACTCACCTCATATCATTGTGCTCATACCATGTTGGCTTTGGACATGCTGGAGTTCCACCTTGAACATGCTGTGCCCAGTCCAACCATCTCCACCTGTTCCCCAGCAGCGGTGATGTGCTCCTGGGGCTGTGGAGCTGCTGGAGCCTGCAGCTTGGGTTCTCCTCTAGCACAGGCACACACAGACTGAGCCATCCTGTGGAGGGTCATACACACAGGGTCAGCTCAGAGGGGAGGATGGTCTATAACACCTCCTGCACATGCAGACTTGGGTCCAGCAAGTGTGGGTTGTGTCTGTATCACACCTGAAGTCCTCTCCTGTTGAAAGCAAAATGTGTAAGCACTAGGTTGTGTTCATCTTAGGGGCAGAAGCAGCACTGTCTGTATTGGGCTGCCTGACAGCCTGGACACTCTCACAATCAGCCATGAGAGAGCAGCTCCTTCTGCTGGTCATTCAGACCGTTTGACTCGGACAGGACAGACAAACAGGTCTCTGCAGAATCTTCCCTACACAAGGACACCATGCAGATGACAAGAGATCAAACCTGGAGAAGGCAGAAGTTAGCAACTGAAACCCTTCCCATAATGAATAACATCGATGACTTCTTTAAAAACAAGCAGGTCAAGCTTTAGCTTCAGTTCAGACTTGTTTCCAGCTTTTTGTTGTGCACTTTTTGAAAAGTCCCTCACTCTGCCTATTATGTGCCAACAATTACCAGTTTGCTTGGAGGCCTCCCAGTCTGGGGAGTGCCCGTGAGCGGGGCTGAGCTCGGAGGGTAGGAGACCTGCAGCACAGAGGCTGTTTCCTGGAAGAAGTGAATGAAATGTTTCCAAATGAGAACAGAATATAGTAAATAAGGACCTTTTAAGTGAGAATAATTTTTTTTGAGCCACAATTTTGGGGAACTTCTGGAATTCACTGTCATTTTGATGGAAGCCACAGCCATTGCTGGGATGCTTTTGGCAAATATGGTGAACTCTCACAATTTCCCAAATTAAAACCACAAGAAAACTGAGCCCTTTTGTTGTCATTGAAAACCTTTGACCAGTCAATCACCTTCACTGTTTACTCAGCTCAGCTGCTTGTGCTGTTTTATAGACAATATCCAGGTAAATTGGTACACAGTAACTCCATATCAAGAGACTGCTGGAGCCACGATGAACTCAGTGTTGGCATCATAACAGTTACAGTTCAGGGAACAACATTTTTCCTAGCCTGGTCAATAGATTTGTGGTAGAAATAGTGGTAACACAAAGTAGTAAAAATAGAGTCCCACAAATGCAAGTTTTCCATGGTAAAAGCTAATAACTACTATTTTCTAAAATAACATATTAGTGCTTACCAGCTCAGCAGAAACATATGGACTGTATCAGCCCATTTCAGGGTGTCACCAACCCACATGAGGGGAGATTTTCCAGTCTGTTTGGGCTAAAGTCTCCTGAAATAGTCCTGCCTCTAATCACCCAGAGGAAGACACACCTGAGACACAAAGAATAATGGGGCTACAGCGAAACCCAAGTGCTCTGGCAACCTGAGGAACGGAGTCACCATTTGAAAACACCCATGCCAAGTCCTGTGGAGCATGAAGGCAATAAAACCTTCAGACCACGCTCTCCAGGGAGGTGAATGTCACCCAGAGACTTTGCTGAGCTGCAGAAAAGTGGTTTGTGGTTTGTAATGGCCATTTGAAGGAGCCAGCAAAAAACAGTCTGGAGCCTGTATCTCTTCAGGGAACTCTAGTTTCTGCCCAAGGGTGTTTGGCTGAGCCATAGCTGATGCCTCTGAGTTAGTTCTGATAGGTCTTTCTCTCAGCAGATCCAGGGTTGCCATAAGCTCTGTGGGAGGAACCTGGGTAACCTAATTCATAAAAGTTTGCACAGGGAGAGATAGTTTTTACTACTGATGGCCAGTGTTGCTCCATCAGTCTTTATGGCAGTGGAGATCCTGGTGTGGATGGTGAAGAGAGATAGGGAAACCAATGGGAAGTGTTCTACAGGAGGACAACATCTTGTTTTTTTCACTCCTGTGGAAGAAGGGTCAAGGCATTATGAGAGTTGTTGTCAAGTGGTTGGACTTCTCCTTCCTCCTGTTTTATATTAAACACGTGCTAATAATCAACCCAGGAAAGAATGCTCATCTGAAGACTTCACACGTTGTCCCTGCCAAAAGCAAAGTGCAACCAAATACAGCCCATACACTGCAGAAACAGTGAGCTAAGGTCCCTCAGGAGGAAGTCTTGTATTTTTAAGAATCATTAAGAAAACACAAAGTGTAGATTAAAAGTAGCATTTTCCATGCAACAATCAGCTTAATTCTGACCTTGCTGCAAGAACTGAGCAGAGGACACAGTGGACTGAGCGAGGTGCACAGCATGAGGCAGCAAGGAGTTTGCATTAGGCTTCGGATGGGGATGTCACCTGTGGTTGCAATACTCTGGAAACAGTTTTCTTTTGTCCACTGTAGACATAGAGCTCTTAAGAAAGGGAAAATGCAAGAAAATAAATGAAGGAAAGCTTTTTTTTTTTCCTTAAGCAGTATTTAATGAGTGAAACAAGTGAAACTGTTGTAATAGTAAAGTCATGTGGTAGAACCTCACGAACATCCCTGTTCCAACACCAATCCCAGTGAATGTTTGACAGAACTTATGAGGAAAAGTAACTGACCTACAGGAGAAGTTCTGGTGCAGTCACTGAACACACATCCCTGTGGAGGACGAAGAAACCTCCCTTCTTGTTAAAGTTGTCCTTTAGGGAAGCCACCACCTGGGATTCTGCATGGTCATCCCGATTTGGGGTGAGGCTCCCCATGCTGGGGCTGGCTCTGGTCTGTGCTGAACAGCAAGGGGTTGTGATGGGGTGACTCCATCAAGAGCAGCAAGGTTGAGTCTAGACTCATTCCTGCTCAGCTCTTGGCAATGGCAGAAGAGAAAATTCATTCCAGATTGCCATTTTTGGTATTCTGGTGCCTCCCAGAGCTGGGCTGATAACAGCAGGGGATGCTGGGTCAGGTGGACATGGGACAGGCACAGAGGGCTGTAGTGACTGTCCAACAGACCTGAGGCAGACTGATGGGCTCCAGGTGCCAGGCACCATGCTGTGCCCACAGGGGTATGCCTGCAAGGGCAATTTTACATCTTTTATTGTAATAATATTAATGCAACAATAGAAGCAGAATATCAGATAAAAGCCTACAAGAGCCAAAAAAACAGTCCTTCATTTGGAGTCAGTTACAGCTGTTCCAAGTCCCAGAGAACATTTGGATTGTGTCCTCTTCAGAGAGGTGAAAAAAATATTTCTTGATATTCATCAAAACCAACCCCTTTAAAATTGGTTCGCTCTTGTGTGTGTCAGACATTTGAGTTAAAACAAAGGTTTTATTTGCTTTTTCTGAAATGTGTGTGTGCACAATTTTCCCAGTGTTATTTTGAGTAAGAAGGAACAGCTTGCTTTGTCCCACCTGTGCTGTCTCTAACCATCACCTTTATCCCTCTAACAGATGTGTTAGAAAGTAATCATGTGTCACACCACAGCTCCTGCTGGCAAACCTGTATGACTTGACTCCAGCTGTACAGGACCTTCTCCTATCTCCTAGCCAGATCTGTTCATGATTGTCTAAATAACCCATTTCTTGCACTATCATTACTCTTTAGAGATCCCTTCCTTCCCTAAAGTTTACTCTGCTGTTTCATTTACTCCTCTTCAATCACTCCCATTCCAGCCTGGCTTCACAAACCAACCTTTTCATCACCTTATGGAGAACAGTCTCCTCATGCCCCTTTGTTGCATTTGCTCCAATTTCTACTCACCATTTTGAACCTCAGCTGTACACAGTGTTTCTGATGAGGTTTGATCAACAGCTTGTGCAGCAATACTAAGGTGAGATTAATAAAACCTCCTGTGGAAACACTTTATCTGTTGCTGCCTCATACCTTTCAGAGTTTTCAGTTACATCACAATAGTGGCAAGACAATTACAGTATTTGAGTATTTATCTGCTTGTCTTTCTTCTCACTGGAAGCCCTATAATACAGCCAAATTCTGATACTGAGCCCACAAATACATGACCAAAAGCCTCACTTAGGAATTTCATTACATTTCTATTGCTCCAGTCCCTAAATTCATCAAATTCTTTGGATCCTCCCTCGTCTTTCTGTTCAGCAATTTCACCACCTCATTCCTGTTTCTTCTGCCATGGTCACCAAGTAGGAGATCAGTTTGATATGCTCCAAGGTTGAGTCCTGAGATCTCACCACTCCCCCACCCAAGCCCAACAGCTCCCATTTCAGCACAATGTGTGTGTGGTTTTTCTAGCTAAGTCTTTAGCTCCTTACAATTCTTGCAGTAATCCTCATCTTTTCTGGGTTAAATAGTAATTTCCCAGGAGCCACTGTGTCAAACACTCTACTGAAGCCCATGCAGTTGAGATCTGCATTTCCTTTGCCTAGAGTATCTGGTATCTAATTGAAAGAGGGTACTGGGTTAGTCTGTTCTGAGCTCTCTTGGATAAATATGCAACCCTTCTCCTCCTAGACTCTACCTTCACATCTCTCATCTTACTTTTGAAATTTGTTTTAAATTCTCATGTAACACGGGGGTCAAACATCATTGTTTCTGCAGTTTCCATACTACCCTGTTCTGTTCAGCACAGAAATTGTCTGTTAAATGCTCTGATTCAGGCTTTTGCCTCGGGCATAGAGATGTCCAGTTCAAAACTCTCATTTATCAGCCTTTTTTAATAAAAATTTGATCTATTAGTGTGGAGCTGTAGCACCTCATTATTTTAAGACTTGATCCAACCTTGCTGTCAGGTAAGCCCCACATTTTTCCTCATCCTTCTGTTATTCATAAACCTAACACCCATTTTTCTATGTGGAAACCTTTGTTTCTCAGCCTTTTGCTCCTATCCTCACACCTCACAACTCACTGCTCATATCCTTCCTAAGCTTGTTATTTGTGGAGTCACGTAGGAGTCATCCCTACCACTTTCTCCTCCCTCCACTGAGTTGTGAATTCCATGGCTTTGGACCTTTGCTTAAAGAAATCCCACACCTCCTCCACATATAACTCCCTGAGCATCTGTGTCCAGTTGACAGTTTCTCCTAACTCGCCCTTTTTGAAACCAAACCCCACTTAACAGGCTTAGTCATGGATTTTTCCCTTCCCTTTAATTCAAACTAAATCAACTAATGATCACACAATCCAAGGTTATTTTCTATAACCAGTTCCTCTACAGAGTCTTCATCCCTTGTCAAAACCTTGCTAAAATAGCATTCACCTCTCATTATTTCCATGACTAATTGATGAAGAAAGTGGTCATTGTTTAATCCAGGAATACCTGGCTCCTTCTATTAATAAGGTCATTTCTCTTCCAGTCTCTAGCCTATAAGGTGATGCTTATTGATATGTTCTTGCTAACAGATTCTTCGGGTCTTGAACTGGGCCTTGTAATTATGTTTAATGGGTTTTATGTTGACTCTAGGTATGTTGGAAGACAGGTTTAAGGAGGTCTACAAGAAGATCTACATTTGGTAACATACTAGAATTGCTAGTCATACCAGAAAACTACTAAAAACCACGTTCAAATTAACTCAAATAACCTGCTTCACTATTGCACCCTTGCAATGAGACAGATGGTTACAGGTGAGCTCTCTGCAAAGAAAACTCATTCATCAATAGCTTTGAAAACTTATCAACCATCATTTATCATTTCAGTCTCAGAAATGTGCAGTGATTTTCCAGTACAGTGCTTAAACTAAACATGCCTGTCCTTAAATCACTTGTCCATATTGTGCTGTGTGAGCACACTCTCCAGGAGAGAACAGAGGACGGGCAGGAATCGGCCACTGGCTCTGCTGTGCTGTGTCCCCAAACGTGACACGTATTAGCAGCAGTACCAGGGGGAGATAAAGTTCAGGTACAGTGACCATGACCATAATTTTAATAGACTCTTAATTTCAGTTTTCCAAGCTTAACAGTATTTCAAATCACACTTTAACTTTACAGTCAAGTGATTTCTACAACCACAGAGTGCAAAACAGAATTAGATTATTATTCCATGTTTACTGAGCCTTGCAGTCTCAAAACTGCAAAACAGGGACTGATTCCACTTTCTTCATGGACATCATCTGCCTATTTCCATATTTTTCAAGGAAAGGAACAATCTTTGAGGCAGACAGCGGGGGAGTCTCCCTGCAAAGGGCTTAGATGAATTGGGGTTGTACCCAAAGGATGGAGTCGTGGCATTTTCATGGGTCACACTGCCCACCCATCATCCCCACACATCGGTGCCTGTGGCACCTGGACAGACCCACAGCACCAGGAAAATGCTTAATTAAAAAAAAAACTCTGATTGCTTTTGGACGCTAGAGGGAGGTGCCTGTGCTGATACAAGCGCCGGAGCCCAGAAAGCGCTGCGACTTTAAAGCGTTTGTAGATAACATGAAAACATCAAAAAGGAACTTGAATCCGTGTTACTGGGCTGACAAATGGCAAATGAAATATAAAATAAAAGCTGTCAACTAACAAATGTGCTGCTGAGGGTATGGAGAGCTATTGAAGGAATCACACGGGAGGGGAGGGCTGTGGGTGCAGCTCTGGGTGATGGTGGGGAAGGAGCTGTGCACGAGCGTGTCACAGAAGCGGATGGGAAGGGAGAGGGATTTTAAGGAGATAAGCAGAAAGGATGCTGAATCCACAAAAATTGCTCTGCAAATCCCACTCTCTGACAGGTGTCTGGACTCAAGCACAGGGAATTTGCCAAGCACCAGGCTTCTTCCTGCCTGTATCCCCCCAAGACGCTGCAGCAAAGCTGTCCCCTGACGCTGAGGGGTGGGTCCATGGGATGGTGGGGGTAGCTATGGGATGACTACAGGACCACAACAACTTGTGGGATCAAAAGGTCTGTTGACATGGGTCTGGCTTGTTCTCAGTTTGGGATGGAGGGGGGACCTCACTTGCAGTTTGTGCAGGACAAAGACCTGGACAATTGCATTTCTCCCATCCTGGAGTGCAGCAAAACAGAAAGAAGAGGAAGATAAAAGCAGGCTGCAGTGTGATGGGCCAAGGAAAACTCGTGTGGAGAACAAGTCTCACATTTCAAAACTGCTGTGGGGAATGAATTTTCCAGTTGCAGCATCTGCCCCTCAACTTCATCAAACTGCATGTACCCATGTGAATCCTCCAGTTGGTGTATTTACCCACTTTGGCATGGGACAGTGTTGCTTTCACTGCACACCCCGTGTGTGCAGGGAGGGAAACGCTGTGCTGCTGTCAGGTGCTGCCTGCCACATCTATCCAAGCAGCCCAGCCTCCCCTTGCCTGTCACTTTGTTTGGGGAATGTACGGCAATTAGCAGCTCAGACTTCTGACTGTTTCCTGGTTTTTGCTTTTTCTTTCATATATTATTCATTTTTCCTACTTGTATTAGATGTTTGCAAGTCTTCCTGCTTTGAGCTGTGAAGAGAGCATTGGGCTTGAAATGCTTGATGGTGGTGACATCTTGGATTTTTTATGCTAGTGTTTGCTTGAACAATTTTGTGTATGAAAGTGGAATTGATGAATCAGGACAAGAGGGGTGGGATGTGTGAATCAAGTTGTATTGCCACGGGCTCTCCCTGCCTCCCACCAAAAAAACAGTCCTGGAGGGTTCTTCTGTCCTGCTCTGTGCAAAGGCTCCTTCCCATCCCAGGCCAGGTCTACCTCAGAGGTGTAGGATGCTGAGGAAGAATGAGACTTGAATGCTTTTAGCTCATGAAGGCTTTTTTGTGTACTTTCTGCAAGGTATCTGTCCTAAAAGGACCCTTGTACCCGAGTGTTCTTCATCCAAAATGCAAGACTGACCTTGGTGTTCGGTGGCATTGAATGAATTTGTTAATTGTTTCTAAGTTGGTGCCTCTCACTTCTGCAAAATTTCTTAATGTATTCCTGAAGGATCTATTAACAAAAATGGATATTACTTTTTATATATTTATAAATTTTGGTGAGTTAGCTCACACAAACTCTCCCTTTAGCACTTCCCAAAAGCTCCATGTGAATGTGGATTTCCCTCAGCACCTGCAACAAGCCTCTCTCAGGTGCTGGGGTGAAGCGTTTCCTGGAGAAGACTGACTGAATCAGCAGCATGTCCAACCAGAGTGGCTGAGAAGCACATTTCCAGACTCAAATGCCAAAACTGATATCTGAAGGAATATTAATGGTACAGATGCCAATATAACTTTTATTTGGGAACTGCCAAAGAGTGATTTAACAATGCAGAGGTTAAAATGGTGTCTGTCTCTCAGCATCTCAAGAATGATTTTTGATTTGGTTCACACATCACTAACGTCATTTGAACACAGGACCTGGCATTTATTTCACCTGGATTGGCAACTGCTCAGCTCTTGTGAAAACAGGGAATTGTAGCAGAACTGTCCACAATCATATTAAAAAGACTTGCCCTTAAATTTCTGAATCATGCCACATGAGTTTTGAAGGGTCTGCCTTCAGTGCTAGAAATATTCAACATTCCTTTAAAATCTGATTATGGCCCAAGCATCAACATCCTGTTGTTTTAAAGAGAGTGTCAGGGAACAGAAGATTTGGTCAACAAATTTTGAGGAAGGAACATACATATGGGAGCAATTCTTGCTTTTGTCAGAAGAATTAAACCCAGAATTTCAGTGGATTTTAGATAAAGAACATGAAGTTGGGGTGGATAACTTGTCTGATTTTCCAGAAGAACTGAAGTAGATTGCTGCAAGCAATCCTTCCTCCAATTGTTAATTTGATCAAAACATAAAAAGAACTCCTTCATCCAAGTATTTTCCTTCAATAATAGTATTGGGTGGTATTTTTTTTCTCTTCCAACCAATCTTGAATAGTACTGGAAGCACTGATATACCTATTTATGATTTTAGTTGTGTCAGTGTTTTATGATGAAAGAGGAGTGGATTTGACCATTCTTGCTAAGATTTAGGTTAATCTGATCAGGTCTGGTGTATTCTGTTGTTGTGTCCCCAAAACCTCCTGCAGGAAGAACTGATCACTAGAGCCAGGTATGGAGAAATGTAACAAGTCAGTCCCAATGCACTGAGGGTAGAAACATCCTCAGGGACTTTGCTTTGGTCAGATCTCCCCTGAAGGAATAATTATTTCAAAGTGTATCAAATCATGCCATACTGGATGGACTGAGATGGGAGACCAGGATAGTTCTGCCGTTGCACAGAGACTCAGTCCTGTGAACAGCAGGTTGGAGAGTGACTGGCTTGTGCTACCAGGCATGTCTGGGAGCAGCAAACGCCAGGGGTTTTTGAGGGAGATCAGTTTTATATCTACCACTTGTCCAGATGCATTTTATTACAGTTACTTTGCAGCTCTCTAGGAATTTTAATTAGGAATGAGACTGGAAGGACCTGGCACTGATAATTAATGTGGGAGCTGGGACTCATCTGTGTGAGAAAACAATAACAAAGTTAAAGCATTTCAGCTCTTTCCACAGCAATCTGCAGGCTTGGGATAATTCTGTTAAAAGCCCTGAAAAATCTTTAGCAGTAGATGCTCTGTCTCATTGTTCCACACAAGAACCAAGGAGGAGGAAAAGCTGTCCCAAACCAAACCAAACCAAACCCAACCCAATAACAATCTACAATTGCTTTACTGATGGAAAATAGTAATGAGACTGAGAGAAAGGTGAGGAAGTTTAAAAGGATCCTACAGTGAAGCACAGAGGAGAGGAGACTGATGAGGAGTTTTATGCATATCATACAACTTGTGGGTCACCACAGGTTTGGTCCTTGCTCCACTGGACGGGTCTTATGCTGACCAAACTGGAAGGGTTCCAGACCCATTGGGGTTGTACCCATATAAGAAGACATCATCTGATCTTCTATCATGCAGGTCTTGCATTTGCCTTCTACCAAGTGCAAAGTAAAAGCCAGTGTGTTGGAGAAGGTGAGCAACTACTCAGACCCTGAAAGTCAGAGGTCACTTTTCCACTGTTGGGAGAAGCCTGGGTGTGAAAGTGTGCCTTTAACAAAATGATTAGGTTTAGTTTGAGTCATGGCACTGGTCTACAGGATCCATCATATGGTGGCAAGAATGGACTCCTCCACTGGGGGAGCTCAAATCTTTTAATATTAATGATCATCAGAGTTTTGTACTTGGTACAGACATGCCTGGAACTACAGAAACAGCTCCAGGGAGTTGCAAGGTGTACAAAAAAAAAAAAAAACAACATTAAAAACTGTCCAAATTGGAATAATTTAAAGAGAGTTAAAAAAGGGTAGTCAAGAATAGACTTGTTCTAAATGTCTCCATGCTGATTTCACTGCCTCCAAATGTGAGGTACAGGTATTTGCAGAGTTATAAGTAGGTCAGTTATTTTTGTCACTCATTATTACTTGTGAAAAATGTGTGTAGCAAACGTACTAACATACTGTAGCAGCTGAATTTGGGATGCTAGCATTTCTTTTACACATTTTTAGGGTATGTCTAAATGACACGATTTCCTGATTGCAATGTAAAAGCCAATTATTTTCAATGTCCAGCATATTGGGACATGCCATGTGAAACCTCATTCTATCACTGCCTCTGAAAATACCTGTGTCATTTTACTGCACTGTGGTTCTCAAAGGAGCAGGATGCACCTTGCTGAAGCTTGGTGAGCTTGAGTCTCTCACCTGAGCCACGGGAATATTTCTTTTGCTGTTATTTACAGAAATGTGCTCAGCCTTACACAGCCCAGAGTATTCAAGATCCCCTGGCAGGGTATGCATAGTGCCATGGTAGGGTCCATCTACTCTTGCCTCAAACATCAATGCTGTCTGCCTCCATAGTCAGCAGAGAGACTTGGGCACCCTCAAAGGGGAATCCACCTTGTCTGGAGGTGGTGGCTGAACCTTCCACAGGCATCTTTTATCCCTTTATGGACTTGAATGGAGATAGGCATCTTAGATGGACTAGATGACCTCCAGAGGTCCCTTCCAACCCCTAATTTTCTGTAAGATGTTAATGTTAGTGGAGATTAATCTATCAACATCAGCATGGATATTTCCTCCAGGTGATGGAGCTCTTGTGTGTTCACACTTCACAAAACCCCTGTTGTACCAAGATGCTCTAGTATCTCTACTTATAGTATAGTACTTATAGTATAAGCTCAAGTAGGAAAGTCTAAGAGTAATTCCCAAATGTCTACCCACTCTAGAGGCTCATGTCTGTCTGGAAAGTGTGCACATGCCTTTAAAGTAGGGCTTAGCTGGAATGTGGGGACTTTGAACAGGTCTTGGAAGAGCCCTAAACTTGTACCTGAGCATTTTGCATAGATGAGATGCAACCAAGGACTCATCACCCTTGTGTGAAAGCACAGTGGCTGTAGGGCACTGAGGTGCTGCCTCCTGGGCTTCTGAAGAGCCCATGGGGACAGATCAGTTTGCAGGGCTGTCCCTAAGGGGTCTGAATGGTCATGGGGAAAGGTGAAATTCTGGGCCAGGAGGTCTGGTGAGTTGAGCTGGACACCTGGATAGAGCAAAATTAATGTGGAAACTATGTGGAGTTCAGGATAAATTGATTCTTTTAGGAAAGCTGCTGAACATCCCTACTCATGGTCTTTGGGGACAAAAGGAGATGGTCAACCTCTTTTCAGTGGCCTGTGGAGACAGGACAAGAGGCAGTGGTCACAAGTTGGGCCACAAGAAGTTCCACACTGATGTGAGAAAGAACTTCTACACTGAGGATGACAGAGCCCTGGGACAGGCTGCCCAGGGGGGTTGTGGAGTCTCCTTCTCTGGAGATACTCAAGACCCATCTGGACACCGACCTGTGCGACCTGCTCTAGGGAACCTGCTCTGGCAGGGGGTTGGACTCGATGATCTCTGGAGGTCCCTTCCAACCCCTACAATTCTGTGATTCTGAGATTCTTTCCAAATGGTCCAGAGTCACTTTTGGGAAAAAAAAAAAATCCACAGAGCTCATGGAATTGCCCACAGGATTGTCACGTCAGTCCCACAGGGCTTCACTGGGATTTCCCTTGTCCTCTCCGGGGTGTGCAGGGGTGATGGAGGGAGGATGTGCTCCTGCACTGGTGTCCCAGTTTGCACTTGGAGATGTCAGTAATAATATAGATGTTCTGTCAGTGTTTTTGCTCCTGAGCTGGTAATGTTCACTGCAGTTCAAAAAAAAGAAAGAAAAAATTTAGATATTTTTCAGGTAAAATGAAGAAATTTTTCCCCACTTCCTCATTTTGAATAATCTCTTAGGGCTTTTCTTTTCCCTTGGGGGGAAAAGAAAACAAGAAAAAAGAAGTTTTTTCCACTTCTTGCACTGTAGACTCTGGAAAAATTCTGGCCTCGAGGCTAAATTGTGACACTGAGTCCCCCAGAATGATCATTTAATGCATTTTCTTTCAGTATTTTTAAATTTCATGTCATTCAACTTCATAGAATATTCTTTGCTGTTCCAAATATGAAAATATAATGAATCAGAAAATTACTTCTTTCCTCTAGTCTATTCATTATTCCCCATTACCTCACCTAGTCCCCACTTTTTTGTGTGTCATTCAAAACCTAATACTCCCCATCTTTGAAGTCTGTCTTCACAAGAGAGCCCTTCTCTTTCTCTAATACCTATTTTGAGATGGAGTTCTGCTATTCAGAGATGCCTAAGGGTGATCCTCAAAGATGTTTAAACATCTAAATTCCACAGAAATTGAAGGGAATGAGCTTTCTAAATGCTTTTGAAAGGCTGGGGCTTGTACTTGTGCATTAGGTGAATTTGAAAGCCCAGCTCTGAGCAGAACTGAATGCAGCTGCAGGGATGACATGCAGACAATCTGGGCCACGGTTTCAGGATGTTCTTTGGATTTGTGGTTTGTTTTTTTTTTTTTTTTTCAATTGTTCCAAAAAACCAGGCATTTATAAAAAATTGTTGGGTCCATTTGGACATGCTCTAAGTGTGAATCTGTAATTTAATTCTAACAACTGGGTGTGAAAAATACTTTGAAATGCTCCCTCGCTTAAATATCAGAAAAGTTGACCAAAACCAGAGGAATCACACACAAAATTACAGATGGTTCTCACCAGGCAAACAAAGAATTTGCTGTTGAGCAAATAAGCACTTGTGAGCGATTCTGAGCACTGCTGCTGATCACCTTATCGTGACACTGACCTGTGGACCCAGTTACCCATTCTGAAATTTCCTATTCTCCTTGAGTAGGTTTTCCATCTCCCAAACCTCACTGCTCTTCCTTAGACCATTTCATTCATCTGATTTGACTTCTAATATGTCTGAGGCAGAGGAGTTTAACTGACTTTTAAAACTGGGACTCTATTAAGCTAATACAGTGCCAGCAAGAATGGTACTTGACTAGGTACATAGATAATTATTTTTTTCCCAGCTCAAGGAGATGCCAAATTTCTGCATCCCCCAACCAGTGGTAAATAACCCCCAATTAAACTGACAAAGCCAGGCAAGAAGTTGGCACCCCTCCCCTCCACACACCTACATTGCTGCTGTAAAAATATATGCAAGCAAAGCCAGAGAGGTGCAGGACTGAGATGTGAACATCACCTGTGTAAGAAAGGAAACCTGGGGTGTCTTTATCTGAGCAGGAAAGCACCACTCCTCCAAAGCATGTAGGAATCCTGGCCTCCTTGTGACTTTGTCCTAGGAACCCTGTGCAAAAGGTGCAGCCTTCTGGATGCTGTGGTAAATCCCTGCTTCCACAGAGACAGGAGCTCAAAGCTGGAAATTTCATTTGGAAATTTTTTTTTTTTTTTAAAGAAAAAGAAAGAAAAAAGGAGTGTGGGGAGGTGGAGTCGAATAAAAGAACACTCTTCCTGGTTTTGCAGGGTTGGGTGGGGTTTTTTTTGACTTTTGCTTTGTAACATCTCCCACCACCGCTTACACCCTCCTGTACATGTGTGATGAGTTGGCGCCGAGAACACCTCCAGGAGAAGCAACCAGCATCTGCAAGGACCCCGTGCTACCTGTAGGGTGAGTGGAGACAACAATCCAAGCAGGGTTGATACACAGCCTGTTCCCAGAGGGAGAGGAGAAGTGTCTGTTTGGTGCACACTCCCCACCCTTGTCTCCAGAGAAGGGGATGTGGAGGAATGGCATAAGGCAGGGAAAGATTATACTGTGAGATGCCCACTGCTGGTACCAAGAGGTGCAGCTGAGCAGCCATGTTCAGAGGGATACAGAAATGTTCTGGATTTTGGACATGTTATTATCCTGATTTAGTGTCTTCAGCCACTGAGTGGGCTGAAACATGTCACGTCCTTCTGCTGGGCTGGCAGTGTTTAACAGAAGGCAAAACCTGACTCGAATCTGTGTGATGCTGTGGGTTTCAAAAATAAAACCAGAACAGGCTAATTCCAGACATCATTCCTCGTTTTCAAAACAGGCTTTCCTTTGCTGCAGCTTTACAAACCATTTTTAATAACTGAGATGAAACATCAGACTGTGACCTATCACATCACATTGCATCAGTCAAATTGTGTTACATCCAATAATAAACTACTGCAACTGATGTTGCCCAACATGACAAGCCAAATATAAACCTAGAGCTGGAGAATTCAAAGAAAAGTGCAGTTTTGATAAGCCAAGATCTTAAAAATATCTGAGCTGTGTTTGATGGTGATTCTTAGATTTATTCTGAAGTCTAAAACCCTTGGAGAAATTGGACTGACTGTGAGCAGGCATATTTTTCTAGACATTTTTGAGGATATGTGTCCTATAATTACTTCTAAAATAAGCTTCAGTTACTATTTCTAAAAAAACAGCACTTCCTTGCATGAGGCAGGTAGTGAAGGAACAAGAATAAAACTAGGACCTAGAACTCCCTCATGAACTTTAGGGTGACAATATTGTTCAGATTAATCAAAATATCCAATTTCAGGATGCTCCAGGCTAGCAGTGAATTCATGTCAAAAGAAGAGTGCGTGAAAATATGTGGAAAAATCAGAGCATTTATGACTTTCCATCATCATGTGGTTCAGTTAGAAATTTAGTTGTATGGGATTTTTGACAAAAGGGATGAAAATCTCATCAATAAAGCCAAAACAATTTGCTATGGGTGAGACATTTTGGTAATTTTGCATTTTGAGAGCTTTGTTGTTTCAGGACACAGAGAGAACACAGAAAAAATGTTTTACACAGAGTTAGTTTCAGAGTGCAGCAAAAATATAGAATCCTTCAACCTGGAATTAGAATAAAAACTCAGTTTTAAATAATATTTCTCTTTGCAAAGTCCTAATTCTTTCACAAGGAATAGCATCATCTTATTTTCTGATATTCACTGTGTTTTAAGGGTGCACACAGGAGGATGAATGTCAGCATCAGGTCTGAGTTTAGTTAATCTGATTCTTTTTCAAAATGTGAATGCCTTGGCATGGTTTAGCTCAATTTGTTCCTCATTACTTTTGGTCTTGTGTAGTTCCCTATTTTGTTATGGCTAAAAATGTGTCCTCTGTAGCAGTAGCATGGTGTGACTCCAAAGAATTCCATCTCTAGTTAAGTATCAAGAGTAGCTTTTCAAAATTACCTGTGTTTATAAACTACTTTGCACCTGCATTCGAGAGGTGCTGATGTATTCAGAATGTATATTTACCCATAAATACCTATTAAAGCTACTCTCTAGAAGCCTAAATCTCATTGGAATACTTTCTGGCCTTTGTTGTCCAGACAGGACCACCAGCTATCACAAAATCATCATTATTTTGAACTGTTCAGAAGTCCTGAGATCAGTTGGTTACATTTGTTAAGTGCTGTTTTGGGTCAAATACACACGGCAGCAGCTGCTTCCCCGAGAGTTGAGCAGAACTCAACTCCAGTTGTTCTGGGCTCTGTAGTCTCCACACTGGTGTGCTTGGCAGCAAATGCTTTCATACAGTGTAGTTGAAAGACTGGATGATAAGGCCATAAGGATTTCCCAAGTCATGAGTCATCCAAAGGAAAAAATCACATTAAAGCTCAAAGTATTTTACTGCTAAAATAAAACAAAAATTGGAAAACCCCAAATTTTGAAATGACTCTGCCTGTTTACTGGATGCTTTAATATTAACCAGAAGTTTATCAAGCTGCTTCTACCCTTTATATTTCTGTGTTCATGGGGGGAAAAAACCTGCATGGTGTTTCCACTTTTCTTGCTCATTTTCCCTTATTTTGCACAAAAAGAGAAAAGATATTGATAGAGCTGAAATTTGAGGCCAATCTGAGGATATTAGTTTCATATTCGCTTAGTTTCCTGTAAAGCTTCTGCATTTATAGTTATTTTTAAAGAAAAACTAAACTGAAGGTTGAAAGCCATTAGCAATAACTCACTTGGATTTTAACTCATTCTGATGTTTACTTATTTTGATTTTAATGTACTCTGATATTCTTATGCCGTTTGTTGGCATATTTCCATGTATTGAAAAAGCTGAATTGTTGTTACTTGCAATACTGCAAGCAAGAAGGAATAGAATCTCAGGCACACCAAATCACCAAGTTCCTTAAGATTAAATATCTCCAATTTCTATTGATAATGATTTAGTTTAACCCCTTCAGGATTTTTTGTCTTCATCTAGTCTGATACAAATACCTCTAAATTTGTTGAAGAGTTTCTCTTTCTTTCTTCCATGAAATCTCAGAGCCACAATGACCAGAGATACCTTTTTGCTTGGAAGTCAAGGAGCAGGTACCAAGTGATGCCCATGCTCATGTGGGCTGTGTGTGACTGCAGGCTTTCTGGTTCTCTCCTGTCCAGGTGGAGCTTTTGGAAGTCAGCACATCAAGTCAGAAAGCAAAGTGAGTTATGAGATGCTCTCTTCAGTGGATGGAATTGGTGCCCAGATCAAGAGGTTGGTAAAAAAACCTACAGACCCTCAATGTCAAATAATAGTACAGATGTCCCTGGACCCCTGGCTGGTTTCAAGGCTGGGTTGGATGGGACTTTGGGCAACTTGGGTTGGAGGAGGATGTCCCTGCCTGTGGCAGGGGATGGGATGGGATGGGATGGGAGGATTCTGAGGTCCCTTTCCACCCAAAATGGTCTGGGGTTCTGTGATTGTATACCTCACACTGTGGGTACTCACCAGCTTCTTCAAGAGGAGAGAGTGGGTGGGTTGTTTCACACTGTGACTCCAGCCACATGCAGCCAGATGGTAATACCTGGCCTCTTGTCACACACTGTGAAAATGATGATCACTCCCATCCCTTACACAAAATGTACCACAAAGCTCATAGAGGACCCTCATCTGCAGGGCTGACACACAATGACAGCTCAGCACTGCCCTACTGAGATGCAGGGGAAGCTTCTTTTGGACAACAAAATTGTTAACAGTATTAATGTTAAGCCAGAAAGTCACAGAATCACAGAATATTAGGAGCTGGAAGAGACCTCAAAAGATCACTTAGTCCAACCCCTCTACCCAAGCAGGATCATCTAGAGTAGATCACACAGGAACGTGTCCAGATTGGTCTTGAATGTCTCCAGAGAAGGAGACTCCACAATCTCTCTGGGCAGCCTGTTCCAGTAATCCTCAAACAGATCCTCACTGCTGTCTCCCTTAGAATATCCAGGTAAGGGCCTATGCTTCAGATTCAAAGCAAGAGGTTTGTGTTTCAAGGGAGCTTGAGGCTTTCTCCGTTGTTTTCCTGGTGTGTGGTGTGCCTACAGCTGGCTCCAGAGGAGGGGCAGAAGGATCTGCTTTCTCTCAGTGCCAGGATGGCTTGAGCAGGACTGTTAAATGCAATACATCTCCTCCACTGCACCACCCTGAGCAGTTCCCTCTGAACAGACCCTGTGCAGCTCTCTCAAGGGTCTTCTCCAGGTCTGCCCACACCTAGCAACCCCTCACTGCAGGTGGGAGGTGCATATACCATAGATGCATGTCCATGCCCAGCATGGATCTTCCCAGACACCAGCGCTGGGTCTTCCCAACACAGACCAGTAAAACACATGCCCAGCACACCTACTCACACAAGCACACATGTGAGTATGCACCCACCCACCCACCACATTCCACTCACTGACTCATTCCCAGACAAAATCCCCCAGTTTTCCTGACAGGGAATAAACTCAGCCTACAAAGCATCCAGACTTCCCAGGACAGATCCTCACTTTTGTCTTGCAATCTCTGTTAATCTTCATGCCTGCAAATGTTACTCTTTTTCTTTGACAAAATAAAAAAACTATAATGAAAAAAAAGCGAGTTCTCTTTTGTCTGGAGAGACCTTACTCTGCTCCTCTTGTGTGGATGGCATTTCCTACAGATTTCACCAGGAGAAGAGCAAGTTTTGATTCTCATCAACATTTCTCTCATGATAAACAAAATGTCATTCAATGTAGACTTGTGAAATCCAGTTCTGTGCTTGAGGCTGGGAGAGGCGAGTGCTTCACGAGACAGCACTAGTGATCACAAGATGGAGGAGCATCAATAAGTTGGAGAGAATCCAGAAAAGAGCAGCAAAATTGATACAAGGTTGGAAATTGTGACCTCTGATACAGGCTAAGATAACTGGGTTTCTCTAACCTAGGAAGTGGAACAGTTCTCATGGTTGCTATGAAATAATTTGTAGGGAAAAACACTACACTCTCAAGTTACCATATCTTTAGCATTTGGTATTATGGGGATTTTGTGTTGGCCACAGTTATCTAGAAGAGTTGTTAGATGTCTTTTGTTGAAATACTGGGGCGTGGGGGAGTGGTTCCCAGAGCAGTGCAGTGCACACTTAGCCAGAACTTGGCTGTGGGCACATTTGCAGGCTCCAGTCCTCAGGAGTGGAAGAACGATGCCCTTACTTGCACTCAGCTTCAGGAAAGTGAGACCAAGTACATGTGTATCAACAGCAGTGGCTTGTCATTGGACAAAGGTGATTTTCCAAGGGGGCAGCCCTGACTTGTAGGTATTAGGAGATGACAGAACCACCACTTTCCCCTGTGGCTAGATCTGGCTGGTAATTTGGTTAGAAACTTGAGCTTTATTTCTTATTTCAATAAAGTCTTGTTTCATTTTCCAGCCACTGACTTGAGCTACACCTTCATTTTCCAGGTCAGCAACCCCCTGCTCTTTTTACCCAGTACATCTCCCCATGAACAGCATAGTTACATCACTTCACCATCTTTTATAAACTGAGACCACAAATCAAACAGTGTCCCACTGGACACATCTTAGATGTTGTTCCTCACTGGCACCTACTGCATCTCACCTTTTATTACAGGAACCAGTAACACTGAAAAAGAAAACCCAAATTTGAAACAAAAATCTGAGGCCTCAAAGCTGTAAGACTGTAAATGTTCAGAACAGAAATCTATTGTTTGGACCTTTGGTCACCACTACCTGTAACCACTCACCGTGAACCTTCCCCTTCTGCCATCTCCAGGCTGTCATGGCCAGTATCTTACTGTTATCTTCCATGGTTGGCACTAGTGATGCTTTTAACACATACTGATGTCCCTGAGCCCAGTGTTTTTTCCCAATGCCATGCAGTATTGCAAACAGCACATGCAACTTGAGCAGCTGCCCTCAGAGTAGGTGTAATAACACCTGATAGGAGAGCAGCATAACCAAAACAGAAACTAAGCCACAAAATCTGCTTGTAAACTTGGAAAATACTCATAAGTCTTCCGAGCTGAGTTTCACTACCAATTCTTCATCTGCCTAATTCAAATTAGCTTAGTTTTGATTACACTGGCTCCATTGCTCCCCTGGGTTGCAGTGTAGACACTCTGGCACACTACACTCCATCCATTATGTCAGCTGCAATCACAACTGCAGTGTGAGAAAGGGAGGAAATCGGGTTTGTTTGAAATGGTCTATTTTTCCATGAAATCCTGTCGATTCCCATGTTGCTTTCACCAGTAGCTGGAGCTGATTCTGCCTGTTCCATTACTTCACCAGGACTGATGCTGGTTTGCAGTTTCCTCAGGTATGCTCCCCACTCTCTTGGCATGTCATTACCACTCTTGCTTTCCAGATTTTCGCCTTGAACTCATGGATGAGTCAAAAAATGAACATCTGTAAGATGAGAGGTCTCAGTCCACTCTCCTAGAATTTTTGGTATAAGCTACAACAGACTGCTGATCTTTGAATGTTCTTGCACAGCAGATGTAGCACAATGTTTTATCTTTGGTTACTGATGATCTTGTAAATCCTTCGTTGACTTTATGTGGGGAAAAATACATCAACTTCCTTCTTTCCCAGCATATAACAAATATTTATTGGACATAGCCATTAACATTTTTAAATATCCCGTTGACAGTAAATAACTAACAAAGTAATAAGCATTTTTAAAGTACCACTGCTGGCCAATCTCTTGGAAAATAAGCATGTGTGTGGTTGTCTCCAGGTAGCATGGATGCAATTAGCCTCTCTTCTTTTGGAGATGTCCAGATTGCCAAAGCATCCTTTGAAAAGAACACAAAGCTGTATCCCCAGACTATCCCATAGCCTTATGCAATGGTAGAAATACTCTCTGGTGAGGTATCATCACAATACCACCCTGTCTGAGGTTATTGTCTGCAGCTGGTTGCTGCAGTCAGAAGAGGATACTGGAATGTGGCATCATAGGACTTCTAAACAATAAATATATAATAATGCCAGGAAAACCTAATGGCTTTTATTTTGTGATATGACTGAATTGCTCCAGGTCTGTGGCTTTTTTTTTTCTTTTTTCTTTTTTTTAATTTTTTTAACTGGGAAAACAAATATCTTTAAAGCCTTTAGAGTGGAGCTCTAAGCACAAATTGTTTAGGCTTCTCCATACTGGAATGACCTGGTAAACTCAAGGAAGAGAAATGAAAAAAATGGGGGAAAACCCCCAACCAACTTTGGAGGGATTTGGTCTTGAAGAAGGAGTGTAAACACAGACTGCATTAAAATACTTAATTGTACACAGTGTCACAGTGTAGATTTTGTCCTCAATATGAAACTCCAAACACATGTAGTGAAATAAGTTACAGACTCAGAGTTTTGTGGATCTGCATCCTTGGCCTCACACAGGTACAAGAGGTGGGATTGAGTGCCACTCTCCTAAAATATTGTTTAAATGATCTGCTGCAAAATTCTCTTCTCAGATTTTGGCAGCAGAATTTGAGATCAGAATTTGAGATCAATGACAGCACAATGAGTTTTCCCATCTAAAAGGCCAATTGGATGAGACAATCATTTGCTAATTGGTGCAAGAGAACAAATGCACAGGAGATACCAGATAGTACCATATAGGTAATTTCTGACTTTATTTCAGTTGCATAGTCAGGATGCTACACCCACTTCTAATGGTGGTTTTGCTGCAAGAATCCTAGCAAAGGTGCATTCCAGTGCTGTGGTGACCTGTGCTGGCTGAAGATGTCCACTCTGCAGATGAACAAAGCCACAAACTTCCATTTGACCTGCAGATGTTCCAGCCCTGGTCTATTCAACAGTCTGGTCCTGACTACAAAGGCATTAAACTTGTCCTTTAGGCAGCAGCACCTCTGGACATCAGGCAACCTCTGTGTTACATGCCTATCCCCCTGTGTCTTGGTCTAAGATTGTGTGGTATGTCCAGTTAGAGGCTCCCCTAGGTGAAACTATAGAACTATGCTTATTTGTGTGGACATTGCCATCAGTTTTAATCTTTCTCTGTACTTTGGCATGAGTAACAATGCTCAGATTATCATGAGGAAGGCTGCAACCCATTTGAGAGGCTTTAAAAATTGTATCAATATAACCAAACCCTTACAAAATGGTGCCTTTCAGTGTCAGAATCAGCTCAAACTGCAACAAAACCCTCTGATAACAGACACTGATCCATGCTGGGTCAAGGACAAGGTGTGTTACTGTGACCTCAGAGATGGTTCTTGGGAGCTTCATTCACCTTGAACAAGTAACAAGTGTCCTGTGCTGCAGTTGTCCTGATGTGTGAGAGGTGAGACAGAACCTGTTTGGGTTTGTCTCAGAGTCATCCTGCTAGTGTTATAAACAAAAAATATATGACTTTACAAGTTCACAGAGGAAATCTGAGCATTTGGGTTTGTGCCAATTCAGAACACGAACAAAATGCTGAAACATCCAACGAACTGGAAATCTGGACTGGCTGAGGGGGGCTCCTGCTGGTCCAATCCACCCTCCAAGCAGAACCACAGACATGGTGCCAAGAATAAGACACAATTAGTGAGTGGTATTTTATTTTATAGTGAGATTGATGATGTCCTACTGCTGCATGTTGGATGGCAAGGATGTCTGCCATAAAATAACACAGCTGGAATGACAGTGTCTGTCTCCAAGGTTTAGCAAGTCAGAAAAGTGAAATTCCTGTCCTGACCCATGAACAGCTCTGTACCACACCTTTTAATTCAAGCCAGTTTTACACTTCAGTCCCTATCCTTCTCTGAGGAGACTGCAACTGCCTCTGCCAAACTTATCACATCCAAAGAGATGAATCGAACCTAGTTTCAATTTTCCCTTTGGTGGAGTGAATGGGATGGAGCAACAAGGAAAATATTGCTCTTGGAAGCATATTCACATGTCATTCCTTTCAAATACACAGAAAATATACAGTGATTAATGACGGTGATCAACACCAAAGGAAGATCAGAAATGTGCTCAGATATGGTGTTTCCCCCCTTGTCATGTGCCTATGGCCTAAAGCAGTGTACTTGTGTATCACACTTGATGACCTATGATATTTAAGATGCTTGTTTTGGATGTACCTTGGTCTAATACATTTGTGTTATGACCCATCAAACCCTTACCTTTTCCTTGCTGCCATCCTGTTTGTCTGATGGTGATTGACCATCAGCCCAGAAGTTTCTGCTATAGGGAATAGTTGGCACATATTTTGCTATTCCTATTTAAAAAATCCCCTTTCTAGATGATTACCCTAACCATAATTTGAGGAGTGCCTAATGCCAAGCAAAATAAATGGGAATTGCAAGTACCTCTGGGAAAGCACGAAGAGGTCAAAGTGTCTTTAAAATGCAGCAGAGGCACTAGAGAAGCCCTTTGGAGCCCAAAAGTCCCTTCTGTCCATATGAGGTCTTCCTGAGCTTTGATCCCTGCAGCTGACCCTCCTTTAGGCATGGGTGTTGGACTAGCTGGTCTGCAGACATCCTTCTAACCTCAATAGTCCTGAGACTATATACTTGCTCTCTTTCTTCCTTACATGCCTTTCCCTTCTTACCCCATCTCTTGGCACAAATCATAGAATCATAGAATTGTTAAGGTTGGAAAAGATGAGACAATATGCTGAGATCAAGCCATCAGGTTGCTCAAAGACCCATCCCTAGTTTTAAAATTAATACAACAGTCTTCTACATGGCAGGAGAAGTCTAGTTCATTCCAACAGTGTCCAAGACATGGTAAATCACCTACCCCTGAATCAAAATGTGTCGTAACAGGTCATGCAGCAGCACTGAGTTGGCACAAAACACTCTGCTAGTTCAAATTTATTGGAGGTTGTTTACAGGGGAACTATGTCTTCTCACAGTCTCTGCCTGCTCTGCCATTGCCTGTCCCACAGCCAGTGCTGGCTTTCTGCCAGCACTGTAGTAAACCTATTGTTTTACTAGAACATGAACACTAGGTAAACCTTCAGAAATTACATTAAGCCTCATCTGGACTGACAGAGAGTAAACAACAAACACCCTGCAGCTGCATCCTGCTATCTTCAAATTTCCATCATCCTGGAACTTGGTCCTGTGCAAACACTGCTGACAGAAGGTCCAATCACTCCATGGGACAACTGTGGCTCATCCCTATTAGCTATTATGAAAACTTCGCTCTACTGAGTCATGTGTGGGAAGATCCATCACACCCTGAACTCTGCAAACAAGATAAAGCTCATGTCTCCAAGTGCCCCTGTAGCACAGCAGCAAGTTTGCTAACATCCCAAGGAGAACTGAAGAGTACAGAGGAAGCTGCAAATGCAGCTGCAGCAGCTGTGGCTGGAAGGGTGGTTGAACGCTTTGCTTCTCCTGTGAAGTGCTGTCAGTTTAAACTGAGGCTGGAATCTCAAATAAAATGAGCAAATCTTTCCTGTCTGGAAACATCCCAGGACTTCCAAGTAATCTGGTGTCATATTGCCAGCAGAATTGGGCAAATTATTTATTCCAAAGGTTTGGTCTTTTTTTTTTTCTCTTGCAACATCTGTGAGTAGTTCAGGATGTCTTCAAATATATTGTGCGATCAGATTTCTCCAGTGAAATGATGGCAGAGCTTTTTTTCCAGTCAGTGATCATTATGCTGGTAAAATCATACTTCTGCCTTATTGTGAACTGTGTTTCAGCTTCTACTCCTGTAACAGTTTCCTGACACCCTTATAGGCTGAATTTAAAGCCTCTAAAAGTCATCCTAAGTATGCCTGGGCAATACATGCTGGGATTTAGGTTGCTTAACATATGTAACTTACAGCTGCCCAATGCAAAAGGAGCAGTTGTCTTGGCTGAGCAAAATACTATTCCTGTTCCACGTGAGGGAACTCAAAGTTGAGTTTCCAGTACCTAACTCAAAGAATAGGGTTACCAGACATATGTAATGGCCACCTCTGGAGAGATGCCCCAGAGAAAAGGGTGTTTGCACAGGTGGGAGCAGGAGGGTCAGCTCCTCTCTCAGCCTGAAAGGTGGGGTGGGTGCTGGGTTCACAGCTCTTGCAGCTCAATATGTGCCCTGACAGCCAACCTGTGTTAGGGACCAGGGCTGCAAACACAGTTGAGCTCCAGATGCCTTCTCAAGCTTCTAAAATCCTGCTGCAACACTTGGGGAACTGAGAGAGGCTTGATGGACTTGACCCGGCCACCCATTCAAGAGACCTCAGAACTTGCAGCAAAGTCGAACACACAGCTCCAGAAAACCTGTTACAAGAAATCAGAAGCCCACTAGGATGTTGAGTGCACATGGACAGGTGAAAATTAAGTTGATATACAAGTGGAGGGAGGGTATGTTGGAGGCAGCTGAAGGTTGTTAGTCCTAGCTCAGAAGTGGTCAAGCTTCAGAATAAACTAGAAAGAAAAAAATATTAAAGGTGTGGTGGAAAATGGGATTCCCCGCAACAAGGAAATTGCCTTAAAAATCATTCAATCTACTCTTTAAATGCTTGGTGTATCAGACAGTAAGTTGCAGTGGAGTGTTTTAGAAATATATTTCATTGGAAAAAAATCATATAGTGCAGATAAGTGTTTCCCTCTTGGCAGACAGCTAAAGAAAATTCACTAAACAAAGAACAGAGAGTGGCCTAGCAATAAATGTTATTCAGGTTTACAGGTTTAGAAACCAACAATAACTGCAGGCAGAAATGCCTCAGTGTGCTGACATTTCCCATGATGAGACTCGGTTTTCACTTTTTGATAACTTTGCTACTTTAATTCACTTGGGCTGTGTCTGCTTCAGACTGGGCTTGGAAAATCCCTACTATGGATTGGAGCTCTGGGTAAGGTCTTCATGTATTTATTACCCCATACTCTGACAGCAGTGCATGCAGGAATGACTCTACATTCTTTCCCTCCAAAATGTTTGAAAATCAGGAAACTTATCCAAACATTGCATTAAAAGGAAAGTGATGCTCTAAAGAGAAGCACCAAAGGATCTGAAAATGGCAGAGAGGTGGTTGCCCTGATCTGTTGGCCCTACATCTGCAGAGCCCCTGTTTGCCTGCCAGGCCGAATGGTTGTGTAGCATCACTGAGAGAAGGCAAGAGATTATAATGCCATATAATACCAGATTACCCATTTTAGCCTGGGAGAGAGAATATCTGTAAAAATATGACTTTTATATTGTAATTTCATTAGAATCATATATTGCCTTTTTTTTGCATCATTTTGCATCTCCATCAACAATGGAGAAAAATCTGCCATTTCAGGTTTGTTATGACTATTTCAGTGAAGGTCATCAGTTACATTCACAAATGGGTTTTGGTACCTAAATATCTCTTCAGCTGTTTAAATCCAACCCACAGACTCCCCTGACACTCATTAATGCTCTACTTAGCAGTCATCTTCAAGAGACTTGGACCTTCTATGCTTTATGGGCTAACCCACCCCAAGTCCTGGCACTACCTCTCTGCTTACAGCCCTGGCCAAAACAATCCATGTGTGATCCAGACCCATGTTCAGTGCTCCCCCAGCTCTGCAGAGATGACCAGAGAGAGACTCTGGACCAAGCAGAGAGAGATGAACAAGTGTCTTCTGTACCTAAAAGGGTGCCCTAGTGTGAACAGGCCAATGTGGACAGGTTTTTTGGTCTCCCACACTGGATACTCACCAGTCAGGAAGAAAAAACCTTGGGATGCTTCTCCAATGGTTTTGGCTTTTGCCAGGATAGCCAGGTTGACACCCTCTTCCTTTGCTATGGTGAGAGTTGTCCAATGCTGGAGCAGGTTGCCCAGGCAGGATGTTCAAAACCCATCAGGACTTGGTCCTGTGTGGCCTGCTCTAGTGGGACTAGGTGATCTCCAGAGCTCCTCTCAACCTTGACTGTGATACTTCACCTTATGTCAGACTCTTGTCCTCTGAAGACCTATATTCCATTGAGGAGTCAAACAAGAAGATCTTCTATTTTACACAGACTGGATGAATTCTTAAAATTCGGTGTTTTTTTTAAAAGCATATGTTAGCATTAGATGATAGGATTCTGGGATAATATTAGACAAATTTTATTTTAGTCTAGTCCTTGGAACAGAACTTTGTGATGCTCAGAAAGCTATTAAATCTGAGGCTGGCCTTGCTGAGATTTCAAACTTCTTTTCAAGCTTCCTTTCAAACTCAGTCTCATAATGAACATGTGGGTGGACACACTTTTATTTCCATCAGTTTGTCTGGCATTTGGGCTTTTTGATCAATAGTGGCAGGATGTGGCCCTTTATAGTCATTAACCTGCCTCCCAGAGCTCTCATTTTCAGAAGAGCTCCAGTCCTCCTGCTTCTGTGGACATTACCTTTACCTGACATGTATTCTTAGAGGAAGTCTCAGTGCAGAAATCATTTTTCTCAGACAAAAATGTGCTCACCTGCTCTTCAGAAGACAGCTGACCTCCAAATGCAGCTGAGGCACTTCCCAAGCAGGTCATTCCCATTAGAAAAGCACAAACTGGCACTTGGAGTTTGAGGTGTGCTCCAAAACATCCCTCCAATAACAAATATCAGTGGCTAAAAGAGTTAGAGAGTTCTCAGTCCTAGGAACCCTTGTTCTGGTCACCATGAAGTCAGAAGAAATCACAGCATTGCTGCCGCAAATTTCAGAGGAATCCATGGATGCATATGGATACACATGAATTTAGTTTGCTTGCAAAGGAAATTTCATCAACTTAACTCTACCTGGATAATTATACTCCTACAAGTACAACTCCTCACACGAACAGCAGAGTTTTCTGGTTTATCTTGCACTGCACTGCACACAAAGCAAAGCAAAGACACTAAACTGTAAAAATCATCTATAGGGAGGGACCTGAGTGGGAGCTGTACTGGTAAAATTATAACGGTGGTATAATTATCCTGATCAATTTTCCATATAAAAAACACTTCAGAAAAAAACATTTGTTAAACTATGTAAGCCTCAGCCTTTACTCTGGTGGCATCACTGTTCACCAATCAACATAATGAACACAGGCAATTAAGGTGCACCAGAAACCTGGTTACATTTCCTAAAGGCATTTCCCAGTGTCCAAATGCTTGATTTGCAAAATTAATGAGCTGCTAAGATCCCTTGGTGTAAATCAGCACATCTCCACAGACTTCAGCTGATACCCTCTCATTCTTACCAGCCAAAGGCTGGGTCCTTTGTAAGCCATGGACTGCTTCGGCAGGCAGAATTATGGTTATTTTCAATATTTACAATTTAATCCTAGAAGTTAATTTGGACAATGTAACCAGTGATTGAATTCAATAGCAGCCTCAGCACAACCACAAGCACTTATGCTAAGAAAAAAAAGGCAGTTTCCTATGGCCTGAGTCCTGCGTAGTGAGGTGCCATTCAATGCCCTACCATAATGGCTGGGCTTACAGCCCCCAGTTTTCATCCAAGCAAATTTCTTCCCAGAAAACTGCATAAAACCTGCAGGATTTGGCCCCCCAGAAATCAGGAACCTGCACTGCCTCCTCATTAGCAGTGGGATATAATAGTAGCTGTGGTACATTTGCCATTTGCTAGGTGAATGCTATTTAAATGTATAAAAGATTCGGGTACTTGATTGTTCAGCAGCAGAAAGCGAATGGATGTCAAGTCCTTTGCTCACAACTGTGTTGGCTAATGCTGCCCTCAGGGGGTGAGACTCTTTCTAAAACCTGAAGTGTTTATGGCTGATTTGAGTGAAAGTGATTTGCTCAAAACCCTCCCTTGTATTTAGCGGTTTTAGCATTAAAGGACTGGCCCTACTCCTACAAAGGATCTGATTTCAATTCTGTTACCAGCATTTTCTTCCAGAAAAGTGTCGAGAGGAGAAAGAGTGCAAGGAGCAGTGTCAGAGGAGTAGTGAGTGGGGTCACACTGGTGCTCACTGCCTGAGCACCAGTGTGACCCCACAGCTTCACCACCCTGCCCCCAGGATCTGTTCTTACACTCCCTAATCTGTCCGGAAAGGTGCCGCTCCGGAGAACGGGGCAGTTTGGCATCTGAACTTGACCCATGAATTTGGTTCAGCTGCTTCTCTATCCCTCCCCAGGTTGCTGGCATTCCTCAGGGTCATGCTTAGGAGGTATCATTAGGACAATACTGATTATTGGGGTGCCTTCACTGCTCTTTTCATATATGCTTATTCTTACTAACAAGGCTCCAGACCTAATCAAACATCACATGGAGTAGGGCTTCCATATCCTGAGGCAAACTCCCTAACTTGGGAGGCAAGAGTTCTGGCCAACCAAAGCAGATGTATGGAAATCCTAAAGGAGATGTGCAATTTCAAATGGATGATAAATTATGACTTTCCCATGAATTTGACTAAGCATAATTGCTGGCATATTTGTTTTGTGCCAAAAAAAAATGTGGTTTCAGCTCTGCAGCTGAGCTACTGCCATAGGACAGGATAGGATAGGATAGGATAGGATAGGATAGGATAGGATAGGATAGGATAGGATAGGATAGGATAGGATAGGATAGGATAGGATAGGATAGGATGGGAGGAGAATAAAAATTTGAGATAGAAGGGACCTCAAATGACCATCTAGTCCAAGTGCCTGACCAAAAGTTAAAGCCTGTTACTTAAGGGCATTGTCCAAATGTCTTTTTTAACCCTGACAGGCGTGGGGCATCAACCACCTCTCCAGGAAGCCTGTTCCAGGGTTTGCCACGTAGTACAGTGAGGCTGCTGGGGGACTTCATGCAATGCTTAGGGATGAACAAGGAAAGTGAACAAAGCACCAGCTCTTGAAATAATCTGAAAATTAAGGTGTGCCCAGTGACAATGAAGGACAAATCCTCCCGTGCAACCCACTGCCCCAAAGCATCAATGAGTCCATGGGAACAGAAGACTAAAAATAATTAGAAACTACCCCAAACATTCTAAAGACCACAAGTGACTCTTAGGGGAGTAATTATGACTGCAATAAACCTTTATGTTTCTAGGCACATTAATTCATATTTTGAGGCTGATAGAACTTCCCTGATGTCCTTATGGGTACAGATATCTTCTTCACCTCATTAATCTTGTGTAAGACCTGGTGGACCAAAGTCTGAAATGTTGTTAAACGGAGACTTCTGCTGTTGATGTTTGGGCTTGTCTCCAATAAGAGAACCAATGGTTTTGACAGAAAATGAGGGGTTAGACTCTAGATCTTACACTGTTAAAAATTTTTAATGTTTTTCCAAGACTCCAGATATGCCATGGGGCATATAAAAAAAAAAAAAAGAAGAAGAAAAAGAAACACTCAGTAGAAAAAATTCCATTTGCTTTTGATAGCAGCTGTTAGGTAGCTGCTCTGAAGGCTGGGCTATTAGGAATAACTGAGAGAAGATGGGTGGGCTGGTGGAGGACAGATGAGAAAGTCAGTGGTATGTAACAGAAAGACATTTTCTTTGTACATTAGTCATAAGAAAGATCAAGGAAAGGTTTGATGTGCTATTTAAGTAGAGTAAGAGATATCAATAGGTGACATGAAGGTGACCAAACATTTAATACTTCTTTGGCATTCACTAAAAAAGTCAAATGCAGTCAGACAGAGATCACAATTAAAACCAGTGTTAAATGGAAAGTCCTTAGCCTTGAATATTTGCAAGGACTTGTAAGAGAAGAAGATACATATCTGTATTCAACAAGAGTGAATTGTCTGCAGTTTATTTAATTTGATTCTAAAATCGGGAACGGAGTTGTGTGGACAAGAAGGAACTGCAGACTCGTACTTTAAGGACATGACTTTCAAAAACCCCCTTCTGAGTAAGCAAGAAAAAACAGAGTCTGGATGAATCCACAACTGGTGGGCACACAGCTGAAAGGAAATTGTCACCAGTGGGATGCTCTGAGAGGGGCTCCAAGGACATCTGCCTAAGGACCTGGGTGATGAACTACGAATGTGCATTTTAAAGCTGTGGAAGACACCAAGTCCAAAGGGTCTGTTAACATGTCAAAAAACATGGTTAAAATTCAAAACTTCTTGACAAACCTGAGGAACACTCAAGTGGAGAAGAAAAACACCTAAGATAATGCTCAGAAGTGCTTTGGCACCTGATGTTCTTAGCACTAAGGAGGCCTCAGCCTCAGCGGGATCCAGGCTTGGGCTCTGCACTTCAAGAGAAACATGGAACAGTTGTCACAGAGGATTCATGAAGGTGACTGGAAGTCTAAAAAGCTGTGGGCTGTTAAAGTGATGGTAGAGAAGGAGGCATGTGGACAGATGCTGAGAGCTTCTTGAAAGAGGGAGGTTGTTATTGGCCTCTGGGGCAAGTAGGATGAGAAATGGGGGCTGGATTTGCACCAGGTATGATTCGAAGTAGCTGCTGGGAAAGTCTTCCTAAGGAAACTGAGAACATAAAATACTTGTGTTGAGGGCTCTTATATGTGTGTCTTACAGAAAGACAAACTTTTCTTTAGTTTAACATTCATCTGACCCTAAGGCAGAGGATGGACCAGTCAGGTCCATAAGGACCACAGTGACCTTCTTACTGTAATGCTGAAGCCCTCAGTCATTTGCCACAGCTATTTAACCTGAGCCCTGTGCTCCCATCTCTGTGCATAGAGGTAATCACATGTAGGCACACTTGCATGGCTTGAGTGGCTCTGTATGATCTCCACCAGCAGAAAGTCCTGGGAGATCAGCTACCAAAGATCTGTTCACTAGCACAGGGACTATGAGGAAGGGCGGGGATTGTGCAAGGAGGAAGAGGAGAGCTGCTGCCTCACTGTGAAAATGCATCCAGGAGATGCAATTTGGCTGAAGCACAGAGTCTTTGTGAGGAGCTCTACACATTTCCAGAAAGAGTTGCATTTCTTGCAGTGCACAAATAGGCCAAGCTGAATGTCCTTTACAGAGCAAGGTCACCAAAGTATTTCAGATGCAGAATTTAAAGCATTTTTAATGACCCATTCTTTATTCACATTCATTATTTAGGTCTGACTCTTACAGAAACCTGACTATTTGTTCTTGTTCTTAAAGACAGCTACTGATGCTGAGCTGGAAGTTTTTCATCTTGTATTTACTTCGCGTTGACCTCTGTGTCTTCTCCTCACATGAACACTGAAATACAGGAAGACAAATCCAGAGTCTGCATTCTGTTCTGAAGGGTGTGGAGGCTAAACTCTTCCCTATCATCTATATGCTGGTGTAATGCAAGTTATGTCTGTATCTCACTGGCCATCTGTATCAGGCCTATCTCTTTGTATGTACAGTGTACACAGTGTCTCACTGGATCGTGAGTGGATTATGTTCCTCAGGGTCTGCCCACTCTTCCCCCGTGGCTCCCTCAGACCTCATCTAACACTCAACCTTTTTTTGATAAAGCAAGACCAGCTCTAACTACTCTAACATGCTGTTACTCAGTGAGCACCCTGAGGGTAACACAGCCTTACTCCTAGGGAAGGTCACGCCAGACCATGCTGAAAGCCAGCCCAGCTCTGGAGAAGTTATATCAGGAACGGGCAGAGGAACACAGTGGAAGTGTAACATACTGTACTTCAAATTAACCAGCCCAGTTCATCAGAGCAGCACACCAGGTAACCTGCTATTGCTGCCTCAGTCTGCTGTTTGCAGGGCTGGGTATGTCCTTTGCTCCTGCGAGGCTGGGTATGTCTGCACAGCGTGACACCCTCAGCCACAGGGTCTGGCGGTGCCGCAGGCTTTGAGCTGGTTCATGCTGAAGTGACAGATATATTAAATATCCCCTGCTCAGGAGGGACCGGTCTCAGCTGGAGACATCGTTGTGTCATGGTTACCATAATCATCACACACGCTGAAAGCAAATATTCATCCGTCAGCCTCCAAATCTTCCACAACAAAAGCTCAACAGGCAGGGATGGATCCTGCCCTGGCTGTACCTCTGGGTTTGAGGGGGTTATAGTGGCTTAAGTGGGGCAGAATTTGATCTCTCATATGCTGTCTGGAAGAGGGCAGGTAGAGGGGCTGTCCTGGGTTCAGCTATCAGAGGGTTAATGTTCTCCAGAAGTTGGGGTGGGACACAGCCACCACCCGAATCGATATTCCATACCATGATGTCATGCTCAGCAGAGAGGGGGGCTGGTGGGGGAGGAGTGCATGGGAGTGAGCGAGCAGTACATGGTGCTCAACTGTATCTGGGGCTGAACCCCAACAAGGGGACACTGAGGTTTCCAGGTGGAGCCAGTGGTTTAAGCTCCTGTTTCTTATTTTACAGGTTTTGATGTGTTTATTCTGATTTCTTGCTCAGTTTCTAAGGGTTGCCCATCAGAAACGTGCATAAGAGGATGTAAATCTCACAGATTCTGTAGATTGTAGACTCACCAAACCCCGGACTAGCCTGGGTTGGGAGGGTCCTCAGACCCCCCCAGTGCCACCCCACCATGGACAGGGACACCCCCCAAGCCCAGGGTGCCCCAAAGCCCATACAACCTGGCTTTAACCCTGCCAGGGATCAAGGGGCAGCCACGGCTTCTCTGGGCACCCTGTGCCAGGGCCTCCCCCCTCCCTGGGAAGGATTTCTGCCTCAGATCACATGTAAAAGTAGCTGTATAAAGAGATTACTCTTTGTCCTATCACTATATGCCCTTGTAAAAAGTAAAAAATTAATGGAGTGAAGAAAGATGGAGACATTGTTTTCTGACCTGAAACAGGGAGGGGAAATACAGGACAAGTCTCATCCTGCATCTGCAGGTACGTAAGAAAAAACCTTTTACCTTTATAACAAGTCTGAGCTGAAGCCTGAATTCTGGAAAAAAATGACTGATGGGGACCTAGGAACCTTTGGTATTTTAGTTCTCATTTTACAGTATCCATAGGCAATTAACATTCTGCAACCTCCTTTAGAAGCTCTTGTGCTCCTTTAGAAATACTCATGTTCTTTGTGGATGCTGACAGGCTCTGCCAAATCACTGCATCACTTCAATCCCAAATGTTCAGAATTGCTGTTATCCAGTCTGGAGAATATAAACAAAATCTTCCTGTTTCTGAGGCACAATCTAACTCCTGGGTTTTTTTATAGCCATACTCCTAAAGAACACAATGGAAACTGGGGGTATCTACTGAAGGGTTGCAGTCACACAGTAACTCCTTGGCTGTTCAAAGGAGACCGGGAAAGGATAATTAATCTGATGGTGGAATTTGGTAGTGGCCTGGTTTTGCTTCTTCTGATGCCTCTGTTTCCACTTTAGATTAAAAAGTCAATCCTGTTTCACCCACAATGTCTTCTGGGGAATTTGGAAATGAAGCTTAATATGTGTAACAGCCTAGAGGATGGAAGTTGAGTTGTCAGGAAGAGAAAGTAATGTTGTAAATGTTTTTCTATGTGTACAAATAGACTGAAGTGTCTACTAAACTTTGAGATCAAAAAAAGAGGAAACAATATTTGGTCAAAGAAAAATTTTTAAAAAATTCTCCCCCACCCACTTGTCTCTCTGTAACTAAATATTGCTTCTTTGTGTGGGTCAAAGTGGTCAACACCATTTCCAGCTTTGAAAATATATACAATTCCATATGTCTGTGGATATCAGATTGGACAATGTTCTTGTGTCGAGTTATTGTGAAGAGGGTGTAGGAAACACATTTTTGAATTCCAGAGTCAAATAGCAGGGGGAAAACCTACAAGAAAATAAAAACTGTAAGTGAACTTCCAGGATTTAATGTTGGTTTGGTTTGGTTTGGTTTGGCTGCAAATTAAAATCATGTGAAGAAAATATTCTGTGGTTATTTTATTTTATTTTTTCTTAGGCCAAGTGGTCCTTTGAGATTAAAGGGTGGGGAAACATTTATCTGTGCATACAAAAGGGAGATACCCCCTTTGACAGTCTGGGCTGGAGGGGACCATGTCTGGGTGTAGGAGGAGAGAGCAGGCATGGAGCAGGGTGTGGGTACGATGGCGTTCCACAGCGTGAAGAGGTTGCTCCCCTGTGTGCTCCCCAAATTACAAGGTGAAGAGCTGCAGTACCTCCCTGATAAAAGATTTTCTGAGAAACCACTGTCTCTAAAAGAGACTGAAGACTTCAGAAGTGCAGCTCAGAGTGAGATATAGCCTGCTGCTGTCACTTTTGAGTTTTGCTTAATTTTCCCAATAAACTTATAGACCTGAGAACCTGCAACTACACACCTGGGGTGAAGGACTCAAAGGCTGTATTTCTAATCTGAGTCAAACGTGGCTGAAGCTATTTCAGGCAGATCCATTTCAGGACCTTCAGTTTGAAATGCTAGGGAAAAAAAATCCATAATGATTTCTCCTGAAGAAATACACCAAAAGTAAAATGAAAAATAGAAGACAGGCTTCACATACGATGCAAGGAGCTGAATGCTAAAATCCCTTTAAACAATAAGCAAAATATTGTGTCTGTCTGTCTCTGCTTGAGCTCTCTGGTTGTGCACCTTGGTGTGCCATGGGGGTCACACACTGTTCTGCAGGGCTGTGTTCTTGTAGGTGGGGTGCTGAGCACCAGGCTACAGGATGCTGTCAGTGTGTAGCTGTGCTGACACATGTCCCTGTCCCCTTGGATCTTTTGCTTCGTGCTCCAGGACCTGAGAGTGACCAGGGTCCCTCTGCCCACCAACCACCAGTCCACAATGGCAACGACTGGCCTCTGGGCAGCTTCTGAAGATTAAAGGTGAGAATACAGATAGGATAATAATAAGATAATGTCCCCAAGCTGTGCATCAGCTCAGTGGAGCATCTTCACATATGGATCAACACCAGACAAACCCGAGCTGGACCACACAAGTCTTCTTTGGTACTGGAGGCTCATATCAGAAGACTCATGAAGAACACTCTCCAGCACCCCTCTGCTCTGAAGGTTTTTCAGAATTTGTATTTATGGATAATCACAAATTTTGTGTTTCTGGAGTGCCACGTTTTCCTTGAGCTCTGCCTGCCTGCCCTACCAGTCAGAGAGGTGCTGGAGTTTGACAGCTGGAAGAAGATTCCTGTCTGGCCTGATTTCCTTAATCAGCTTTCACTTAATTAGGTCCTCATTACATGGTCTTTGTCCAGGGAGCACCTTAGCACCATGCACATCAGACAGATTCCTCTCCTGACTCACAGGTAGTGGGCTTTTAAACTTAAATAAACATTTTTATAGATATATATGTAAGGAAAAAATCTAGGGGGGGAAATGACTTTTGAAGCAGAATTGAAGGGCACAGGGTGGCAAGAGGAGTGTGTAAAGTAGATTTTGCCACCAGGCTCTCCAGAAAGGGAAACTGCTCTGAAAGCATCACTTGGCAGCCAGATTAAATGTGCTGGGGAACCCAGGAAAAAGACACCAAGATGAAGAACTTTCACACAGCAAACTCAAAGGTCTCATAGCAAATCCAGATCTTGCTGATCCTGACTTTCACCTTGATGTTTCCACACCACTTCTTTCCTCTTTGGCACAGGTCTTTCTTACCAAATCAAAGGCTTTTGTCTGCTCCTCTGGCTTGCTCGATGTAGGAGGGAAGTGACCCCAGCAGCTCCAGAGCCTGATGCCCCACTGCAGCTCTGGCAGCATCTTTTTCTTTTTGCCTCTGAGCTACAGAAGGGCATCTTGGCAGCCCAGGGCAAAGGGAGTAAATAGGATTCAGGGATGCAGAAGGCTCAGATGGGTCAGAAGTATTTAAGGGTGAATTAGAAACACAGTCAATTCTAATTGTCTGTTTTACATGGGCACCAAAGCATTTTGAGACCTCAGATACAAAGGGAAATTCAAGAAATGAGAAGCCAGGAATGTGAAGTATGTGTGATGTCAGACAGAATGGTATTTAATACTCTGGACTTCTGATGATGCAGTTTGAGGGGAGAGGGTGACACAGAGTTTACTCTGGAAAGAGAGAGAAAGGTGGGAGGCAGAATAAGGGACCTCTCAGAGGTGCCAGGGAAGGGGCAGCATCGTTGGTCCTGGACTGTGCTGTGGAGGATGTGCAAACACTGACAGCACTAGATGGAAACCCCATGAGGGGAGGTAGACCTGATACTAGCAAAGGGTCACAGGCAAAATCAGTAATGGTCAGTCCCTTCCAATGGGAGGAAGAAGAGCAGATCACCCCAGGGGATCTCCCTATGGGGGTGCTTGTCCCCACACCAGGCATTCTTTGAAAACCTAGATACTTGTTGACCATCATTGTCTCCCAGACCAGGAGCTGTCAGTGGTCATGTTCAGCTTCACTCTGCTGCTGGCACAGGTTTTGTGATTGCTGCTAATTGCACCGTGGCAATCAGGCGTGTTTTGCCTTCCCAACAAACCTGCTGACTCTGTTTGCCTGGTTGTCTCTTTCATATTTAGCAGTTGTGCTTTCTAATTCTTACCGCTTCTAGAAAATAGATTAATATACAAAATAACATCAGAAGCAGCAGGGATCTGATAAACTCAATTGGCTAAATGACTGATGGCAGCATTTGTTCCTAAATTGGAAATCATTATGTAAGGTACAGGATTAAATGAATACTGAGGTTCAATGGTGTGTTGTCTGTGTGTGTGTGCAAGAGTGTGTGTGCACGTGTGTGTGTGTATAAGCACTTGAGGGTGTTTTTTTACAATCAGCTCAGCGTGCTAATATATATTTCTTCTGAAATGATGTTCAAACAGCCAAAGTAGAAACAGATGTATTGAAAATATAAATACAGGGCTTAATAAATATTTTATCATCAAATATTTCAAAAATGTCATCTTTAAAAACATGAAAATTCAGCCTCAGGAGGACCAAAATATTTAATCACTCTCAAGAAATTCTTAAAAGGGAATCTCTTTCCATCAGATTCCTTCTAAATAGAAGAATGAATTTCCAGGTGCTGTGAGCTATATTTATTTTAATCAAAATCAGTCACTCAGTTAAAGGAGATAGAATAATCAGTGAGGTCATTATTAAGTGAGATAACAACTTCTGAATGAATGCACTCATTAATCTAATTATAAAATGGAATAGTATCTTACTAATCAGGCTGTTAATTGAATCACTGAAAATGTAAGGCTGTAATCACAGTTATTTGAACCACACCAGGCTCCCGACACCGATGCTGTGGGAAATGAGGAAGAACCACATCCAGGGCAGCCATGTGGGGACAGCCGTGCCCCTGGTGCAGGTGCACACCCGTGATGCAGATACCTGCCAGTGGAACACTGCCCCCAGCTCATCTTCACAGAGCTGAGGACCAGTGAGAAGTTGTCTGAAAAACCAATAATTATGGAATTTTCACGTGGCAGCACTCAGTACCTTGCTGAGCACTCAGGGCTCTGTTTGGGGGTTGCCCACCAGACGAGGCTGATGGTCCCTTCTGAACCTCTGCCTCCTGCTTTACCTCCACTGTTGCCCCATGCTTTGCACATGAAGCAAGACACCATGAGTGTTCCCATGCACCAAGGATCCCCAGGACCTCCAGCAAGTCACTCTTCTCTGCAGAGGAGGGTTCTTGGCTGGGGAGGTCAGAGGAAGCAGATTCAGCTGTGCACAGATGGGTGAGAAGAGCTCAGAACACCCATTGGGATCGATGCAAAACCCAGTTTGGGGTTGAGAGCCAGGACTCCTGCCACCCAACCTTCTACTTAGCCTCAACACACCTTTATAGACAGAAATACCTGGATTTAACATTAGGACTTAAAGACCTTGGTGATCTTCATGCAACACACTAGGCATGTTCAGACCCTCTGGCTCTCCACACCTACCCCAGTACACTTTGCTTTCACTTATGGCATCTTCCCAGTTTCTGTGTATGTTGTGCATTACCCAGCTAATCTGTCTCCTTGGCCTGTCCTCACCAGGGGCATCAAACCCACCCTCCCCTGTCTGTGCCAGATCAACCCTGTCATTGTGACTAAACAGCACAGGGTCCTGGAGACCACAGTGGGCAGAGCCTGGCAGGACAAACAGCCAGTGGGTTCTCAGGGGGTCTGACCCCGTGTCTCTTGCAGATCACAGGCAGCTGCCTTCACCAATTTTTCTCTCAAAGTTGGTGGTGGCTGGTGATTTACCAGTGTCAATGCTCCTGGTCCACGTAACACTAAGGTGAGGATGCCCCAGTGAGAGCACACACACACACACACACGGGGTACTGACCCCTGACCGAGGCACATCCATCGGGCATACTGAGTTTTCCTCAGCCTGGATTGCTAAAAGGACTTGCACTTCCCATCACTTGGGGGTAGACTATCTAAAGGTAGACTGGTCAATCACCTTGCAGATTTCTGGCAAGTCTGGGTTTAGAGGGTGCAAGCAGACAAGCTCTGTGGAAGTCTTTGTGTCTCAGCTCTAAACCCTTCATCCAGCCTTGCACACAGGCACTGCTCCTCTTCGCAGCTCCTCTCTTTGCTGCTTGCTAGGCAGGGCAGGCTGAAGCAGAAAATGCTCCTGGTGCATCTCACCCTGATCCAAGCCATCCAGCAACTCAACTGTGGTGGATCTCTGAGGTTGCTCTGCTCAAGAAGGAGAGCTAAAAGTTCTGCATCTCTAACTGATGGCAGGTGAGTGAAGAATGCTAGCTTGTTTTAGATGTATACTAACAAAGATATGCATTGGAGCTTGATGAAAAACTAAAATGACATACCCTGAGTGAGCTTTTCAAACAACATAACAGGTTTTTAAATATTTGAGCAGAAAGATAAGATCATACAAATTGTATAAAATGTATGCAGCTGTAAGGAATGCATCTCAAGGGGAGCCAAGGTTTATTTCTTGCCTAGGTGTTTTCATAAATCCCACCCAGTATCCTTCTGCATTTTTAGTTCCTAAATTCCTTTAAATCCTGACATAATAATTTATTTCCTTGAGGCTGAAAAAAAAGAGAAAATATTTTTCTCCTACTTATTAACGCCTGCTAAGGATTTTCACAGCTATTAGTGAAAACAGAGTATTTTATTTCACTTCAGCAGATACAGGAGTCAAGTGTTGTCCTACCAGACATGTTTGAAATTTCTGGCAAAAATACTTCACCACAAAAAATATGGAGAGTGTGGTGCATTGCAACACTCACTCTATTTTCTGTTGGCCATATAAATGTTCTACAGCCTGGTGCATTCAGATTTTGTAATATGAGATAAATTTAAATGAAGTAAGGAAGGTTACTCAGAACCTGTTGCAGAAGAAGTCTTCCTTCCTAAAAAAAAAAGGTCCACAGAGAAGTGGAACATGTGAGGAAGGAAGAGCAGGGGTAGGATGAGGGATGAGCTCTAGAAAACAAGCCCCACTTCTGTGTGGGGCTTGTTTTTTAGAGCAGTAATAGACATAATTATTTTATATTTTCTTAGATGAATAGTAAGAATTAATTAAGTAGTTTGAAATAAGTGCTTGGTTTTGAGGCTGACCAGGACCAGACACACCAGAGGAAGGTACAAGGTGCTTTGCTGCAGGATTCATGTCAGCACATGGAAGACACCACATGATGGGGCAGCAGACTTGGTCATGCATGTAGAGCTGCTCCTCTCTAGGGTCTCTGTAATGCTTCCAAGATTTTATTTGAATTTTCCATTAAGGGGAAATCTGCAGCCCTTTGTAGTAGCTCTACTTTCCATAATTCCATGTGTCAAGCCATACTTGGACAAAATCTCGATCACGAGTTCAATGGAGGATGAATTTCTTAGGGAATTTTCATGAACATTTGGAAAGTCATATGCCCGAGTTAAGAAAGGGATCAATGTCACTCTCCTGCACTGATGCACATCAGTCTCTAGTATTGAAGTCACTGTCACCCAGGCACTTCCAGAGGAGATCAAAGCTACAGTTCAGGAGCACTGGGTGCAGTTTGAGAACACTGAAATTCAAGATATGAAAATATGAAATGGGAGCATTAGCCAAGATATAAGCCAGATTGCCTAAATCAGTGCTAATATATAGAGAGAGTTGTAAGTGCAGGTTTCTCTTGCCAATCTCTGCCCCAGACCCTGCTGAAAGCTAGAATGTTTCCATGGAAAGTATCCAGAGGCAGTGGTCCAAAATCCAAACTGATTTCATTTGGCTTGTTGAGGGAATGGACTTCCAGGCTGTGGTAGTTTGAGATGGTTATATTCTTATTACAGTCATCTACCACAATCACCTCTGCTCTTTGGGAATTGGTGCCATTTGTGGGTTAATGTGTAACACAATATCTGAGGGTGGAAATGTCATCAACTTCAACGTGCTGGAAGATCTCACTCAAAGCAACCTGACTTGAACAGTCATCAAGATGCCATATGAACAGCTTCCCTGACCTGATGGTTAGGCTGAATAGACACCAAAACCAAAGATGCCTCAGAAGGGATTGCTGAGGCTTGGTGGGCTCTCCATTGCTCATCAGACCAGTCTTTGACTGTTGGAGGGAACCAAATTCATCTGCTCATTGCTTGGTACCAGCAGTGTCCCACCCCTCATCTGTCTAACCCTGACACAAGCAGGATGCCTTTTAGTGTGTTTGCCTTTTGTTCCTCAGCATTGTAGAGCTTGTGTGAAGGAAACTCTGGATTTGGGGTAGAGACCTTCACATTCACAAATGTTTCATTGAGGTCTAAGCTGAGGAAGGCAAAATCCAAAGCTGTTACACTGCTCAGGGGAGGGCATCCTTGGGCAGCACTGCTCTGGAGGGACACCCAGCTGTTCCCTTTGAGGACAAACACATGACACAGAGCCTTCCTACATCATTTTAACACCCTTCAGTGCTCCTGGCCTTCCCCTCTCCCATGATGCCCAGAGCAGCCCCTTGCCCCAGGCCTCCATGGAGATGTCCCCTGCCTGTCCCGACACTCACATCCCCTGTCCCCAGCTCTCCTCATGTCAGCAACGCTCTCTGGCTCCCGTTCAGCTGAGGGGTAACCCAGAAATGGGCTGCACTGTGGGAACCAAGGGGCACCATGGTGGCTCTGGGAACCCCGTGGCACCAGAGAGGGATGCTCCACTTGCACTGGGCAGGAAGGAGCACTGGCACCACAGAAGAATTTCTGCAGAAGGCACTGGAAAGGTACTCGGGGCCAAATCCTGGTGTGTTTGCTGCCATCAGCTTATCTGCCCTGCTGGTGTGGGTGTGTGTCTGCTAGATGAAGGGTGAAGCACTTAAGATAAAGAAGAAAATCCACCATTATTAAACATTCCCTTCCACCGTTTATCAAATCACATAATCCTGATACTCTCACTATTTTGCCTCAGGAAAGGCACGGTGGGATAAAATTAACAGTGATTCTATATTCATTGCAAACTCCTAATTAACCAGGCTGGGCCGTGCTGCTCCAGCCAGATAATTCCCCAATATTTAGCCATTAGTTCTTTCCAATTTGGCCTGCTGCTGCTTCTGGCAAGTTTTGTCTCATAAACAATTATGCTGAATGCCAGATGTCCCCATAGACTGCTCGACTTTCACTAGCAGCTGTCTCATCAGGCCGGTTTTGCTGGAGCTGGGGAGACAGTTTGACATTTGACATCCTCGTGTGTATAAAGCTAAGGGTCAGCCAGAATCCCAGTGAGGACTTTTAATTACAGCTGCCTCACACACCCTCAGTGAACTGAACACACATCCCTATCACAGCTATTTTCTGACAAGGCAGCGCCCACGTTTCACGCGCCACGGAGACCCACTGCGCATCCAAGCTCCCGCCATCCTCTTCTTCAACCTGAGTTTGATTTGCACAGGAGGAGGATTTGGAGATGGTGACCTGGATATGTGGACAGGACAGCAGAGTATGTAGTGGTATAAAGCTGGGGTTTTATACTTCAGAGAAAAATGAAATCAAAATGCAGAAAACAGAGGCCCAGGTGGTCTTTTCAGCTATCAGCCAGTGTGAAAGAGCCCTTGAGGAGCTACAGCGGTTTTTCCTTGCTGACCCCCAGCAGAAGCATGTGTAAGGTGAGCAAGAGTTACAGCTCCAGCACAGGATGTCTCCAGTCCACCCCCATGTACAGTGGGATTAAAACTGGAGCTCTGGAGACCACTGTGTGGGGCCACCTGAGTGGGACATGACAGCGATGGATGTCATGACATCATCCTTTCAAATGTCATGATACCATCCCAGCTGGGTGGATTTTGCTGAGAGCCCAGGACTCATCCAATGGACAGCTCACCCCACAGTGGGAATGCAAAGAGGTGCTGTGGTTGGAGGGATCCTTCTCTGTGCCCTCCCTCCATCAGGCTGCTCTTGGATTCAGGGATGTCCCCCAGCTCAGGACCACGGCACTGCACTCTAGTCCTGTCTTGATGGACCAGGGTGTGTGACTGCAGCTTCCACTCCAGGAACACAAGTGACAGTGGGCCAAAGAGCTGTTTCATTGTTTGTTTTAAAGCAAACTTCACTAAAGGGTTGTGTATTACATGAAAAAACTTTAATAGCTGAAAAGCCTTGATTCGCATTAATGTGAAGGAAAGCAGCTGCCAGTCGAAATTCCCTGGAGAATCTCCTCGGGAGATTCAGAAGGGAAGCAAAGAAATGTGCATTTTAATATAATATTCTTTCAGATTCCCACATAAAACGCTGCATGTTTTTATGCTCAGTGTGGCAGCTTACTTTTATTTTAAAATAAACAAGTACAGGTTTAATGGAAGGGCACCAGTTGACAGACACATTAATTTCTCACTGGAGAAACAGAGAACAAGCGCAGGTAAATTCCTGAGACAAGTGTATTTTCAGATAAAAGGCTAATGATGTTTCATAGTCCTGAGCTGCTGGTGTAAGTAGCTGGGATGAATAGTTCAAACTGGCTCTAGGGCAAATATTGGAGTGGCACCGATGGGGACCGGCTGTGGAGATGGTTGGGGACCAGCTGTGGAGATTTTGGGATGGCACACAGGAAAAGCAAGTTCTTAAGAGATTGGCTTTGGCTGTGACACTTTGTTGTGATTTTTAAGCAAGCTCAGAAATAGAGGAGCTTTTCTACTCTGTTTTCATTGCTAAGTACACCACTAGTGTCCACTCCTCTCCTAGATCCTCTTCCCAGCAAACAGAAGTTAGTAACGCTTGCTTCTAATCACGAGCATCTCACAATCAAGATCCTATTACTGGTTTTGTTATGTGCAGAAAAACACAATAATGTCATGAAATGCACTTCTGAGAAAAGTTATGTACACCTCTGTGATCCTTCCAAGTGACCATCCTTCCTCCACCTCTTAAATCAGGGTCTTCTTGGAAAGCGCTGAAAGGACGTGACATTTCTTGGTCCTGACACTGGAGCTCTTCAGGTACAAGCAGGGATTGGGCACACGAGATGCAGCTCATGACATGTTTCTTCAGACTGGGCTGCTCCTGATGTGCCTGCCCATGACAGGCAGCACAGCTGCTCCACAACATTTTTACTGACAGGGAGGGATACAGCATTATGTTTGGATTTGACTAAACTGAGCCAGCCACTAATAAATCACTTTATTTTGAATTACTGTAGTTCAGACAAATGGAGGGCTGACTGTTATCTGCAAATAAGGCTCTCGGTTTCCAAGGGCAGAGGATAATGAGCCAAACAAACTAAGATGACCATCCTGAGCAGGTCAGGGACATAAGTGAGGAAGCAGTGGGAATGTGCTGAAATCACGTATGCACAAGTATCTGGCATGGGTTTCCAAGACAAGTGGGAAAATCCTGGAAGATTGGGCTCTAGGTTTAGCACAATTAATAACTTCATCCAAAAGCCTGTTAGGACCAAACAGAGAGGCTGCAGGGGCAGGAAGAAAGAACTGAGCAGCAAATAAACCTATATCTTCAATCTCAGAAAGTGTAGGGAAAAAGTGAGAATTGGTTAAAGTCAAGCTGAGTTAAAACTGAATTGGAGCAGACTGTAAAGGACTCACTCGTGTTAGGAATAAAAAGAGGAGAGAGACAGGGCTTTGCTGATCAGTACCAGTGAAGATTAAAGATCTTCTGGATATAGCCCCAAAGCCACATATGTATTTTGTGTCAGTCCTCACTAACGAAGAAAGTGTTGAATGCAGATGCAGCAGCAGGATGCTGCTGGGAATGAGGGTAAGAAAATGGAGCTGATCATGTCCATGGAGGAGCAACTTTTGAACAACTCAATGCACTGGAGCCAGGGAACCTGATAATCTCATCTCTGGACATCTAAAAATAAGCAGAATGTAAAATTGCAGGTCCAGTAACTATTATTTCAAATAAATCTACGAAGTTGAGGGTGGCACTGGAGGAACAAAGTGTAGGCAGGGGAGTTCCCAGGGCAAAGGAAAAGAGTGAACTGTCACCTATCAGATCCCTGCAGCATCTGAGCTGTTAGAGCCAATTTGGACAGAGAAGAATTAAAGATGTAGGTTAAATGAAAAGAGGTTAGAGCTCAACATGAGTTTATTAAGCTAGATGGTGCAAGTCTAACTGTATAACTTTGAATAAAAAAGTGGTTTTCTCTGTAAAGAAATGTAGTACCTCTAACCACTGACACTGGAGGAAAGCTTTTGATTGTGCATCATATAGGAAACAATTATCCAAACTACAGTAAGGGACAATCAGGACCAGTCCAAAAAGGTATTTAGGAGACAGGTTAGGGCAAAGCTGGCTGGAGAGAAACCACTGAGGAAATGGTTCTGAATTCAAATGTATATAATGACTTTGTTAAGGAATAGCACAAGAGCCAGACCATGGAAAAGGCAAACGTGCAGCTGGGATGGTTTCAAGTGAAGTCAGGAATTACAGGTGTGATGTGACCAGACATCCCCCACAGGCTGGGTTTGGGTACTCCCAGAGGCACAGGGGCCACCAACCACCTGAAAAAGATGACACAACTTGTGTCACCACAAAGAAAGCTGATAAGGGATGTGTGTCCATGTGTGCATTTTCCATAAAGACAATGGGGAAAGATATTCCTGTAGGAGAGTGAGTTTGGGAACTGAGGAATGGCAGCACGGGAGCAGGTGGGTGTCACGGAAATATTTGTCACCTGTGTATTAGAAAAAGGTTTGTCCTGCAAGGAGGGAGCTCTGAGCCTACTCCCAGGGGAAGAGGGGACACAGTGGAGTCTGAAGGGAGATGTGCCATGCACAGCAGGAGACTGGTCCCTTGTAGTCTCTGCCCTGTGCTTCCAGAACCCTCACAAACCTCAAAACATTTGCATCACAGTCTGGTGTTTGCTGATTCAGCAAAAGCCACTCCTGGGGGTTCTGACAGAAATTCTCTACATTTTCCACCCTTTTTCACCCCAAGCTGTGATATATGTTCCCTCTGAACTATTTCCTATATCTGGCCCACTCCAACCTTTCTGTGAGCTCACTCATACACCTTGTCCCAATCCTTGCCTTGCATTTTCTCAGTTGGTTCATCTCAGTTGTTCACTGTGGAATATTTTTTCTGCTTGCACTAACACCACTTCTCAGTTCTTTCTCATCACAAATGCTCTGGATGTGCTTACCAGCTTACTCAGCACATTCTCAGCCCAGACCCTGCCCTCTCTGTCTTAACAACAATCCTCTGAAGAGTCATAGAATCATAGAATCTCTTGGGTTGGAAGAGATCTTCAAGCTCATTGAGTCCAACCCCAGCCTGACCCTGCGTAGTCCACCGCTAGACCATGTCCCTCAGCACATCATCTCTTGGCCTTTTCAATCTCTCCAGGGATGGGGACTCCACCACTGCCCTGGGCAGCCTGTTCCAATGCCTGACAACCCTTTCAGGAGGGAAATTCTTCTGATATCTAGCCTAAATGTCAGTCATGATAGTCATGGTATGACTTCTCCAAAAAGCTCCAAAGTCTTTCCTTACCACTCCTGAGCAGTCTTACACACACTTGTTTTGAGGCTGCCTTGATACATTTCATCACTGCAGCTGAATTTTGTGACATCTGTCTCATGATGCTGATGTGTTTGTTTAGCAAACCAAATGCAGTATTTATTAATAGTACCACAAGGAAGAGTTGATCACATGTTTTACTGTATGTCTCCATGTGAAAAATCTTTTTTGCTGCAGAAGTTGCTTCTGCATGGAGAAGTGCCTGGATGGAAAAGGGCTTATCCAGTTCTGTTTCCAAATCTGTCATGTTCAGCCCCCCAATATCAGTGTATTTTCACTTCTCTCCCTGCATAGCTCAGCTGTCTGCAATGCAGTTATACAACCTTCTCCCTTGATATGTCTATATATCTTTTTCAGCTGGGCAGAACCTATCCAGGATTCATTGACCATTGCCATCTTCATGGCCCTGAGGTTAGGCAGTGTCCTTTGGTGGGATTTCTTATGAAATAAGAAATAAGAGCTCTTCAGCTCACCCAAAATGTGGCTGAAGGAACTCTGACTTCTGCAAAGAGTCAGCTGTGCAAATCCCTGCACATCTTGGTGCCAAACACAGGGCAGATTTCAGAACTGCCTTCGGTAGCTGTTGTCGTACCCACTGGAGAAGGCTGCCAGCCAAAGGCACTGCCTGCCAGGATGGGTCTTTCTTCAGGCACCATTGAATTCTTTACTTCAACATTTTGACCAGGAGCCATGGTGGATTGCAGGCTTTGGAGAAACAATCAAAGAATCACAGAACATCAGGAGTTGGAAGGGACCTTGAAAGATCATCTAGTCCAACCCCCCTGCCTGAGCAGGATCATCTAGTTTAAGTCAGGAATGTGACCAGATTGGTCTTGAATGTCTCCAAAGAAGGAGAAATCAGGGGAAAAAATCCAAACCAAACCAAACCAAACCAAACCAAACCAAACCAAACCAAACCAAACCCATTCTTTTTTACCCTAGGATTGTTTTCTCCCAAATTTTCTGTTAGTGCTGGTTTTCTGAAACCCATTACCCAATTCAGGAGCACTCCCACTGCTCAGTCAACAGCTCCTCCATTAGTGGGAAGATCAGGGAGAGGGAGAAAAGCCTCCTATTCCAAGGGCACACAATCACGGGGCACCCACCAGCAATGAGGACCAGCACCACCATGGTGAACTGGCCATAATATCTATCTTTACCCCTGGTTTGGCTCTGTGAATCACAGAATATTGGGAGCTGGAAGAGACCACAAGAGATCACTCAGTCCAACCCCCTGCCTGAGCAGGATCATCTAGAGGAGATCACACAGGAACGTGTCCAGATTGGTCTGGAATGTCTCCAGAGGAGACTCCACAACCTCTCTGGGCAGCCTGTGCCAGTGATCTATCACCTTCACAGTGGAAAAGTTCCTCCTTATATTAAGATGGAACTTTCTATGTTCCAGTTTGGAACCATTTCCCCTTGTTCTATTACTGGCCATCCCTGAGAAGAGCCTGGATCCATCCTCCTGACACTCACTCTTTATATATTTATATTATCTTCATACTAAAAGAGAGAGAAATAATTAATTAACCAACTAATTAAACTTTCTATGCTTTTTATTCCAGCTCAACTTGCAATTTAAAACTGGCATAGTAGCTAAGATAATACTAATTAGGAAGGCAGTCAGGTATATACCAGGATTTCATGATGAACTTTGTGACTTAGAGAAAAAATTAAAACACAGGCCCTTGTCTACTTTATCTGAGTCATTTCATTCCTCTTCTTGGGGCTCGAGCAGCATCACAGCACCTGTATCACCCAGGAGGCTAAACAGAGATGGGACCACATCTACCTTCCTGCAGACAGTCAGCAGAGCACGTGGGAGCAGGAAAAGGTTGAGCAGCAGATGTGGGGTGTGCTCCTCAGTGGAAGGCTGGGTACCCAAGCTGAGTCCATCCCAAAGGACATCTCTGCATCCCCTGCACCTCTCAGCCAGAATGGACAGTTTGGCTACGTGAGGGTCAATATTATCCTCAAAACCTTTCTTCAACATCTTCTAAATTCAACCACTGTGGTTACCAGGAGCACTGTAAACACTGTCCATGTCTCCACACCTGGAGAAATGAAGGATTCCCCCCACATGCAACAGTACCACAGTAGGTGAAAGTTCCTGCTGTGTCTGGTGATAATGATCCTACGTCTGTCACCGCTCCGACATGCTCGGAGCCTGCTCACTGATTAATGTCAAAACAACAATCCCCGTGCTTTCTGCATGCTTGAAAACTTTTCAGAATTATGCTATCATCAGTAATTATTTTTTTTACCCTCACATTTATACAATGTATTATAGTGACTTTAAAATTTAAATGAAGATGGAGTTTAGGACATGGGCCGTTGTATAATATATTCACTCATCTGCATATTACAATTCAGAAAGCAACAAATGATCATTTATTTTTATTACAAGAGGAGCTGGCAGAACTGCTTTATGCTTCAGGTTGCCTGACAGCTCCGTTTTAAAACATTGTTCTGAATTGCTTAAAACCTTGTCAGATCTTGAGCATTTTGTCTGAAACTTCCCAAGTTGAGCTCCTGCCTCAGATTGATGCTTTTATATATAGTGTTTTGGAAACTGAATCTCAAATAGGTCAATCATTTTGTTGGCTGTAATTAGGGGAAATATATTGCTATGCTAATGTGTAAAAGCTCTTAAAGATGTTTTGTTGAATAGCTCCTGGTTAGCAGCAACATTTGACGGTTGGGAGGGATGGCAGCAGGGCTTGGTGTGTGTTTCCTTGTTCCCGTGGAGAACAGCCAGACTTATGTGTGTTATGGACCACAGGAGAGAAAAAATTATTGTCTTTTACAAGTTCATGAAGGTGCAGCTAAACTGTGTGAAAGTCCATCTGCATGGTGTGTGCTGTCTGCTGAGCTGGGGCAAACATCCACGACTGCAAACCTCATCTCCACGGGATGGACATCCCAACCCTGCATCCCTGAGGTCCCCATCGGGGGTGGGACAGGAGGGCATAGGGGTCTGAGGCAGCAGGAGCACAGCTGGGGTACATGTGACTCCTCCATGAAGACTCAGGGTGTTCCCAGGACACAGAGGACAGAAGTGCCACAGAAAGCAACAGTGTGTGGTCACATAATGGAAGTCTTGGTGGGGGAAAAGGACAGGTTTTCACTTCTGTAGCCCCAAAATTTACCAGTTCCAGTATCTCCAGGGTTCTGGTCCATGTAGAAAGGAGAGTATTTTTCCTGGAAGCTGCTGGTTTTGCTACTAAAGCTCCACTCTGTTCTTTTCATGTTGGCATCTGATGGCTGGATCTTCCCTATCAAGGCCAAAGTCAGGCTGGGCAGTCAGAGCCATCCCTCCAGCTCTGAGAACTGCAAGAGGAATACAAGCCAGAGGGTGCAGCTGGGGGCTCAGGTGCCCACTGCCATCCTGCTGCCACCTCACATGATGGGCATGGAAACCCCCAGAGACTCCTGCTCCATCTCTGCTGCTCTGATCTCCTGCAAAAAGGAAAATCTTCACCAGCAATGCCAAGCTGATTGAAGCAGTGGAGGGCTTCCTTAGAGGGAGGAGAGGGGGCAAGAGGTGGGATGGCTTGGCTAGATAGTGATGTGCTGTGGAGGGCATGGGAATTGCTGAGGTCACCATCAAAATATGTGGTATCCTCCTTGCAGGATCCTCCCAATGAGCAGGGAGCTGCTGGCATGGTGGGGAGCAGGGATGGTGCTGGGGCTGCGGCAGGACACGCAGCTGCCCACGCACGGGTTTGCTGGGGGATGAAATGCAACTCCTGGGTGTTTCCTGCATACCTTTTTATTGAAAAACAGCCAAACCCACTAATTAGAATTTTCTTTCTGCATTTGGCTTCAGAAAAAAAAAAATTAAAAATGTATAAGCCCCTCTGTACTGCATATGTATATTTTATTGCTGTATAATTGGGATCTTCATTAGTTCCCTGGGTGGTGAAGTGACAGGCTTTTCATGTGATACAGACACTAATGCATTGAGATACAGTTCTCTTTTTTTTTCCCTTCTTTCTTCCCAGGATGTTCCTTCCTAAACACATGCAACACTCCTTAATAAAGATTTATGTACAAAGCCCCTTTTTGGGGATCGCCATCCGCTGCAGCATCGCTGAAAGACAAGACTCTGATTGCAGCAGAAGCGGGGGCGGGGGGGACATTTGGAGATAGAGAAAGTATTAATCATGATAATCCCACACCCCAGGGTATAATTGCTGCTGCTCTCAAACAAAATGTTACTTTTATCTAAATTACTAAAGTGGGAAAAGTGCGATCCAGTTTAATTTAGCACTGGAGCTCCCCGGCAGACGTGCAGAGCTGGGCTGTGGAAGAGAAGGTGCTGCTGGGGCTCCTGCCAAAACAAAACCCTGCTCTCTTTGCTTCAAGGAACAGACATTTGTCCAGGGGTGGCTGACACAGCTCCACCAGAGACAGGAGGGAAACATGGGAGTGAAGTACACTTCTAGGAGGAAGGCCACCAGCTCTGTGAGGGAAAGGAGAGTCTCGGTCCTCACCTTTTTCCTTATAACTGACAGAATTCCATACCCTAATTCCCCAAGGAACCTGAAGAGGGTTTTCCACTGTAAGCTGCTGAGAGCAGCTCTCCACCAGAGATGTTTCATGTTCCTCCCAGTGGCTCACACCTTTTAGAAGCTGGTCACTGACTGATCATTTCTCTGTTCTGAGGCAAAGAAAAATAATATGTATCTGTGGCCCAGCTGTGCAGTATTTTTAGGCAGAGGGTGCTGAAAAACTTGCATCATCCCCAGAGGGATGTTGAAGGCCAACTTCATAAGGCAGTCCAACCCAGACTTTGGGTATGAAGTCCCCGGATGCAGCAGCATCTCCCTGTTCATATTCCTGTACCAAAAGCTTGAGTCATGTCCTCTGATGACCCCTCTCCCATTCTTCCTTCACCCCAGATCATCAGCCTGATGCCCCTCCAGCCTCCTGTCCCAGGTCTGGTCATAACTGAGCTCAGATCTCCACAGACCTCGTTTTTCACCTCTAAACACAAAAACTGTTGAGGGCTTTGCAGCTGGTGGAGGCACAACTTAGACATTTGGTGGGAGGAAAGAGAATTGCAAGATGGTCTGGTCATGGTTAGAAGTGGTGAAGGTCACGGCTCTGCACATGCACATGGCATGTACACTACTGAGCAGCTTCATCTAACAGACTGCTGGAAAAGTCAGGGAAATTGCTGGGTGAAGGTTCCTTATGCATCACCCAAGAATCTGACCCTTCATTTATTATTTCAATTGGGTTTGAGTTTAGTGGGGTTCTGGTGTCCTACTGCATCAAATGTTTCCAGTTCATTGTGAAAAGCACTTAAAAGAAAAGACACGATGCCCTTACACAAGACAGACTGTTTTCCTCAGAAGACCAACGTGCTCAGCAGGTCCAGGCAGCCTGGTGGAAGGAGCCTTCAAAGCAACAAACAGTGTGAAGAATGAAGAGGAAAACCAGTGACTGTGCAGACACTGTCAAGGGCTGGTCCTATCCTCAAAGCATGTGTCAATGATGTTTGTTCAGTGATTCATGATAAGCTCATTAGAACATGCATTTAGTGGGGAAGAAAAACCTCCACACCAAGAAACACGCTCGTGTCACGGCTGAATCAGATGCGACACCAACATACATTTTAAAAAGTGCATTTTTTAATTCTAAAAATCTCTTGACAAATACGTGTCCCAGTTTTTTTTTTGTTGGTTTTTTTTGTGTTTTTTTTTAAAGACTTATTGTATTTTTAGTTCTCTAAACAGATTAAAGACCAGCTTTTTCCTTTGTTGTAGGTAATTCTAATTCACTGCTGACCACTATGGTAATTAGAGCTTCTGCTAAAACACCCTACTGAGAATCCCCACACTGTGAAAGCCCCCAAATTTGCATCAGAATGGAATGGAAGAAGGGACAGCCTGAGTCAGATCCTGCCCATTACCTGTCCCTGCTGTCACCATGGGGTGCTCAGAGGAAACAGGGCACACACGGAGCGGAGCGGCATTTCCCCGGTGAGTCTCTGCTGCGGGCGGAGTGTGGCTCGGGGATATTCTGCTGAACGCTGTTCTGCATCACTGTGCTCGAGGCAACATCCTTCTCGTCTGCAGATTAGTTCCATGCTTCTGAACCTGTTTGTACCTCTGGACCAAATCAGAGAATATTAGGAGCTGGAAGAGACCTCAAAAGATCACTCAGTTCAACCCCCTGCCTGAGCAGGATCATCTAGAGTAGATCACACAGGAACGTGTCCAGATGGGTCTTGAATGTCTCCAGAGAAGGAGACTCCACAACCTCTCTGGGCAGCCTGTTCCAGTGATCTGTCACCCTCACAGTGAAAAAGTTCCTCCTTATATTAAGATGGAACTTTCTATGTTCCAGTTTGGAACCATTTCCCCCTGTCCTGTCACTGGCCATCCCTGAGAAGAGCCTGGATCCATCCTCTTGACACTCACCCTTTACATATTTATATATTTATAAACGTTAATGAGGTCACTCCTCAGCCTCCTCTTCTCCAATGCCATGCTCAGACACGATGTTATGACGTGTACTTAGACATTCTCAGATGATCTTTCCTTTGCTGGCTTAGAACTTCTGCCTGATAATTTGAGATGCTCATTGCAGAGGTTTGTGTTTGGGAAAATAGGGAGTAACTGTTCTCTTCTCACCGTTTCCATGTCACTCACAATTCCACTCACTTTGTCCACCACAGTCTTAACTGTTGAAGTGCAGCAGCCACCTAATTTTCCTGCTACAGAAGTTACTCCAAAGCTCTGGTTATCCCTCTCGCCCATCTCTGAAGTTCTTCCTGTTTGCCACAACCTTTTTGGTGCAGTTTCAGCAGGAATGTAAATTTGAAGTGGGGTCACTCAATGGACTTATACATGCAGTGATTTTTTTCTGTTTGTTCTGAACGTTTTCTTTGTTTCCCAGTATTTCCTTTGAGAGCACTATCAAGGATTGATCTGATGATCCTGAGAATTCTTGATAAAGATTAAATCCTCCTACATCTTCATATCACGTATCTTTATATCACTCTTGGCATGGCATGACACATGTCCATGCCTTGCATTTATACTTCCCTACCCTCCAGCAAAGGCTGCTCATACCCACAAATCACCCAGGAAACTCAGCAGTGCTGCACCGAGTGCTCTGTAGTGCCTGTCAATTCTTTGGTACAGTGAGATTGGCTGGGAAAAATGAAGCCAGGCTAAAAATTTAAGAGCATAATGTTGTAATTAGTGAATTCTGCTGCCCAGGATGGTTTCCTCACACTGTTTACTATGGTAGGCAGATTCCCCTGAGTCCAGCACTACTTTTTTGAGACATGAAAGTTTTTATTCCAGCATTTTTTCGTGCCATTGAAGTGGCATGTAAGGACCTTCCCTTTTATCTCAGAACTGCTTTGGAGTCAAACTTCATTGAGAGCTTTTTGGAAATCCAAGTACTCAGTGCTACATCTTTTCTCACCTCCAGGATCTAGGAGCACTTTGTCAGTTTTTTATGAGACAGCATCTTGGTTGCCTTATGTGCCCACTGCTTATTTTGCTCTTTATTATAAGGTCTTCCAGGTTTCCTTGTAAGAAATAGCCTTCACATTTCAGCCTTCAACTTTCTCCTTCAACTCTTTTTAATAAATTGGCAAGAAATTCTCCCCCTTCTATTTTCTGGTGCCTAGGTAGATTGAAGTGACAGATTACCCAGCACAGTTAATAGATTGGAATTTTACTTTTTGATTCCTTCACAGATCTTTGGAAAATACCATCTGGTCTTGATGAATTTTGATTATACAATTTTTAATTTCAAGCCTAAAATATAAAACTGTTCCTTATACTCATCTCTTATAACGAAAAATTCCCATGTGGGAACATTACTAATTTTTTTTTCTGTTTTATTAACTTTCCTTCTGTGCTTTTTTTTTGAACAGTTTTCTCACTGAATACTCATCTTCCATGAATTGTACTAGCCTTATAGTACATACTCATCTTTTAATGATTGAAAAAATGTTACAGTTAGTTTTTATGTCTTTTATGTCTTTAGCAAGTCCTTTCTCTAACATATTTTTTGCTCATGTTAGTATAGTTTTACATTCATGTGACCAAACTTATTTTCCTCATTTGAAAGAGATCCTTTTAGTTCTAGCAGCTTCTTTTATGCTGCTGTATAACCATGGCCACAATTATTTTTGTCCATTTAAAATTTTCTAATAATGGTCCAGATCATCTAATACAATGTCTTTCAAAAGTATCCCCACTACTTTCAGTCATTTACCCTTCTAGCCATTCCTTTCAATTCCCTTTCAAGTAGGCTCTTCTTATTTTTTGTAGCTTCCCTTTAAACTTTATCAGAGTGATTTCCCCTTTTTACCCCCTTCTCCTACAGTCTTGAACTTCAGTCTATTATGGTCACTCTTGTGGAGCCACTTTTTGATGGTTAGACCTTGAACCAGGTCTCCTGGACTGCTCCATACTAAATCAAAGGTTGCTTCTCCTCTTCCCTCTTCTCCAAAGAAAGAGTCACTCTTCCTGGAAATGCAGTCTCAGCACCTCACCCCTTTGTAACAGCCCTAATCACCATGGGGGTAATTGAAGTGTACTTTTATTGTCATGTTTTCTGCCCTGAGACTGATTAATATTACTCAGTGCTTGATGACCCTGTGCACCATCATGGAATTGTGCATGCACAGAGTGGAGCACACAGCCACCGTGACATTTCTTCCCACAAACACATGAAATTTCAGTGTGTGGGAATTGTGTGCTACTTATTGACACAGTGAACTTCTTTACCTTGTGGACCTTTAAGATCTTCCCAGTCTCTCTTCTCCACTGATGCCAGTTACTCTGTTGTTATACGAATGATGCCCTGTACGAACATCCCACTGATTTCCATCCCAGTGTCAGGAACTGAGAAAGTCTGCTAAGTCAGTACCTGCCTTTGAATTGTGTCTCCAGTTCACCTCTCTTCATTTTCAAAATTCTAGAATTCAAGTAGATACTTGCAAATATTTAGCACTCGTTCAGCTGATGGTTTGTTTTTTGGTTTTTTTGTTTGTTTGTTTTTGTTTGTTTGTTTTTTGGTTTTTTTTTCACCATATTCTTAAACACCATCTCCAGCCAAGGTCTCTTTTGACCTTGTGGGAACCTGCATCTTATGGGCACATTCTGCCAATTCAGAACATTAATTCATTTTCTAGCAGGTCCAGATCCTGATCCCATAAGCATTTTCTTCATATATGCCTCGAGGCTGTGTCCCTGATTTGTTGAGATCTTGCTACATAATATCCTCATTAGCAAATTAAACTTCATGCCTAGAACATCTCTCCCATTCCTCCTGCAGTCAATGGCACTCACACAGACCACCACCACTGACCTCACTGTCACCAGAAGCCTTATCTATCACCTTATGAGGTCTGCACCTTTGTGCATCACCCCGTGGTCCTTCCAGAGGGATTATCCAAACATCCAACAACAGGATCCTCCCCACTGCATCCTCCCTCTGGGACACGACACCCTACACATGACATTTGCATCCATTGGGCAAATCCCTCATCTTGGATTTTCAGACACATTTCTCAGATAACAGAAAAGAAATCCAAATCTTACTGGAAATATGAAAATTATATGTGTGTTTTGCTTGGGTTGCATTTGTTAAAAGTTATTAGGAATGAATGTGACAAATCAGAGTTAATCCTCAAAAACAACTAGCTGCAGCCTTCTCAAAAGCACTTGATAAGATTGCTTGAGAATTTTGATGTCCTGCCAATAGGGTTTTTTCCAGCAAAAGACAATTTAGAAATCGAGCAAAACCACTATAGAAAACTCTTGCATTATTTTTAACAGTTTTGGGAAGTTCAAAACCCTAACCAGTTTCACTGGGGAAAACACTCTTTTCTTGTATTTCTATTTTTATATTTTAATATTATAAAATGAACTATTGGCTTACCTGAACCAAATCACCAAGGAGCAGAAGAAATTACTCCTGGAGAGCAAGTACCAGAAACAAGTCTGTATACAGATGAGTCACTCCTAATACTAGGACCTCAGGAGAATTGGATGCAGTGGATATGGTGGAGGAATTAGGAAATTTCATAATTTCCTAATTAGGAATTTCTCCACCTCTCTGGGAAATTTTGCCTTTATAAGATAAACCACTAAGATTTAAAGGGAATTTTTTCCAATGGCAGATACCTGCACTTGGGCTGGAGGAATCCCAGACACACACACAGGCTGGGAGAAATGCTCCTTGAGAGTCACCCTGCTGAGAAGGACCTGGGGGTCCTGGTGGATGAGAGCCAGCAGTGAGCTCTTGGAGCTCTGAAGCCAATGGTCTCCTGGGCTCCATCAGCAGAGGGGTGGCAGCAGGGACAGGGAGGGGATTGTCCCTCTCTGCTTGGCCCTTGGGAGGCCCCATCTGGAGTCCTGTGTCCAGAACTGGGACCCCAATTCAAGAGAGATGTGGAGCTGTTGG
>VXBZ01006918.1:0-13493 GCA_013399135.1 Heliornis fulica | reverse complement strand
CTGCCCAGAGAGGTGGGGGATGCCCCAACCCTAGAGGGGTTCAAGGCCAGGTTGGATGGGGCCCTGGGCAACCTTGTCTGGCTCCAGGCCTGGAGGTTGGTGGCCCTGGCTGTGGCAGGAGGATTGGCACTCGATGATCCTTGGGGTCCCTTCCAGCTCAGACCAGTCTGGGATTGTGACACATACACACAAAAAGCACGCCCAAGCATGGCATCAGCAGAGAAGCAGTCAAAGACTTGAGCAGGTGGGAGGTTGCCTCTCAAAACATCTCTCTTGTTTAAAACAATCTTCTTAAGGTGAGTGCTGCCCTGAGCTTTCTGCTGCCACAGCTCAGTCTGGTGGTTACACACTGGTGCATTACTGGCTTGCTGCAGAAAGGGGCAAGGCTTTAGGGAGCCCTAAAGCAGCCAGAGTGGTGCATGATTAGCTGTTTATTCCATTAATTTTGGATTTCTTCTTCTCTCAGAAATTAACTCTGAACAGTTTGTTCCACGGAAATGTGCTCTATTACTACGTAGGTACTCATCAGGGGCACGTATTTCGATCCACTGATAGCTTTTGAACTATGCACAGTGGTATTTTTCTTCCACCACTCATTATTTACGGTGAATAAGGCATCACATAAGTCACTTGGGATTGCTCTGGCTTCATTACTGGGTGACTGAAATGTTTATAGGTAGGTGGAGGGATAACAGAGTATTTTCAAGCTGGCCAAGTAACCACATGCAGAATAAATGCCAACACATGTGTACTGCAAAGGGAGTCATGATAACACTGCTGCTAAACAAATTGGAAATACACTGAAAATCTCACAGCACAACACATATGTAACATCCTGCAGGTAACTGGGGCAATAAACATTTCACATTTCTTGGGTTTGGTTTTTTTTTTAATAGTGGGCAACTTTAACATTAACCTAATTTTTCATTAACCTATTTTTCTTTGGTGACCCCTTCTAATTCCACAGAATTAGAAGGGGTCACCAAAGAAAAATACAAATCTGGATCTCCAGTTTGTGTGAATAAGCACGATTCAGTCCACAGCCACATCGTTGGACTGATTCTAGTTTCCATACCTGGGACTGGGCCTTGGGTGTTCATCTTCTTGCATGGTTCAGGAAGAGGTTTAGCTTCAGAGGACCAGAGGTTTCTGGGAGGAAGAAAAAGAACCTGTCTGTAGGCTCTGACAGCAATATCTGTCAATGTGGAAGGGAGGTCTGAGCTGGTGAAGAAGAGGGAAAAGAGGTATCAGCAGCATGGGAGAGCATTTGTGCCTAATGAGTGGTCTCACATGCTGAACTGCATCACTCCTGTGATGCAGGAACCTGGGCTCCCAGATCTCCAGACACTTTCATAAGGCCTGTGCAATGACATGAGATATTAAAACATCTTTCATTACAAGAGGTCCCTTTACCATTGGGACATCCAGACAGGAAAGCAATTTTCCACCGCTGTTTTCAGTCAGGAGGTCCCATTGCCTTCAGAACCATCTGTCACCATGAAGAAGGTCTTAGCTCCTGCAAAAAGGCAAATCCTTAGTGTTTGGGCAGAGCATGTCTTCCAGTAAGGAAGCCTGGGCCTGAGCAGAAGTATCATGAGACAGAGGACACGTACTTTCCCTCTGGACTTTGTGCCAGTGTTTAATCACCTTCATTGTTAAAACCTTGTGGCTTATTTAGTCTGAATTTATCCAGCTTCAGCTCCCAGCCATTAGTCCTTATTATGCCTTTCTCCATTAAATTAAAGAGCCCTTTAGTACCTGGCATTTTCTCCCCATGAAGGTACTTACACACTAATCAAGTCACCTCTCACTCTTCCTTTCCACAATCTAAACAGATTGTGCTTTTAAAAATCATTCACTGTAGGACATTTTCTCCACTCCTCAAGTTATTTTTGTGGCTCTTTTCTGAACTTTCTCCAGTTTCTGCACCCGTTCACAAGTGTGAACATCAGATCTGAATCTCATAATCCAGTCTCAATGTGAGCACTTGCACATGGAGGGAAGAAATCTTCCCTTACTCATCCCTGTGTTAACACACACCAGACTATATTAACTCTTTAGGCACTAGCAGCTTGTACTCACTTGCCCACAATGGTCCCCAATGAATTTTTTTCTTTTGAGCTCTTGTTTTCCAGGAGGTCCTTTCTGCCTTTAGATGGATAACCTTGTACTTGGCTTCACATTAATACATGGAAATGGGCCCAGGTGATCCCAGCCACTCCACAGTGCTTCTCAGGTGCATTGCAAACATCTGCTGCACCCAGGCAATGTGGTCCTCAAACCTACCAGTTCCAGCAAAAAAAGGAATTTGGACTCGTTGCCAGGATCTAATTGCTATAAAACCATGTGGACCAAACATTTGTTGATTTTTTGGGTGTTCAATCTGTGGTGGTACCATTATTTTGCCTAGGATCTGCTTAGGAGTAACTCATGTTAGCCTGCTGCTCCAACTTGACTACATCAACTTATATTGCTATTGCAACACGTATTAAAAATCAGCACCAGAATAAGAATTTCCTTCAACCTGCTATTTCAGGATGCTGAAGTATGAAGTGAGAGATATGTCAATATTAAAAGGTTTGGATCTAATAGATCTTTCTCAATATTAACCTGACATATTGAGAGACAGCAAAAATACATCTGCATGCCTTGTCATATGCTTGCACTGGGAGACTCGGTGCCTGCTTGTGCCATCTAGGTGCCATTTTGCCATTCAAATGCATATTTGGATTGGGTGCCTGGAAAGGAAAAAAGGCAACTGGAGTAATTCTGTATGTCATTTATTAATTCTTTATTTATAAAACAAGGTTGACATGACCAAGTGCATGATAGAGTGTATGTCAGACAGACTCATGTGAAGGTGTTGGGGAGGAGGGGTTGAAACGACAAAATAACTCGCTGGTTCTCAGCTGAGCAGCTCCTAGAGAACAAGGTTTTCATGCAGTGCTACCAGCTCAGAGTCTCCTCAGACTCCTCTCTCTCTCTTAAAAAAAAAAAAGTGTAAGTATGAAAGCATTTGTAATTATCATACAGTGCAGCACATTAGCACAGATGCAGCTACAGTCCTGTCACTTTGTAGTGATAATAGTATATTGTTGGTGTTGTGTTTCTCCTACAATGACAGCACTAAAGGAACGCTAATGCCTGGCAGCCCAGATGCAAAGATACAGCATTATTTTACTACAAATATGGGGGGATGGGGTAAATACAACAGTTTTATGGCATGTACAATAAACACTGTTGGATTAGAGCACAACACAGTCCTTCCTCCTCATGCCGAAGAAACGGTGAATACTCCACCCATTCTAGATGCCAGTTACTACAGAATAACAGGACAGAGTGAGGACTGAATCGACCATGAACTCAAATTACAGAATAAAATGTGTGTTATCATCTCACTGCATAAGGCTGACATGAAAGATCCATGGGGGTGGCTGGAGAAAGGGCTGTCGTGGCAGAGGAGAAGAATAAACCCAGACTGACAAAATTGCAGCCCCAGGTGACAGCAGACCCTGCCAGGGTGGAGGATGTGGAGCCAACACACTTTGCCTTTTCCTTTCACTCTGCCCTTCTCTGGACACTCCACTTTTGGTGTATCTTTGACCATCCTCCAGTGGTGGCTGTTGGCTTGGAAAGTGGAGGGGGTCCCACTGCTGATCCAGGAGCTTCCCTTGGGCCCGGCTCAAAGAAGCCTTTAGGGATCTTCCAGAGCAGCCAGCTTGGGCAGGGCTCTCAAGATCCTGTCCCAGTGCTGGAAATCTTACTCTCACACAGGCCACGAGGTTTCTGTAGGAAGATGACTGCACCTTCTGTACAAAACACCTGCCTTAGCTCCTGATTTTACTGAAATGGACTTTACTGAAGGAATCACAGCATCTCCTGAGTTGGAAGGGACCCATAAGGACCACCAAGTCCAACTCCTGGCTCCACACAGGACCAACCAGGTCAGAGCAGGGGACTGAGCACATCGTCCAGACACTCCTTGACCTCAGCCCAGCTTGGTGCTGTGACCCCTTCCCTGGGGAGCCTGTCCCAGTGCCCAACCCCCCTCTCAGGAAAGAGCCTCTTCCTGACATCCAGCCTGACCCTCCCCTGTCTCAGCTTCATGCTGTTCCCTCGGGTTCTGTCCCTGGTCCCCACAGAGAGGAGATGGGCCCCTGCCCCTTCACTGCCCCTTGTCAGGAAGCCACAGAGCCCATGAGGAGACCTCAGCCTTCTCTTCTCCAGGCTGAACAACCCCAAGGACTTCAGCCTCTCCTCATAAGACCTTCCCTCCAGACCCTTCCCCTGTCTCGTTGCCACATGGACACTGTATAAAGCTGCAGGAATATGACTCTAACTTGATACCTGCTGTGCCCACCAGACGACAGGTGGACCCACAGACAGTGATTTATCCTGCAACCAGTGCCGGAATTTTATGCCATCTTGGCAATATAAGTTTCCTCAAGGACTCAAGTTTCCTCAGGACTGACAGCAACTACAGTCTGAAGGAGAAAATAAAAAGACCAACCCTTGCCAAATGGGAACATGCTTCTGTTAGCAGCAAGGTAAATCCTGACAATCCTGAGGGAACTCCTCAAACCTATCTCCATCCAGATGGTAGCAAGGCTGTGGCTGCTGCACCACATCCCCCTGTTCTGCCAAATAACTGAGAAAAACCAACCACACATGTTTACTACAGCTTGTAGAGGCTTACTGGGAAATTGACTGTGCCTGACATGAATTTTCTACAGCACACAGGCCCTCGGTCTTCAACCCAACACTCATCTTTTTGCCTCTTTCAGTCTATTTCTACATTTTCATCCACCACCAAGGCCATCAGGACTTGTGTGGTGGGCAGTCACTATTTTCTCTCGACACTTGATGCCAGCACACTATTTTTGGAATATTCTCAGAGGAAACCTACCTGGGAGCAGAGATAGAGTCCAAAAAAATATAAATCCCAAAAGTTTCCAGCTATGTCCAGCTATAAGGCTCGGAAACAAGAGGTTGGAAAGGCAAGGTATCTGTAGCCTGATTGCACTCACAGATGGTCCAGCTTTCTCCATGCTCCATGGACTCTGATACCAATATTTTGCTTATTTAGTGCAACATAAAAGCCACAATGGTCTAAAAAGAGCAGAAAGCAGTGATAAAATGTCAGACAGCTGCTCTGTCCAGCTTTGTACTCAGTCTTAGATGCTTCTAAGAATACCCTCACATAAGCATCACTGGTGGCACTGGTTCACTCTGATGACTACATTTTCCTTCAGCCTTGCCTAGCATGCTTCAGCTGCCTGAGAACTCCATAATTAAGGTATTTTAAAATTATTAGGCTCTTCAATATTAGGTGAGGTCTCCCTTCTTTTGCCTTCTGAGCCAGGTCATCTCTTTGCACCTCAACTGCCAGGTGCACCATAAGCTCCTCTGAATTGCTTCTTCACATGAGTTTTCATCCCTTGAGGATCATGTGAGGATGTCTTTTTAAAATCTAGGTAAAGCAAGGTGGCTTGGCATCCTCACCATCCCATTGTAAAGGTTGCATTTTTCAGTGGTGAACTAAGATCGATCAAATTCTTCTGGCATTTTCCAGCTGCTTTGTCCCAAGGGTCACTTCTTTGGCACCCTCATGTTAAGCCTTCTTCTTGAGACACTGCTGCCAGGAAATTCATTATTTAACAAGTGAGTTTCAAAGCAAGGGCCGGGGCTCCCTGTGCCATGGCCTCTGACAGGTTTTCCAGCCAGCTGGTGACATTTTCCTCCTGCAGCTCCTGCAGCTTGGCTGAGGAGAGCTGCAAAGGGAAAAGCACCAGGAAGCTTTGCTGGTGTGGGCTGAGCACAACCTGCTCCAGGTTTCCAGATTCAGGAAGGACTGAAGTAATGGAGGTGACCCATGTTGACCTTGCAGACATCCACTCTTCACGCTGACACAGATGAGTACCACAGAACCTTTTCCCCATCTCTCAACTGGAGCCTAGGGACCTCTTTGTATGTTAAGCATAAACATTAAGCAAAGAAATCTGAAATGTACCTACTCAGTGGTCTAGAGCTGCTCAACATGGCTGTAGGTGCCAGGGCAGGAGGAGAGAACATGACACAATGAATACTATGGCTATTGCCCACAATGGGTATGCTCACAGGCTGTTACATTGGAGGGATGTCCCAGAAACCTTGCCCACCAATGTCATCCCTTGCTGTTGCAAACTCAGGTCTCATTTCAGGGTCCACCAACTGACTCATTTTGCCAGGCTGGGGGAAAATCGAGTCAGCAAATGTGTCACACGCCAACATGCAATGCAGATGAAACCAGCACATCATCAGGGCATGTGGGTATATGAGCTATGGAGGTGGCCAAGCACCCCTGAAGCATCCTGACCAATGCTCCAGATGTGTCCCAGCATGTCTTGCAAGCTTGCTGACCCCCACTTGCTTCAAGACACCCACACCTTTTCCCTTACATGGTGCAGTCTGTTATTTCTCCCTGCCAAGCCATGGCATCTCAGTTCTGAAGACCAAGGAGACCTGATCTCAAGTTAACACTTGGATCAAAATGACAGCTGTTGGATGCTTCCCACCAAGTGTCCTTGTACTTTCCTGCAGAAAGATGAGGTAGCTCAGCTGAGCTGTTCAAGGCAGTTTTCCTTAGCCCTAAACTGCTGGTCTGTGGAGTAATTGGCTTGGTGCCTTTGTGGAGGGGGTGGTCAATGGAGATGCACATCCCTTTGAGGTCAGGCCCTTACCCCTAGGTCTCCCTGTGGGTTTTGGGGAGAGTGCAACATCAAATCTTGGGAGTTTTCTCCCACCACGTTTCCTCCCACCACAGACCTGGACTTCAACAAAGGAGATGCTCTTGGCTGCTCTATCCTACTCTCCAAGGGATGTTGGGTGAGTGGCTGGTTTGGGGCTTCTCCGTGCCTGGACCTTTTAACGTTTGGTGTCATGTCAGCATGGTTCAGTGCAACCTGAGGAAAGGTGCCACATGTACTACTGTCTTTTCCATATCAGCCAGAACTCCTTCAGCTTACCTCAGGTAATGAGGAAGAAGCTGAAGCTCATTTGAAATAGGTCACTGCAACCAAAAATCGCCTTTTCATTGGTTGAATTGATTTAACTGGACCAATTTAACTCTACATGGTAGCAGCAACCTAAATTTTCTTAAGTGAGAATTTTTGTTTTTCCAAATGTTCCAGAAGATGAGAAAAATAAGGAAAGCAACACATCTCTGTGATCTTCATTGAGATGTATATCCTGTAAGTACCCTGTAATCTCAGAGACTATACTGAGCCATGGAATTATGGTGTCACATTTTGTGCTCCTATAATTAAAGTGTTTCCACTGTAAACTCAATTTTTAGGGGTTTATAACTTTTCTTAAGAGAGTGAACAGCAATGACCTGTTTCTGCATTCTAAGCAGGTTTTAAGGTCATTATGTGAGTGTTAACGTTCCGTTACAGTATATTGTAATGAAATGAGTCTTTCAGTGTAAAAGGATTTCACAGTATTGGCAAAAATGAGCATATTCATCTTAATTTTCGCATCTACTTAATTTCAGGAGCTCTTATAATTAAATGTTTGGTTGCACTGGCAAATAGAAGAAGCAAGGCTTTGTCATCATGAAAACAATCCCATCCCATCTGCATGCTCTGCTAGGGAGGAATGAAAATAGCTTTACAGGGAACTTCTTCTTAAAAAGCCAAATGATGATTTTTCCCATACTGGAGGAGCAGATGGGTGTTATTTTCTCAACACACTCACAGGCGTTGGATGCTGCTCCCCAGCTGGTATCCAGCAATCACCTGCTTCAGAATCGTGCACTCTCCACAGTAATTGCATGTTTTCCTGCACTGCTGGATAGAGTTTTGCTACATAACCAAGAGTGGACAAACACCCCCAGTGAACTGCCACTCCTGAAGTTAAAACAGAGCTGTGAGGAGGAGATGAGCGAGAAGCAGAGTGGTGGTCACAGGGATCAAGTAATGCTCTGATCTTTACAGCTGAACAGGTTGGGCCAGGACACACAAATCTTTTCTGGGCCAGGACACACAAATCTTTTCTGCTCCCCACAGGTGAGTGTGAGCCACCACACATCACAGCCACCACAGGTAGATGACTGTCTTCTCTGGGCAACAAAGCTGCCCAGGTGACCACAAAATACATGAGAAGAGTCTGTTTCATGGTCATTACCTTCTTCTGGAAGGAGACTGTCATATTTTGTGGGGTTCCCATTGGGATTACAGCCCGAGTGAGTGACTGCTGTGGCATTTTCTAGCCTGAATTTCTTTTCCCTTAGGAAGGCACCACAGCAGAGTGAGAAAAATGGACTATTCCCAGAGTTATGGGTCTTCCAACATAGTCACCCATCTGTGATTGGTGAGCCCATGGCTGGGAATCATACCTTATTGGAGTGCTCTGCTATAAAAGAAAGTTTTGACATGTTGCACAAGTGGGAGAGAATGTGAATGATTCAAAGGAAAATAGTGTTATAATTAAAAATAACCACTCAACCATTTCAATTGGGCCAAAAAATGTAACTCAGAGTTTTCAAATTCTTCAGTGGGGAGAGGATCTCAAAGGGTGGATGATTCTTGGAGAGAGCAGGAAAAGGCAGACTGATAGCAGTTAGAAGCTGAGGGTAGACATGTTTAGGTGAGAAATAAAGTGTTATTTTTAATAGTGAGGTAACTGATTGTGGACACAGCATGCCTGGTGGCACAGTGCACTTTCATCACTTGGTGCCCTTAAATCAAGTCTTGCCATCTTTTCAGGGGTAGTAAATAGAAGTTATAAACTATAAATTACTGGTGAGAGCCTTTGGCCTCTGTTAAGCAGAAGGTCTGACCAGCAGTTGAAAAGGTCCCTAATGGCCCAAAGTCCATGAATCCCTGTCTTTCAGCTGCTTTCTCAGTCCAATGATGAGAACATTCCTATATTTCAAATAATTAATCAGAGACAAACTAAACATCTTAAGCACTGTCCTGACTTCATCTGCTAATAATTAGGGCTGGAATTAGCTGGGTCCAAAGTAGCTGGGTGACCTTCCAGGTCAAGGAGGTACCTGGCCCTGGCAGGACTGTCACCTACTCACCCTTCCAGGATGGCTGTCTTGCAGCAATGCTCCCCTTGCACCTGAACATGGAGACCTGGTGAAGATGCTACTCAGATGTTTGATGTCACCATCCCAGTTCTATCTCTGTTTCAACTTCCCCACCTATATACAGGCACTTGGGAAACTGTAAAGGAATTATGACTGGACATGTATTCCAACCTCTTTAGAGAACCCAGTCTTACTAGTTTTACCAAGAAAGTCTTAGAATATTTTCACATGTCTTCTTGAAGAAGATAGAGCTCTTCCTGAAAAATGAGGTGGTTTATTGACAGAGATCAGCTGGAAACAGAGAAGTGCTGTTTGTTGCAGCGAGGAAGAGAAAAAGTTTTAGGCTGGGATGAAATCACTGAACAGGTCTTCTTTTCATCTCCAATTCTACAGCCCCTGTGTTTGTGTGTACAGTTCTACTGAGGTCATAGCAAGGATTTCCAGAACAAAGTTAGCAAGTGGCCTGTGAGAACTAGGATTTTTTTCCAAGGAAAGTGGGAGGAAAGCAATTTCTCAGCCCTTCGACTCACTGCTTCTCTCAGCCTTTGAGCATCTTTGCTCTCAGCAATGGGCTGGCTGGGTGTCCCTGCAACCCAATGAGAAGTTCTCTGATGCCTAGGGAAGGAATGACCATGTCCCCTGGGCACAGAGCAAAGAAAGGAGTAAAGGAGAGTTTGTATCTGAATGCACAGGACTGATGGGTGCAGAGAGGCTTTCTTAGGGATAGTTCTGCCTGGGTTTGTAGACATTCAGACTGTTGCCCTGGGCTCAGCCAGCCAGCGGTGTGGAGCACAGTCTTTAGCCATTTATCAGAGTTCACATGGTTAACTGAAATATTTCTGCTCCTACAGCTTTAATTCATTCAGTGTAGTTCAGAAGCTTCTGATAATAAGACCTAATTTATAATTAGGTTTTATCAGTAATCAGTTAATTTATAGAACCCTAATTCTCATGAAGGTATTTCGGAGGCTTTGCTTATTATATTGTGGAGCTAATGCCCATAGACAACCAAATCACAATGATAGGATGGAAACAAATTTCAGGGTAATCCTGCTCCATAACTACTGTAGTTATTTACTTCAAATTCCGTGCAGTGGGTGTAACACCGTGGATGGTTTGTGCAAGCAGCCAGGGAGAAGGGCACTTGATTTGAACATGTCAGGAAGAGCCTATCAAGAAGAGGTAACCTTCCTTACCAGCTGTCACCTCCTGGGGAATTCCAGAGGTCTGATCTGTGCTGACAAGTGAGTCCCACACAAGGGAAGATGATGGTGGGGAGGGATGCAGCCAGGGCTGGATGGTGACAGACACCACCTCCAGGATCGAGTCTACAGCCCAAGGAGAACCACAGAAAGCTGCTTATAGGGTTCAGACCTGATGGTTCCAATGTTGCCAGTGAGAATCAGTAAAAGTTCACAACAATTCCAAAATGGTGGAGTATTTCTGGTGGAATCAATTCCCTAGATGGACAGTACCATTCTCTTCTGGGTCTTTGGGATGCATTCCCAAATTGTTCCAGCCTTTCCTGCAAAAATATCACCCTGCAAATTCAGTTTCATCTTCACATCACCTCCATGCTCTCAGACTTGTCCACAGCTCTGACTCCTGGTTTCTCACCCAGGTAGCTTGTTGCTCTCACACTGTCCCTCCAAAGAACTGAGAAAAAATCCAATGCTCGCTCTCTACCTCTCTGGGCTCTTTCAAATCACATCACTGGCTACTCATGCTTGTTCCTCTTCCAAATGAAGCTCAATATTCTCAATATATACTATATATAAATATCCTTGAAATATATTAGGGCCCACATCCTAATAAGCCCAGATTGTTTCCTTGCAGTGCAACTGTCTCCTTGGTTCACTGACATTTCTCCAGCCCTTAAGCTCTCAGAGAGCTCTTAGCCAACCAGTTTCAATTAACTTTCCATTAACATATCTGAGCAAAATCTTATATCCTACAACTTTGCCAGGAGGGCTGGATTAAAGTACAAACATGAGCAGCTCACCCCTGAGCCACTTGTTGCTGGGACTGTGTGGCTGTGTGAAAACCTCACTATAAGGATCGTAGCCATTGCCAGCAGTGGCTGGGTCAGCAGCTGGCTCATGAATTCAGCGTAGGTGAGAAACAAAAGGACTCACCATCCCACCAGAGACCTGCAGAAATCCTGGGCTGGAACACTGAATGATGAAGAAGAGCCCTGGATGGGCAGTGAGCCTTGGTCAGCATTTTCCAATACATCCCTACTGACCTGGGTTTTGACTTGTGGCTTCCATTGTTTGTTTTGGTTTTACTGAAACTGTCTGTGAAGAGAGATTTTATTAAGTTGTTCATGGCCTGAGCTCCAGCAGCTGGGAGTCACCATCCACTTTGTCTTTCTTCCATGGGCACTTTTTTCCCCAATGTCCTTGTCCCACACCACTGGCTCATGGAATATTTCTATTCTCCACACGTGCAATGTCAGCACAGCTCACACCAGACCCTGTCTTCTCCCTTTGAACTCCACCATTCCATGCTCAGATCCCTCCCACTCCCCAGCCCACTACTAGGACAGGTTTCTTTTACCCTCAAATCAGAGCTGCCTTCTCCTCATGCCACATCAGCCAATTCTCCTTCCTTGTAATTGCAGAGGAGCTGCAGTCTGTTGTGCTTTAATTAAAGTGTATTAGTAGTGGCACGTTATTGATTTACTACACATTTGCATTAGCTGAGTACTTTACACTCTTATCTGATGGGCAAGGGATTGATAGAGTGCACTGAGCCTCCCCTATGAGATACACATGCAGAAGGCCCACCTGAGTAGATCTGCAGAGCACTGGGCTGGTTGGCAATACCTTGTGTTACTGCCAGCCACAAATGCAGATGGTAAGGCATGAAGCTTGAAAAACAGTTTTATTTGGACTGGCAGAACTTTCCCAACAAAATCTTTCACATTTCATGCTCTGTCTTTATTTCTGCACTTGCAGAACAGAAAAATGCGTTGGCTTTGCCCCTCACACAAGGTGGGAACTGCCCAGCACAGCAGAATGCACAGAAAAGCACGAGTTCATCCCTTTGGTTTCGGCTCACAGTGGGTGGAAGCTGCAGTATTAAGGTTCATGTCTTATGGTCCTGTGGCCATGAAGATATTCTCTACATCTGCAGGGAGACCTGGTTTTGTCCCCATCGAGGTGAAAAGGCAACTCCAGCAGCACAGCTCTGCAAGAGCCTCTCAGTACCACACTGGAAATGGAGCTCATTGCTTCCTCTTCCCACCCCAGAGCCTTTGCAGAGGTGGGGACACTTCAGACAAAGCCTCCTCTTGCCTGGTCAGTGTCCCCTCTATTCCCCATCACATGCAGTACCCAGCAGCCTATTTGCATGGCAAAGGGAGGAAGGGACATGGCACATCTGAACGAGCTCAGTGCACCACACTCCACCCAGATGAGACAAGTCTGGCAAGAGAAAGTGTGGAAACTGGTCATTCTTCTGTGATCTCAGTTCACTCAGGGCACACTGAGCAGTGGGTGTGATCAGGGTACCTGAAGGGCTCTATAAAGGGTCACAGCTGAGCACATGGAGCTGGGCCAGCTGCATTTTAGAGCTTTTTCTTGGTGTTGTGGTGGTCTGTCATGCTAAGCCAAGTCCTGGACGTGGTTGTAGTGCTGATCTGCCCATCCCTGTGGAAGTGTGTGGTGGAAACGTGCTGTTGCCCTACCCATGAACATGTGGGCTGCCCCAGACAGGCAGGGAGGAGTCCAGGATGCCACCAGCCTCCATCAGAGTTAGTGGATCTGGCTTCTAGGGGTGGCAGAACGGGACGTTACCCCACAAGGGTCTGCACAGGGTTTCCAGTCCCACCTGCCCTGAGCAGGTGCAGCAGCAGAAGTGAATCACAGTGACCCCACTCCGGAGAGGCACTTCTGCTCCACAGCAGGGTCTCCATTCAGTCTTTAGCATCAGGGTCTTAGCAGAGGGCTATCAGCTCCAGTGTGCCAGCATCTCTGACTGGCACGTAGGCATCACCTGCTTTAGGTCAAACCCTTCCTGCAGTTCCTCTTCATGGCACTTCAGTGACAGTTTTGACATCAGCCAAGCAGGGGTCTGAGCCAAGCAGCAGCACATGGCCATGGTCAGCACACTGGTCTCGCAGCCCAGCAGAGCCACTCTCCTGGTCCCTGCTTTGCTGTGGACATTAGGAATGTTGCAGGAGCTGCAACCACAGGAGGTGCACTGGCCTCGCTGCCTGTGTGACAGACCAGCTCACAGGCTGCTCATGTATTTGAGTGCTCCTCTCTCCCTGGCTCCTCTGAACATCCCAGCAACACAAAGAGCAAGTACCAACAGCAAAACCACATCTCCCTGTGTGTGCAGAGCCTGGAAATCCCCGAGCTTAGGCCAGCAAAGGCACTTCCCTGAAAAGTACCCTTAACCACAGCAGTGGCTT
>VXBZ01006917.1:22444-33631 GCA_013399135.1 Heliornis fulica | reverse complement strand
GGGCGGGGCGGGCGCGGGCGGCGGAGCCGGCGGTGAGGGAGCGGGTGCTGAGGGAGCCGACGGTCTTCGGCGTAGGGCGGGCGGGGGGACTCTCTGCCCTGGGAGGGAAGGGCCGCCCGGGGGTGAGGGATAGACTGCGCGGGGGGGAGGTGGCGCGACCCCTCAGGTTCCTCCGACCCCCGGGAAGTTCCTTGCGGCTCCGGGGAGAGGCCGGCGGGTCCCCGGGAACGCTGCCGCTGACGGTGCCTTCTCGTTGGCTCTGGCAGAGGCGGAGCGATGGAGATGCAGTCGTACTACACCAAGCTCTTGGGAGAGCTCAACGAGCAGCGCAAGAGAGACTTCTTCTGCGACTGCAGCATTATCGTGGAGGGGAGGATCTTTAAAGCGCACAAAAACATCCTGTTCGCCAACAGCGGCTATTTCCGAGCTCTGCTCATTCACTACATCCAAGACAGCGGACGCCACAGCACCGCCTCTCTGGACATTGTCACCTCGGAGGCCTTTTCTGTCATCCTAGATTTCCTTTACTCCGGGAAGTTAGATCTCTGTGGGGAGAATGTTATCGAGGTGATGTCTGCGGCTAGCTATTTGCAGATGACCGATGTGGTCAATTTCTGCAAAACATATATAAGGTCATCGCTAGATATCTGCAGGAAAATAGAGAGAGAAGCTGCTTTCTATCAGGCCGACAGCGGGAGCACCAGCTCTGTGAGAGACGGCACCTCGTACAGCTCAAAGAGCCAGTGCTCGGCCTCTGTCTCTTCCCTGCAGGAAAAGGAAAGGATTTCAGACTGCCAGAGAGACCCTCCCTGTGGCGAGTGCAGCAGCTGCCATCCCCTGGAGCTTGTGGTCAGAGACCCCGTAAGCAGCGACTCTCCAGAGAACATTAATTCTTCGCTGCCCAAGGGGGTGGAACCCAAAGTAGAGTTTGACTCGGATGAAGTAGAGGTAGAAGCGGGTGAACGGCTGCCACAGTATCCAACTACGTTGTCCCTCGAGCAGATGGAGGAGGGGTTGCACGGCGGGCAGGCGATGGACCTGGCCTGCAATAACTATCACATGAAACAATTCCTAGAGGCCCTGTTGCGCAACAGCTCAGCTCAGAGAAAAGATGATGTGGTTCATCACTTTATCCGGGGCTTTGAGGGTAGGCCAGAGGATGGAGGGGTAGCCATGAGTTCCATGATGGACATTCACAGCGACTGGTATGGTGAGGATGCAGGTGAGAGGACTCCAGGGGGGGTGTAGTCTGTATAATCGAGGAGGAAACAACTTAGTTGTGCAACTTCTTTTGTTACTCTCGTTCTTGTTCAGGAGTATATTGCTGAATATTATGCCATAGCAAAATAAACTTTTGTTCTGGACTTCAAAAGAAAGCTGTACTCATTTATTCAGTGCAGCACTTGGGAGGTAAGTATTTCTGAGGGCATTTACATCTTTGAAACATCTTGGAGCTCGGTGTTGGTGATGCTGCTTTAATAAACAATCTCATTTGGGACCTCTTTGAATGGCAGGCGATTTTTTTTTTTTTTTTTTAATGAATCTTCCACTCATAACGTTAGTGTTGTAAAGAGGAATCGGAAATATCAGTTGAGCTGCCACAAGAGGGATCTGCTGTAGAACCTGACAGACCAGAAGTAGCTTATTCCACCGAAGCTTCTGCCAGCTCATTGGTCACAGGATGATGCTTTGCTTGCTGTTTGAACTTCAGAAGGGCAGAAATCAGTTTTATTCAATAACAAGCGATCCCTTGAAATCCTTTAAGCACCTAAAGCTTTACATTTTGTGGCACTGCAAGAAAACAAGACTTAACCTCTAGAGGCAGACTTGCTTTTCAGCTGCTGGTCACCTGGTGTTCCACTGCTTTTCCAATACCAGTGTCTGGTGGGATGTCTCACGCTGGCAGAAAGGTCTCCTAGCAGCCATGTCAGGGACCTGGAGAAGAAGCTCATGTCCATATACCATTTTCCTGAAGTAGACAATAAGGATTTGGGCATTTTATCTGCTCCTGGTAATGTTGGTGCACAACTTGCCATATCCAAACTGCCTCGTGAGTATGGGAGGTGACTGACAAACCAAGTGCTGTTGTTCAGGACATGACAAATGACTAATAATTGTGTGGGCCATAGAGAGGAAAGCTGAGTATTCTGCTGTAGATAGCAAGCATGTTCATGGCATTGCAGCTCAAGCGTGCGTGTGTGATCTTAAAGCAAATAAATCCAATGCCATCTCTCCCTTCTTTAAAATAAGGGATCTGATAAAATCACAAATCCAACCTTAGAGTCAACAGAAGTTACTGGAGCAGAGTGCTGACACCAGATTGTGCCTGTGGTTTCTGATGTGTAGCAAGGGGAGAGCATCTAACACACAAAGTCGTCTTAAAATCCCGAGGCTGTTACTGAGCTGTTAAAAGGGAAATGCTGCTAGAGAACATCAGGTGTTACAACAAGGTATTGGAAACAGTGGTGGTAGGTGAGATTTAAATGGGAGTTGGGGGGAAACCCAAACCTTGCCTTCAATTATGTTCCTCTGGTAGAATTGAATGGTGTAAGCATGTAGTAGAATGATAGTATCTCTTCTCAGCCTGTAGTGTTCCTGCTATGTTAGGAATTTTCACCAAACACCACGAATGAGAAACACAAATATGGTTCAGGCACATGGATGAGAGAAATGCCAATTACTTTGAAGTGTTGCCATCCAGTCATCCTGATCCCCTTCCCAGCTGATGGAGGGTAAATGGGCACTTCTAGAGAGCCTGGAAGCAAGGCAGGGCTAAGAACTGCTTTTATATTTTTTTAATGGAGCTCTAAATGTCCAGGGGGAATTATCAATCCTTGTGAAGGTCCAAGATTAGGTAAGATTGATTTCATTTGGTAGCCGCACATTAATACTAGACACTTGGGGGTTTTGAGACTGGGTTGGACAACTCTTACTGTAAGGATTGTTCCACAGCTCCACCTACTTCAGTGTAACCATTAATACAAACACTTCCCTGAATGAGTACCTGAGACAGCAAAACTAATCTTTTAATATAAATAACATCTCTGCGCTGAAGAGGAGGGGTGTATCTGGGCTGACACCGAAAAACTTGGCATTACCATATTTATGTGAAACATGATCTTCAAATTCAATAACCTCTTGCACCCAACTAGTCAGATTTTAGGAAAAGTAAAATATAATTGGTAAATGTGTCTGAGTCCTTCATGTCCTTATTACCAACAGAAGGCTAAAGGGAATGGCAGCAGAGAGAAGCATTTGTGCTTATGAGTTCCCTGAATCTAAATTTGTGCACATTGTAAAAGCAGATGGGAAATGTTTCACTACTGCTGCCTGTGATTTGTTTTAAAGATTTTAGTTTCTAATACTGTTTTATGCTAATGGTAGATTAAAAAAAAAAAGAAAAAGATACTTTCTGTGGGTGCAGAGACCCTACTAAGTTAAAGCAAATTTTTGGCACTTATTTAAAGCTTCTTAAATTAATTTGTTTTTCTGTTGTAAGCCATCTCCCTTAGTGTATCAGCTCTGTAAGTACAGGCAAACTCATTCTGCAGCTGCCCGAATGCCTTCTGAAACCACACAGAAACCCCAGGTAAGCTGAATGAAAAGGGAAAAGTCAGTTTTCTTGTCTCAGATCTGCAGCAGGGAGAATAAGGAGCACCCCCATTGGGGAACAGCCTGACCTAACACACTGTGTTTTCTCTCAAGGTGACGTGTTAGTCGTGCCAATCAAGCTTCACAAGTGTCCGTTCTGTCCCTACACGGCGAAGCAGAAGGGAATACTGAAGCGGCACATTCGCTCTCACACCGGTGAGAGACCGTATCCCTGTGAGACGTGTGGGAAACGTTTCACTCGGCAGGAACACCTTCGGAGTCATGCTCTAAGCGTAAGTTTGAAAGAATTACTGGCACGTTTTTAAACGTTTTTGGTGCTTCCTCATCGAGTTTTCCCAAAATATGTTGGATAAAAATGATTGTTGCCAATGGGAGAGAAATTTTTCTGCTAGGTTTAGGCCATGGGTGCATGGTTCATTAGTACTTGTGTAGCCCCAAATGTTGGTGATGGGTTCATCTGCCCTTCAACTTAAGTGTAGATGGTTTTCTACGCAAAGCAGCACTCCAGGAGCTTTGGAGGAGCTAAAGCAAGAAGGCACATTGCCTTTATTGCCCTGATTTTTTTATTCTTAACTTCAGGTGCATCGATCAAACAAGCCGATTATCTGCAAAGGTTGCCGGAGGACGTTCACAAGTAGCCTGTCTCAAGGATTACGACGCTTCGGCTTGTGCGACAGCTGCACTTGCGTGACCACTACCCATGAGGACTCGATGCCCATCAACCTCAGCCTCATGGAGCCTTCATCAGAAGGCCAAGAGAAGGGTGATACAGATAACGACTGGCCCATATATGTGGAGTCTGGAGAGGAAAACGATCCTGCTGATGACGATGGTGATGACAAGCAGGAAATCCACAGGAGCTTATCAGACCGAGAAACACTTATGTAGCAGTGGGAGGACTTAAAGGGTCTCCCTGACTGTGGTCAGTCTGCAATGGAAAACTGTGTATTTGCCCAATTAGTGAGACTTTGCTGGTTTTTATTATTATGTTTTTTAATAGAAGAGTAGGGAGAATTGGAATTTTTAATACTTTTATGTTTTCAGTGCTGTGCACCAGGAACCTGTGAAAAATCTTCTCTCTGGGCTCCACAGAGGTTACACTTGAGCAATTTCCAGTGGGGTGTCTGCCTCCTGGATTTGATTTTTTAGGTGGAATATCTCTGTTCTGTTTTGATCGCAGGTTTCTTCAGATAATGCTGTCATGGTCCTTAAGAATCCTCAATCCCTGATCTGAAAGAGGGACCATCTCTCTGAAGATAACATTAAAGGAAGTTTTCATCTGTTACCATGGGACTTTTCTTAAACCTAGTTGTGATCCTTCTGTATCTTATCTAAATCATAAACCTTAAATATTTGCTTCGACTGGGTTTGACCTGGAAACCAGGGTAGTCAAACCAGGATAGCAAACATCTGCTGCTGCCGAAAACATAGACAGGAAGAATAAATATATTCCACGTGACCTTAATTGCAGGTATTTAGAGAATGAGTTTCTCTTTCTGAATTGTTTTTACTGCATCTTCCTTTCTCAAGAGCTCAGACTACAGATCTTCAGATGTCTTTAATGTCATACTGATGACGTTAGTAGTCTTGGCTTAAGAAATATTAAGCACACATTACAGTGTCCAGTGTCCTGGTTTAGACTAAGTGAACTGCTCAGTTTTCTTCAGCTTTCTACAGCTTTTTTTTTTTTTGTCAGTCAAATTATTCATGACTCCTGATTCTACTCGGTTTGCAGATCTAGCCAGGTTCACTGCTGGTGTAGCTGAGGAGCAGTTAACACCCATACCCGAGCTATGTGTATCAAACAGCTCTGAAAACCCTTTTGGAAACAGTTGGGTAGGAAATCTCAGAAACTTTCACTAGCCTCTTTTAATACAAATAATTTTCTTTCTCTTTCACTGTATTTTAGTCTTTGGTGAGCCCTCTCACTGTTTATGTTGTTATGTCAATTTATCCAAGTACTGTTCTTTTAAAAACCCTTCACTGTGGACCTCATGTTTCTTCGCTGGCACAGACAAAGGTTGGCTTTCAAAGGAGGTGAGAGCAGTTTCTTTCTACCTTTCCAGTACTAAGTTGATAGTAGCTATCAAAAAATAAATCTGGGCAGCTTTAGAAAATGCACCACCAACAGAAAGCCTGTTTGCTGATGGGTAACCTACTGTTGCCTAAAGAAGAGAATATACTGTGAAATAAGACTGTTAATGCTTCTTTACTGTGTTGTTGATAAGTGTTTGATGAAAAGGCAAATTCTATGAGCCTGTCTAGCTGGAGTAATTGCTAGAAGCCTGTGGACAGATGCGGCTGACAAGGAATAAGCAGTTCCTCCTGCCTAAGAGGTTATTTGTGTAAAGACTTTACACTTGGCAAACATTAGATGGACCCTAAAAACCTAAGAGTCCTCTGGTTTAAGCAGTTGGATTTGCTGGGGGATCTTTTTGCATACTTTGTGCTTTTATTTTATGGACTGAAAACAATTCAGGTCCTCTGTCTGCTTCATCCTACAGTGAAACAGTTGTCCTCGATGTCACAGTTTACTTGAGAGGTGATTCTGATAAGACAACTGCACTTAGGAGTTTGTTGCCAGACCAAGTAGGATGAGGAAAGAAGAAACAAGCTGCTTTTTAAACAAGATTTTTTTTACCTCCTGGTGCTTTCATGAATCCCTAGCAGAGAGACTTGTTTCAGAATGGTCTCATCTAAGTTCTTGATGAGTGCCACCTTCTTGAGAAGATCCTGGCATTATGTGCTACATTTCATTTCTGTAACTTTCATAAGATTTCAGTGGTCCCTGTTCCAGGTCATCTGTACATTCTGAGTTTGTAGTAGCTGAACAGTATCATAGAGACACACATGCTCATAGACAAATCTCGCTGGGACAAGATCTTTAAAAAAATCCAGGGCTTTAGAGCCCCTCATTTAGCCATCAAAAAAGACGACTCATGTAAATGCTGGATTTGGATCTGAGCTCCTTTGAAAATCCTGCTGTGGTTTTGGGTCCTGAGCACTTTTGAATATCCAAGCAAAATGTGGTGTCATAAATTGTGCCAGCATGTTTGAAAATGTTGCCTCCAGCCTACCAGGGCAAGTCTTTTGCACTACTACTCAATTTTTGTTGTTGTCCACCCAACATCAGAGAGGTGTTGGATTGTTTGGGGTTTTTTTTCTATCTGCTTATCTGATAAAGGAAGAACTTCTGTGTGAGTCACTATATGTGAGTTTGTCAGGAGATGGACTTGCTACTGGAAGTGGAGTAGGGATGTAGATAGGAATCCAAAATGATATTTAGTGACCAGTCATCCCAATTTCTGGTTGTTCAAGCATGAAGACGCCACCTCATTGTAAATATTGGTGGGCAAGATATGGAAGATCTGAGCGTGCTTGTGACGAGTGTGCCACAACGCAACTGCCAAGAGATTGGGCTCCTCATGCAGTTGAGCTGCACAGAGGTGCAAGTTAGTTAACTCTGAAGCCGTGAAGACATTCAGAGTGGGGGAAATTCACCTCTTGTGAAAGTCGGTGTGTTATATGAGCTGCAGGAACGACTGCGGAGACCTTCAGCAATTTGACTTCAACCTTTCTTTGGTCTTAGAGATTGTTCTTGTGTGTCTTGTGCATAGAGAATGGAGCTGTGTTAAGGTTTGTGTAACACTGGGTAAGGGGTGCGGGTGGGGGGTACGCCGGTCCCGTTCCGGGTTGAAAGTGACCACCACAATGGATGTTTCCTGTTGATCTGTCATGTGCTGATTTGTTTTCAGTGGAGTCTTTCAGCCTTTGTAGTTAGAAGAGGCTGTAGTTCACCCATGTTCTTGTGACAGATGTTCATGTAAACCTGTTTGCTGTGCTTTCCACTTAGGTTTTGAATGTTTTTCCTGAAATCTTCCATTGTAGATCCAGCCTCTACAAGTTTGAGGAAACGATGTAGCTGTTTTAAAATATTCATATGGTGCTTCATGAAGAATCAAAAATAATGTTTTTAGGAAAGTTATTTCTAATATAATCTCTTTCTCAAAGTGTTTTAAAGGCCATGTGGACTATGTATCTTAAAGTCTTAGCTCTATTTAATGGGATTTGTTTAGCTGTATACGTTTTAACGTACTTTTGCACATAATTGCACTGTATTTCACTAAAGGAATACATGCTGCACTGGTACTTGTAGTGCATTTAACCTCTTGGTGCAAGAACTTGTAATTCTTCCAGATGTGGTTATTTAATTTACGGATGTTTTGTAAGGCAGTTTCATAACTGAAGTCCTTTAGTCTAGTTTACATGAGAAATTCTTATAAACTGAAACTTATTTGTAGAAGTGACTTGAGTATGTTTGTGGATAGTGGAGCATTCTGGAGCTTTTTGATTGTCTAGAAAATAAAACTCTCTGAGAGGGTTGCTTTGATTTTTTTTTTAACTGTTCAGAAGTTGACTAAGTAAACCTAAGAGTGTCTAGATTAACACTCACATTTCAATTTCTGGGAATTAAAATTACTATCTCCATTCCTGGCGACAGACACTTAGCAAGCAAGAATCAGATTCTTGGTAGGAAAGGGATAAAAGGATGCTGTCAACTTAAAACCCAGCCAGCTGGGGATTTTTTTTTTAATTTTTTTTTTTTTAGAAAATCTTTTATAGTATTAACACTGACATTTTTCCTTACTATCTTTTGTAGTTTTATAATCATCTTAACTTTTAAACTCCTCTTATAGCTTTTCATGCTGGGTGAGAAAAATCCATGCAACTGGGAAGAAGCCACTGATCCTAACTACAAGAAAATGCTATCAAATGCCAACAATAAAATGTGGGTGGGTGAGGGAACAGACCCCCAAAACTCTTTCTAGATAATTTTGATATTGGATATTTCACAAAGAGATTTTTTTAAACCTGCTTTTACAGGCTACGATATTTAAAACCATTTTTACCTGTTGATTTAGAGTAACCTGAATCAATGAAAACTGTAATGACCCCTTCTTTATCCTCACTGTTTTATTCAGTGAAATCTGTTCAGTTTTATTGCAGTCCTTTAGGTTTATACATTTTTGTTTCAGAATTCCCCATTTCAAAACATTTCAACAACAGTAATTAAAATTTCATTTTAGCATTAAAGATTTTTGGACCCAACTTAAGCTGATGGTGCCCATGAACATGCACAAAACTGTTTCTTCTCTTAAAGGAATCTGTTAATGTGTCAGCCACATAACAGAGGACATTACGGGTTTTGCCTTTTGTTGGATTTTTTGAAATGCTGATTTTTAACATGTCTAGAAATATTAGCAACATGTATGAGAATATAAAGGGCATGAGGCTGTTAAAACCTCAGCAGCAGCTCCTTTTATACACATACATGTAGCGTGAATGCCCACACAGAGCTGCTTTTAGGTCTGCAGTTAGATGTCATGGTCTCAGCCATATACGGCAAGGGAGCACTTTAGTAAAACACAACCAGTGCATATATCAGCTTTCAAGGGGTGTTATTAAGTGGTTATAGACAGGTGTCTGAAAATGAGTAAATTTAAAAGGAAAAAAAAAACCCCAAACAGAACACATCACCAAACAACCAAAACTTTAAACTTCAAACATCTCCCCCACAAAAAGCCCTCCCTCTCAAACCTGCATGCTGTATGCAGCAATTTTATATCCCATCTCCAAACCCCCGAAGGCAACATGCTAGGCTTTACACTTTGGATGCCCAATTGAGATGTGAATTATTTTAATTTAAAAAGATATAGGTGTGTCTAATTCTGACATACTTTTAGCATAACCAGCTAAGGCCTATGAAGGCTTAGACACACAATTGGTCCCACTGATCATGGAACAGTTACGAGGGTAAAACTTAGGCACATGTGGACAGTTTTGCAGAATCAGAAACCAAATGAAAGTCTTGGAAACTTGAAGTTCTTCAGTGGCAAGGCTTATCTTAATTTTTAGCTGGTGGATTCTTTTTTGGGTTAGTGAGGAATTATGTGAACACAAATTTAAAGGGGCTGGAGCACCTCTCCTATGGAGACAGGCTGGGAGAATTGGACTGGTTCAGCCTGGAGAAGAGAAGGCTCCAGGGACACCTAATTGTGCCCTACCAATACTTACAGGGGTCCTCCAGGGAAAGGGGAGAGGAGCTGTTCCCCAGGGAGGGCAGGGACAGGACAAGGGGCAGTGGCTTCAAGCTGAAAGAGGGCAGGGTTAGATCAGACCTGAGGAAGAAATTCTTCCCTCTGAGGGTGGGGAGGCCCTGGCACAGGGTGCCCAGAGAGGCTGTGGAAGCCCCTGGATCCCTGGCAGTGTTCAAGGCCAGGTTGGATGGGGCTTTGGGCACCCTGGGCTAGTGAAGGTGTCCCTGCCTGTGGCAGGGGGGTGGGACTAGATGATCTTTGAGGTCCCTTGCAACCCAAACCAGTCTGGGACTCTGGAATTCTATATATTATGTGAAATTTGAAGGTGATGCTGGGCAGACGATGACGGAGCACCAGCAATGTGACATGGCTGGGAAAGGCTGGCCTGTTGTAGGCCCAGAACATTGAAATATTTTCAGTTGATAATTAACACCATTGCTCACTGGACTGAAAAGATACAAAATACTGTGTAACTTCCAGTCACTTTCATGGTCAAGAATGATTAATTTAAGCTGGTCAGGTACAGAGTGGGATCTTACGAAAGCAGAATGGGTCTAATTTAAAAAACGTGGCCCACATTTTTACATTCCTAAGGAGATGGAATCGACAAACCTATTGCTACTATTAAAAGGGGGAATTCAGCTGGTGAAAAATATTGATACGATATAAACAGGTATAAATTCAATATGAATAAACATATGTGGTGTACTGGGAGGATGTTTCTAACTACCCAAGGTCTTTAGATATCTTCCCAGTTTTGCTACAGCGGGTCAAGGCGATTGTTTCACAATGGGATGTCCTCAGTGTATGGGAGGGAAGGCTAAAAGGGGCATGGAAAATTTGGCTATGGCAGAACGGTTTCAATGGGAAAACATATAGTTATGAGAAATAACTGAGACGTCAACAACATCGAAAAGACCACGGTGGCAAGGAGCGGGAAGGGGAAAAATACCAAACTTGGGGTGAGAGATGAGTGGTTCTGGTACAAGTATCTCAGATGTGGGGTTGTTTGGGGTTTTTTTTTGAGAAGTTAACAGCTACAGAGAAAAAAAATGTTATATATCCTTTCGAGGAAGCTCCTGGTGCATTAAAGAAGGATTTGGGTCATCAATTATCCTATATGTAAAAGTATAAGAAGGAAGCATCTAGGACATCCCATCCCCTCCCGGCCGGCCGGCATGTGGGTGTGGGAAGAGGCGAGCAGCCGCGGCTGCGGGGCGATCAGGCAAAGGGAGCCGCTGGGCTGCGCCTGCAATCGGTGCGTTGCCCCTTTAATTGTGTCCCCAGCCCTCGGGCGTCTCTGTCCAACGCCCACGTCAGCAAATACCTTTTGTTTCTCTCACGTTCGGGCTTCCAGGGCTCGGGGCTGCGGGACCAGCGCGTCGCCTTCAGCCACCGCCAGCCCCGACGCGGGGCCGGGGACCCCGCATCCACCGCCCGCTCCCCTCGGCTCAGCGGCAGCCGCCCGCAGGACCCA
>VXBZ01006917.1:9799-22154 GCA_013399135.1 Heliornis fulica | reverse complement strand
TGCCCGGTCTGGCTCGGCTCGACCCGGCCCGGCGGCAGGGAGCGCGCAGCCGCCCGGAGAGCTGCCGGGCGCCGGTGTCGCGGTCGCCGCGGCGGGAGTGGGGGCGGCAGCCCGCGAAGCCAGGAGGCGCCTCAGCGCTTTGGCGGGCGGGTCCGGCACCGTCGGGCGTCCCGGGCTCCCCGTGGCCAAGCGACCAATTCGGACGGGCGTGCGGGTGAGTGACGGCGGCCTCCGCCAATGCCGGGCGAGCCCGGGCCCTGAGGGCTGCGGCCGCCGGGGCTCTGCCGCCGAGTCCTGTTCCTGGTCCTGGGGCACCGAGGGTTCAAGCCCGGCCGGAGAGGGGCGATGCGGTGGCGTCAGCTCACGGAGAGTCTCGGAAGGTTGATCAGCTGCCAGGGGTTGCAAACCCGATCCCTGTCGGTAGGAAGGAGATGCTCCTCACTGTAGCACACGCATCTCTGCCAAGTAAAATATACCGATTTGGCCTCTTCATCTCTCTTTTGGGAAGAAGAATGTGTGGTTGTGCATGTTGTAGTTTAAATATGTTTATAGATTTAAATAAATAAGAGTGTTTGCAAAGATACCTGATGTTCCTAGCTGAGTTGTACAACACTGAAGTCAAAAGTCTAATTAATTCCTTTACTACTTTAGAGTGACGCTTCGATCCATCTTTTCTGGAATGGAGATTTCTTCTCACCAGTTTCACCTCTTGGAGCAACTAAATGAGCAGCGCAGGCAAGACCTGTTCTGTGACTGCAATATCCTGGTTGAGGGCAAGGTCTTCAAGGCACATCGCAATGTGCTCTTCGCCAGCAGCGGCTACTTCAAAATGCTCCTTTCGCAGAGCTCGAAGGAGACGACTCAGCCAACGACCGCTACTTTCCAGGCGTTCTCTCCTGACACGTTTACAGTTATTCTAGATTTTGTGTATTCGGGCAAACTGTCACTCACTGGTCAGAATGTCATCGAAGTCATGTCGGCTGCTAGCTACCTGCAGATGACCGACGTTATCAGTGTGTGTAAAACATTCATTAAGTCATCGCTGGACATCAGTGAGAAGGAGAAGGATCGCTACTTCAGTCTGTCGGACAAAGATGTAAATTCAAACGGCGTGGACCGATCCTGCTTGTACAGCGGAGGCTGGAGAGCAGAAAGCAGCCCCCCACATTCGCACTTAAGTCCAGATCAAGGGACATGTATGATGGGTGGAAACGCTTGGAGTAATTTCAGCTACTATCCTCCTTCTCAAAGAAATGCCCAGCAACAGCTGTCTAAACATGAGCAGAGGCAGGATTCTGTAAAGAAATCCCGGCACCTGGGACTGCAGCAGCCTTCTGATATCCCTCACTATAAATCAAGCAAACTGGAGGACAGGGCTGCTGAGCCCGCTAGTCACATTGCCCAGTCTGAGGAGCAGGTTCAGATTGAAACAGAAGTTGAATCACCTCACGTGGGATACCAGTATGGCCAAGGGTCTGAGGTGATACCGAGGAGCTTGGCGGTGTCACAGCAGGAGCATGAGTCACCCCGTTCTTCTAGTAAATCCAAGTCTTCAAAAGCAGATGAGCAGTACGCAAGCATGCCCTCGATTCTGGGCGTCATGGGCAACTGGGCTGAAGGTAAGAGTTTGTTTTCATGCTGTAGATGCACAGTCATCTCTTAGTGGTCCAGTCTGCCTGTGAGAAAATGGGCTATGCTGAAGGAGTGCACAGCTGTCAAAAAGACATTTGGTGTTGTGCAGAAATGAAAGTTTGGGAAGTTTAACTCTTTATTTTTTAATAATTTCAAAGGATTTGAAATTTATTTAATTTGCAATATGTTTAATTTGTGGATTTATTAAAACTAGTCTTTCAAAGTGCATGATCTCTAGTGTCTACAGCTCTATCTTGCAAATTTAAGTTGTGATCTTTTTAGATATTTTAAACTCATTTTAATAATGATCTACTCCTTTTCCTTTGTTGAACTCCTGTGTAATTTACACAACGTCTTTGTGATTGTAAAGACCTACAATAATATTACTTTAAATAAGTTATTTCCTATCCTGTACATAGAATACATAGGACATTACATGACCAGATAATGTTATGACTTGCTTAATCTGTTTTTCTTAATCACAATTTTTAAAATTTCTAACAGATGATCTGCCCAGGATGAGGTTCAAGTGCCCGTTCTGCACTCATGTGGTGAAAAGAAAAGCGGACCTAAAGCGTCACCTTCGCTGTCATACGGGAGAGCGCCCATACCCTTGTGAGGCATGTGGGAAAAGATTTAGCAGGCTAGATCACCTAAGTAGCCATTTTCGAACAGTATGTATTTTTAGTAACTGCATGATTTGCTTAATTATACCAAGACAGATTTAAACTCTGTACAAGTGTATCTAGTTGATATATAGACTCCCATAAAGAAAAGGTAATAGAAAATTAATCTGGTTTTGTTGGAGGTAATTTGAAGTTTAAATTGCATGAAAGAGGGTGAATTTTTTTGTTAATTGGTGGGTTGCAAAGGTACTGCTCTATGCAATAGAGCTTAAGTGGGCAATTACAGTGCCTGTGGTTGTTTAATTTTGAACATTCAGTGACTGTCTCTCCAAGTGAGCTAACACTACTATTTGACACTACTCCAGCTCTTTTTTGTCATCTTGAAAAACCCACTTCTTTGAGGATGCATTATCAAAATTATTCATTTCCATTTTCCCAGATTCATCAGGCCTGTAAGCCTATCTGCAGAAAGTGTAAACGCCACGTGACTGAGCTAACAGGACAAGTGGTCCAAGAGGGGACGAGACGTTACAGACTCTGTAACGAGTGTTTGGCTGAAGCAGGCATAGACAGTATTCGCATTGACTTGGAGGCTGAAGCACCCCTTGAATTTCCACAAGATGGGGATAAGGATTCCAGGTGGCACTATGGGGAAGACAACAGATCTGATGTGGAGATTGTGGAGGATGGGTCAACCGACTTGGTCATTCAGCAAGTTGATGACAGCGAGGACGAAGCAGATGAAAAGGAAGTAAAACCAAATATTAGGTAGTTGCAGGAGAAGAATTGGGAATTCCTGCTAAGAGGGAGAATGTACTCTCTCAACCATAAGCCCTCCTCCAGCCTGTTGTTAATCATACAGAGACATTTTGGTTTCTCTCGAACAAGTCCGGACTTGCATGTATTTATGGACGTGCCATTGAGTTCATTCTGAGTTTTGTTATCAGAGTACCCATACTTTGCTTCGTTAGAAATAATCCATCCTTCAGTGAAATAATGGATAAACAAGGAAACTGAAGTACGACACGGATAACTTTATATTAGACAAGGGATCACATCTCAGAAACTCTGTTAAGGGAGTGAGGTCTCAATACTTAAAGTCACACAGCACTGTAAATTGCCCTCGTTTTTAATCTTGTAGAGATGTGGGGTTTATATGTAACATCATCTGGCAATAAGCAAGGTATAAATACCCACACACCAGAACATAAAGAAAAACCACTCGTCAGTACTCAGAAATGAAGATAATATTCTAGGAAATTCCACAAAGTCTTCATGTTATGATAATGAAAAAGGCAGCTATTTAAGAAAAAGTGTATAAAAATGTCTTAGCACATTCACCTGGAAAAGCACTTTCTTGTAAAATTTATTAGAATAAGGATAATATTTAGTAGATCATGTATTCAAGACCTATTTCTTTAAAAGAAAATAAACACATGAATTCTAGTTCTAGTCAACACATCAGAGAGAAAATTATTACAAATATAGATCATTAATTGATGCCCATAAATGCTTTATTCATTCTGAAAACTGGGAACTCAGACTGGGCTATGTTTTAATAAGTATTAGTAAAATGCTCTATTTTTTTTCTTTTTGTTTTTTATTTTTTATTGAACCTCCTAAGTGCCAGACTGATGCGAGTGGTAGCCCTGCATCCACAGCGTTGCTAATGGCAGTGTCACCTTCTCCCTGCCAACATGAAGGAAATAATCCCTACAAGGTTACTTCAGCTTTTGTTTTCTCTTTGTCCCCCATTTTATTAGCTGAAAGCAGTGGCAGAACAATTTGTACAGTATATACATGATATCAATAGAAATGGAACCGATGAGATTTTCCGTCTGAAACCATTGACTACTCTTGTTTATATTGACCTGCACTCAGTTTAGACCAATGAGTTTTAAGATGAAATCATCAATTTATATATTTCCAAAGTTGTTCTGTTGCCAAGAGAACATACTTTGATGTTTTTCAGTCTGTACTGTATGCCAGCAAGAACAAGATCTGTTGGAAGTACTGGACATCATATTTGTGTATCTTTACTGACAATTAGACTAGAAGAGATGAGGTGACTATTGGTGAAGAAAGTTTACTTCTATAACAAAATAAGCCACTTTGTTTTGTTAGTCAGTGGGTTTATCTTAACCAGGACTGTAAACAGGAAAGGAGCAGTGCTCCTGGGGTGCTTTTAATCTGTGTTTTCTTGGGCAGTCCTGACCGTTGATACAGTCTTCATTCTGGAATCACTGAACTCAGTGGTTATAGTCTTAGAGAACAATTTTTTTTTCCTTTCTACAGCTTTGTAAGCATGTTTGTCTGAAACCTGGGATTAATTGCAGAACAATCCTATATATATATATATATATATATATATATATACAAAGAACAATCCCATATAGATGGAATTGTTCTGTAATTAATAAAGTATATGTATACATACATACCGTAATTCTGTAATTAGTTAAGTGTGTGTATATATATACACTCTATAATCTCTTTCCCAGGGACAGCTAAAAAGTCATTATTTTATTTTTATTTGTGTAAAAACTGTATAGCCTTATGAGTATTATTATTATTACCAGAGAGTGCAGCATTTTTGTTCCAGGTGGCAGATGGCCAGCCTGCGAGTCTCTTAAATGACAGCTCGGGTGTGTTTCCTACTACATTCACAGGCATGAAGTGCCCTTCCTCTCCAACATGCAGGGCTCACAAGAGGCAGCCTGCTTATATGTTCCAAGGAGACAAAACCTGGTATTTTATTGCTCCTATAAAAATTAATTGTCCATTGGTTTAGACTTGGGGAGGGGAGAACTTATCAAAACTTTCTGATGACCTATATGAGAACATCTTTTCAAACAAGACTTAACGCTTGCCTTGATTTTATGTTGTGCTTTGGTCAGCAGTCCATAAAATGGACTTGATGTGAAAACAGCTCGTTAATTGCTTGGAGTTTATTACTCCTAAAGTGCATATTATTAAATGCCTAAGAAATATTCTTGAGCAGCCTTAAGTTAAATCTACAAAAAATATATAAAAATTATGGAATGACATTGGTCAAATTTCAAGAGAAAATCCTTGCTGAAATGCACAATAAATTCTAGGTATCAGTGCCTGCTGTCCCAGAAGACAAAGTGGCTGGGATTAGTCTGTGTGTGTGTGTGTTAAGGGATGGATTTAAGGGGAGGGGCAATAAAGTGTCACTCTAGGCCTGAAATCTTAACTTCCAACAGTAAAGGAGAGGCTGTTAAGTATTTCTGTATACTTGGGGGTGGGTTTGGAAGCAAAGGGATTCTGGGATCAATATTCAATCTAATTAGATACTGTAAATCTAAGAATACTGGGGACCAGATGCTTCAGAAAAGTGGCTATAATGGGCTGATGGAACAATCTATCCATATGAAGTCATTTACTTCTAAAATATAGGCAAATTGTTGATTTGCCTGGCAAACAAGGGTTTTTACAGTTTCTGTGTATTGTTATTCTCAGTAGCATTATTTGGTATCTGTAGTAATTTTTAAAGTATCTTAAGCTTGGAGTTTTAGCTCAAGACTGCGATTCCCACAGGTCAATCATGTTTTGTGTTTTAAAAAGTTTACCATTTTTACATTTGTTGCCTTAATTTCAGTTGTTGTTCCCTTATTTTTGTATTGTAAGACAAGATAAATGTTAAGTGCCTTACATTATCTATGTCCTTAATTTTACATAGCCAGTCATATATTTTGCTTGTTTTCCTCTAAATGAAAGTAATTCTGTTTGTTTTCTTGTCATCTCCTTGCATTGCCTTTGACTGTCGTCTTCATACTCCTGTTAGGGTAACAGACACTCTTTAGCTGGATTAACATTTTCCTTCTTTTCAGTGACTTTTTGGAAAAGTCCATATTGGGTTGTTCCCACATAACCGAATTCACTTATTTAATTGACAATAACTGATTTGAATGCGGTGTTTTCAAAACTTTGCCAAATCACAAGTAGGATGCCTGACTTTAAATGCTGATGGTGTACAGAACTGTACTGAATTCTGCTAATACTGATCCATTCAGATGGTTTCTGTCCTGCCTCTGTTCATCCAAATCACAGTCAGAAGTTTAAATTCTACAGCATTGGGACGGGCTGTTCAGAAAGCAGCCTCAGAGATGGTTGTCTGGGTTTTCAGTACATCATTCTCTTGTCATTGGCTTTTCCATTCCCCATTCCATCTGACTTGACATTGCAGGGATGTTCACTTCAAGACTTGTTCCTTTTACGTACCTCTACTTTCCGTGCAATCCTCATGCCTTTGTCCTTTTCTCTCCCATCTGTCCTTTGTCACTAAAAGCTTGCATCTTTTTGTTTGGCTTGTGCACGTTGTTTTGTTCACAAAACCATGGTCAAGGATGAAGAATTCTGCATTCTCTGTTTAATGTCTCACCTTTAACTATCCCTGTTTTCCGACTGCTATCTTGTTATCATTTTAAAGGCTGAAACACTAAGTAAAAACATTTCTCTTTCCCCCTTTTCAGGTTTTGCAGAATTCTACCTGACACATGAACCTATGATGTTTTGATATTTGATTAGTTTTTCTCCTTTTCATACCCCATTTTTTGTTTTCCATTAAATTATGTAAACGTCTATATTTACTATCCCAAAAAATAACACTTGTTCCTTATCTTAAAGGTTCACCTGTTTTGGGGGGGTTCTGTGGTTGTTTTGATGGGGTTTTTTTTCTGAAATTAATCAAAAAAACCCCATAGACCCCAAAGCACGTGAATCTCCCTTTCCAACCTTTTAATATATATTCTACTCCAGTTCTATAGAACTGAAATTAAAAAAAAAAGAATAAACCTGATTTATTGTGAGCTTCGAAAATATATGTAAGCCCACAGATCTTTAATGGGGGACTTGACACTGCTATTCAGGAGAAAAACTCCACCCTCTCAATTTTTCAGTGATAACTTTGGGGAAAAAAAAAAAAAAACCAAACTGGATATAAAATTATTATGCAATATAATACATTTCTTCCCTGAAGCATCTGGTCAATGCCAGAGCCATGCCAATGTCTACCTTTCTTAATATTGTGATTTCTTAGTCTGCAGAAATACTTGGCTTTGAACTTCAGAGTAGATGGGGCTTAACAGAACTGCATCTTTAGCCCCATTTATTATTTAAATGGACCTTGATTTAGCTGAAAAAATTACTAACCCCATAAAGCTTCAGCTGAGTCACTGGCTGTGCCTGGATCCCAGGATCCCCCTCTGACAGTCATTAGTGTCTGTCGGCATAACAGAAATGCCGTATAGTGGAATATCTTATCTAAACCTTAATTGAGGTGGGCTAGCATGGTCCAGATTTGTGTTAAATCAGGATTGCAGCTAAATTAAACTTTAGTTGAATTTATCCTGAAAAAATGGCTTGTTAAAACTGCATTTTAATCGAAGCCTTGAGGCTAAAGATAGCAGCAGTCAGACTGGAATAAGCACCTGACTAGAGTTTATTTAGTGAGTGTACAAATTTGTAATGAACTATTTCAGTGGAGTGCTGAGGCCAGTATCTGTGACTAGGGCAAGCTGGTACTGGGGACTTCTAAACATGTGCAAGGTCAAGAAACATAAATTATAATCCCCAAAGAGTCCAATAGTTAATGCTGTATTCCTTTTATTGTTTCTGCATGAATGAGTACAGCAGGATGGTAACGGTAGTTCAATATCCTAGTACAGGCACTCCGGTATTACTTCATTTTTCTGGAACATCTCAGGAAAGTTGGAAGTCAACTAGTTGGAAGGCAACAAGAATGAAATAGAAGAGTATGTCTCTAATTCTAGCCAAAAGGCTGAATTTTGAAGAAAAGGATCTCAATCACCCAGTCCTTGCCTCCAGACTTTTCAGTGTTCTTTCCCCATCAGGTATAAATCTGTACCAGCAGTCCGTATGCGTTGAGTGGTGGATATAATTTCAGAAGCTACTAAGAAAAGCTTATACCATTTAGTTAAATATTTTCAATACTGTTTAAAAAAACACACAGCTTGGAGCTAGCATAACCTTTCATCACATTTAACTCATGAAATGAGACACAGAAGGGAAAAAAATGTAAAGAAAAACTGGGACAAGTGGTGGAGAAAAGATTCTATATCGTCGTGTAGCTGTTGTACGAAGATAAACACTAATGAAGTTCGTTGCCAGCCTCCAACCTCACACTTTTACTGTGCAAATGGGAACTTTACTTTTCCCATGTTGTAAGTGAGGCTGCTTTAAGGAGGTGGCTGTTCCTCGTGACCTGTGGGGCACCCTCTCCAAATTATTGAATGATCTCAAGATTGGAAGTGTCTCATCTAACAGGTAGGAGGTTGTAGGTGTCTTGCCTTCTAAAGGGCACTCTGATTTGATTTTCCACAAAGAAGGGAAAAATGAACAATCTGTCATACTTCACTCTGACTTGCAGTGCTTTGGTTTAGGGTTATCTCCATTGTTTGACCACAAAACTTCCCTGTTACAAAAATGCTGCTATATTGTGTAATGTAATAAAGCCTATACCACAGAACCACAGGTTTTTCCCATTCAGGTGGTGCCTTCCGTCAACATGCAAAGATATCCAGGCTGCCTTTACCAGTAACAATGCATTGTCTGCGGTGAGGTTGAGGGCCACCCGGCCGGCATGTGGGTGTGGGAAGAGGCGAGCAGCCGCGGCTGCGGGGCGATCAGGCAAAGGGAGCCGCTGGGCTGCGCCTGCAATCGGTGCGTTGCCCCTTTAATTGTGTCCCCAGCCCTCGGGCGTCTCTGTCCGACGCCCACGTCAGCAAATACCTTTTGTTTCTCTCACGTTCGGGCTTCCAGGGCTCGGGGCTGCGGGACCAGCGCGTCGCCTTCAGCCACCGCCAGCCCCGACGCGGGGCCGGGGACCCCGCATCCACCGCCCGCTCCCCTCGGCTCAGCGGCAGCCGCCCGCAGGACCCAGCCGGTGAGTGGCAGTCGTGCTATACATTGGTCGGACCGGGCGTCGGAGCCTGGCGGCTCGGAGCGGGCTGCCGTGAGGAAGTCCCCGGGCTCCGCCGCCCCTGAGGGCGCCGGCCCCGCTGGCAGCTGCCCCTGGGAGCCGATCGTTCCCGGGGCTGCACGGCGTCCTCAGCGGGCGCCATTTGCAGCCCCGGGCGCGGCTGTACGGAGCCAGGCGCGGCAACAAAGGGCTGCGCGGGAGTGGGAGCGGGCGGCGGGTGCGCAGTGAGAGGGGCCGCNTGCCCGGTCTGGCTCGGCTCGACCCGGCCCGGCGGCAGGGAGCGCGCAGCCGCCCGGAGAGCTGCCGGGCGCCGGTGTCGCGGTCGCCGCGGCGGGAGTGGGGGCGGTAGCCCGCGAAGCCAGGAGGCGCCTCAGCGCTTTGGCGGGCGGGTCCGGCACCGTCGGGCGTCCCGGGCTCCCCGTGGCCAAGCGACCAATTCGGACGGGCGTGCGGGTGAGTGACGGCGGCCTCCGCCAATGCCGGGCGAGCCCGGGCCGGGAGGATCCTGATGCGCTGGACCTGGCTGTGCCCACAGCGAGCGGGTGTAGGGCTCGGAGTCTCCTCAGGAACCGGCATGAGTTCTTGTTCTCAGTCGGTGAACGGTTCACGTTAACGTCGGTGTTATCTCGCTTCTTTTAGGATATGCGGTAATCCCGCTGAGGCACCTGGACACCTCATCTGGCATTATTAAATTTCTTCTCTTGTGGGATTGGGCGGGATAAAGGCTGCGGGAGGCTGGAGATAGTGCAGGGAGCGTGATGACACACACCGTCCTCATGTTTGTAACAACAAAGCCCCTCACTTTAAGGATTCATCAACGTTGGGTTAGATTGTCATGAGTAAATTTGCTTTTTACTTCAGAGCAGGTCTCTCCAACGGAGATGGAGATCTCTTCCCACCAGTATCACCTCCTAGAGCAGCTCAACGAGCAGCGGAAGCAAGACCTGTTCTGTGACTGCAATATCCTGGTTGAGGGCAAGGTCTTCAAGGCACATCGCAATGTGCTCTTCGCCAGCAGCGGCTACTTCAAAATGCTCCTTTCGCAGAGCTCGAAGGAGACGACTCAGCCAACGACCGCTACTTTTGAGGTGTTCTCTCCAGAGACGTTTATGGTTATCCTGGACTTCGTGTATTCGGGAATATTGTCTTTAACGGGTCAGAATGTGATTGAAGTGATGTCAGCTGCTAGCTACCTGCAGATGACAGATATTCTTAATGTCTGTAAGACGTTTATTAAGTCCTCACTGGATATTAATGAAAAGGAGAAGGATCATTACCTCAGCCTTTCAGCCAAAAGTACAAACACTGAGCCTGCCCGTCCATCTCTTTATCGGTCAAGAAGGAAAGCAAAGAGCAACCCAAGGCGTTCAATCCCAGATGAAAAGGCAGATACAGTGAATGAAAACTCCTGGAGTAGCTACAACACCTATCTCTCCTCCCAGATCCTTCAGCGGGCAGAAACACAGCTGTCAAAGAGAGGCAGAAAACAGGGCTCGATGAGGAAGCGCCGAAAGCACCTCGGACTGTCACAGCCTCGTGATTTTGTGCAGTGTAAATCAAACAAAGCTGAGCGGACCAATGGAGGTTGCAGCACACCAGCTTCCAGCCACATCTCTCAGGTTGGAGAGGAGGTTGAATTTGATGCAGAAAATGATGTTGATCACGATGATTACAAATATAGTCATGAGTCGGAAGCGATACCAAAGAAGTGGTCTGTTGATCGGTTAGAACAAGAACTCTCCAGAACTTCTGAGTTCATGGAATTAAAAGCGGAAGAACTGTACACTTCAATGCCCACAATTTTGGGTGTAATGAGTAGTTGGAACAAAGGTAAAAAAAATAAATATGGTTTTTCAGAGTTTTTCTTTGGAAGAGTTCAGGTGTTTATGTGGCTGCTTGAAAGCCACAGTGATGTCTAGAGTTGCACTTATTTTCTTGATCTAATTGATTATAGTTTCAAGCACAATCGAAATTTTGAAGCATGAGAATTAGAATCAGAGATCTTAACTCAGGTATTTGGTAAGTTAAAGCAATACATGCCAGATTATTTGGACTCGGATGGAATTCACTAAAGCCTCAAGAGCTGTAGTTGGCTTGGGGACCTTAAGGGCTGAATTTCTCTTGCAGTACCTGGCAGTTACAGAGGCATTCAACTTAAATACAGCCTGAGTCCTTCAGAAGACAAGGTCCTGCCATTGGTGGGACAGTTTCCCTTAAGGTCCCAACCAGCCCAAACTTCGTGAGTTTTGGCCACACCATGTAAAGTGTCTAAGCTCTTGATCCATGTGCCTGAGATGGTGGAATAAAGTTGGCAGGAGTATTCTTATGCACTTTCCTTTGGAAACTGATGTACCTATATTTTATTATAGTTGCATATTTTTAAGACTTTGGGCACCCTAGTATATTATATAGAGATTATAAATGTCATAGCTATAACTGTTGGCTGATGGAAGAGGTACATATGATGACTCTGTATTATAGCTATATATTTATGGTCATCTGCATGTCTAAAAAGATAACCTGAGTAGAAAAGAATACACCATCAAATGCTCATCTAGCACATTTAGTAAAAAATACTGTGTTTGCAGGATTAAATTGTGAGATTTGTCTTATTTACTGACAGACCAGAGGAAAAATGAACTGCATATTCAAGCTGAAAAAATGAATCAAACTACTATGTAAAGAAAGATCCTGCTATTTTTTTATCTTGCCTGTGTTTCTCTGTAACAGATGATTCAAATCAGATGCGATTCAAATGCCCCTTCTGTACACACACAGTGAAACGACGAGCGGACCTGAAGCGACACCTTCGGTGTCACACCGGGGAGCGACCGTACCCGTGCGAAGCGTGTGGGAAGAGGTTCACCCGACTAGAGCATTTACGTAACCACTTCCAAACGGTATGTCATTTCAGTCAGAGGTTCAGCCTAGAAAAATCACAGAATCACACAATGTCAGGAGTTGGAAGGGACCTTGAAAGATCATCTAGTTCAACCCCCCTGCCCAAGCAGGATCATATAGATTAAATCACACAGGAATGCACACAAATTGGTCTTGAATGTCTCCAGAGAAGGAGACTCCACAACCTCTCTGGGCAGCCTGTCCCAAGGCTCTGTCACCCTCACAGTGAAAA
>VXBZ01006913.1:17981-48766 GCA_013399135.1 Heliornis fulica | reverse complement strand
GTCTTCAGAGAGCCACACTTCACAGATGTAGGAGGCAGATGTTCAGCCTCCTGTTTTCATCTAGTGTTCAGCCACAAGGTCACGCGGACCTGATAACATACATACTGTTCTGCTCACTCAGATCTTTGCTTCAGGCCAGAGATACTCTGCAGCATCATGGCCTTGTACTGCTAGCTATTCCCCAACACCAGGTCTAGGGAAATCACAATTTTTTTTTTTTTTTTTGTCAGAAGCATTCCATTTTCATCCTTACCTACAGGCAGACTTCTACAGAGGGCTATCCATTGTTGTGGTTAAAGACACAGGTTTTTTTCTGCTTTGGAAAGATTTCTGCATGGTCTACCTTTCATGAATAGACACACACATACACAAACCTCCACAGCCCCATTTCCCTGCTTGTTACAGGTAGTACAGATGATGTGAGCAGCAGTCTCCTAAAAGCTTTTTGACTAGCAGTCAGAGGCACACCATTCCATTAATCCATTTGAGTTCTTTAATGGCTTCACCAGAACCATACCTGAACCCCTTGCCGACTGGAAGTGGCTCTGGTTTGCAATGCTCCCCTGACAGAGAGAAGCACCGTCCCCACACGATGAACACGGGACTGACGCACAGCGAAGATCAGATGTTGCAAATCAGAGCTGCCACAGCGTTCGGAGCGAAAGCAAAGTGCATCCCAGGTGAGCATCCTATTCATTCAACCATCCTATTAACAGTTCCATACTTTGAAAGCAAAACGAGGGTAAAATAATGAGGGAAGGAGACATTAATAGAAAGGAAGGAACCACGGGAAAGAAAGACTTTTCATCAGTGGATTTTACTGAGTAACCAGGCAATTTTGGCTGCTTAAGAGTGTCCCCTGTAGCATAACTAAAATGGCATTCGGGGCAAGTCTTCATATTTCATTTCGTGCTGCTGCGAGCGTGGGATGTATGGGAACGAGAGGGGCCACCGGATGACAAAGCATTATCTGCTTTGACCTGAGACTCCAGGGGAAAGCGAACAGCAAAAAGCAAGACAGTGAGAAGAAAACCTCTGGTTCATGGTTTAAGAATGTGTCCTGTAAACAGGTTAAACACCGATCATTGGCCAGCTGCTACTGAGCACCACGTGTATGCAGCTCCAGGTCCTGCTTCCTCAACCTGAGGTGCTCAGAGTCAGATTTTAGTCCTGGGAAAACAGCTCAGAGCTTCGGGCACTCATGTTTCAGAAACTCAAGCCATACTCAGTTTGAACATAAAAGAAAAGAACAGAAGAATAAGAAAAGGAAAACCAGCCATTCTGCAAAGCGAGACTGACACACTGTCCCCTGGGTATCTCATAAACAGGGTCATCAACAGATACCCAACTTTGGAAAGCTGCCTGCAACTCAAACAAAGGCTGTATTTAAATAGTTACATAAACTATACTTTTGTAGACTATTCCTACTCCCATTTTAATCAAGTTTTCTCTGCAATAAAACAAAAAATCCAGACATTTAACTACCATCTCCCAAGACACTGTTATTACTATAAAAGAAAAGCAGATTTAGAGAGTTAATAATAAAGTATAGATTGTGTTTACTTGAGCAAAAAGAATCGCTTTGTAATATATTCCTCACAATAAAGAGTGAGCTTCAGATTTCATGCAGCTATATTAATTACTAAGGCGAGAGAATGAAAGAAATCACGTCAGATTAAGATTCTTCTGAATCACAGCAGAGAAGATAGAGTGCATCTTCTGAATAAACAGATTATGTTACTGGGAGTAAAATTAGCAGGCAATCTTCAGTGATGCCTGCCTCTAACAGTTCTCCATATGACTTCTTGTGGGCAGGCTCAGGGGAGAACAAGTGATGGCAGAACGATTATTTCAGCTTCCCGTGTTATTATTCTGCAGCCTTTCTCAGAGCGAGGGGATATTAACTATTCCACCTCTTCCCCATGCTGCGAAGGAATCAGGCTTCGCATCAGCATGTAACGTGTGTGTAGCAAATAATTGCTTATCAAAAAAGCTTTTTTCACCTGAAAGTATGAGAAGTGGCACACAGAAGAGAAAGGACTTTGTGTGTTACTGCTGGAGGAATGATGAAATTCAAGTAGTTGATGAAACATAAGACTACATTCAAGAAAGGAATGTAATAACCACAGGTTCTCATACATGAGAGATGGAGGTATGTGCTTTACGTGTTGCAGCAAGGGCATCTCCACTGATTGTGGTGGACTCAGCCATTCTCCCATGAAGATCAGGATACAGCACAAGCCAGCGTTACTGGGGCAGGACTGTTCTGCTCTTTGGCTAACACTGCCTGAAAAGGAGCTAGCTCTTTAATGTATACGCTGTTCAACCCTCATGGAAACAAGTTTTGTGAAGGCCCTGGGCTCTGCTTCCTGCTGAGGTGACAAAACTAGTAATGTCCACGGTGCTGGAGCTCACCAGCCTGCACAGGTCTTCCTAAGGGCCTCTTGAAGTCACCAGCAAGTGAGTAGTTACCTCAGCTTCATGCTTTTTAATGCATCACCTTGACTTCATACTCTTCTCCAGCCTGCTGAGAAGCATGGACCAGATAACAAATTCTTGGAAGGGTCCACACTGAAGAGACAATCCTTTTGTAGGCTGGAGCACCAGATGGACTGCTGGTGCTGGGGCAGTGGCTCAGCACCACTGTGGTGGGAGGCAGTGGATATGAAGGACCTGCCCCCCACGGGCTGCTCTTGGGTGTCGAGGTGCTTAGGGTACTGCACTGGCAGGAGCATGGGCAGGCAGGCAGCCCCAGTTGTAATGCCAGCTCGGTGGCAAGGAGCAGAAACATTTGCCTGTTTCATGAGCTGTTGCATGTCAGGGCTGGGGAGATGAGTACCACACTGCCAGCCTACCCTGGATGCCAAAAACTCTTGTCCATGTCTGCTGAGTCAACGAAACCTGTCATTTGCAGTTTATTTGTAAGAATCTTTCCTATCCTAGAAACCCCATGGGGAGTCTGCATTAGAAAGGAAAAAAAAAAAGCTCTGAAATACCTTTAAGTACCCTTAAAATGAGGTTACACCACCTCACACCTATGTGGCACTCACAGAAATGTCTCTCCTTTCATCAGCTGAAAACCTTTGCTTTGCTGAGCTCTGCAGAGATCCTGAAATGCAACACTATTATTTGGTGACAAGAACGGGGTTGAACCGGAGAGAAACTTTTCATCCTCTGACCTTTAGAGGTGCTTTTCAAAGGCATGGAGTTAACTGCCCCTCCTAGAAAGATGAGTAAAACAAATGCACTAGGTTTTTATGCTGTAGAGTGCCCATTCTCTTCCCTGCGACAGGCACTCCTTCTGTGGAAGGACCACCACTCATGGTGGGCACCACAACTCATGGTGGGCAAGGCGTGCCTGCACCCCTTTATGGCATGGTGTTTTAAGAACTCCTACTTAGCTTAGGATGAACTCCCCAAAGTTTCATCCAACAGAGAAACAGCAGCAGTTAATGATGTAACATCTCACCCTTTGGGAAATACCACCTAGTAAGATTTTATCCACTCTTGGAAAAATGGGTAAGGGAACATCTCTCTTTAAAGCAAAATTAAAATTAAAAAATGTATGTTCAAATCCTTACCCAGGAAGAGACAGGCTTATATTGTGGTTGTAGTTGTGCCCTACCTTGTGTTTGGGAGAAGTATCTCATCTGGCATGTGTCAACCCCAAGCCACTGAAGACTGAGTTGGCTCTGGAAGAAGAGATGATCATGTGAATTTGAACTCAAACAAGGCAAGCAGGTCTCTGGAGGAATGGGGTAGGCAGGTTCTCCTACTCCACCACTTGTCCTCCAGCACAAAACTCCTCTCACGGCATTGTCTGGGAATTGGAGGCTTACAGAAAAAAACCCACAATAAAACCAAAACAAGCCCCAAAACAAATTGCTATGAGTGATAATGAACACGGTCATTTATTTCTGAAATTCTATGATAGTTCCTGAGTATTTCTTCAGTTTTCATTAGAAGAGTGAAATAACATTTAAGGCAATGAGACGGCTTTTGTGCTAGCTTGGGGCATTTTTAGGCTTGTGTTTTCAAGATCCCCAAAGAGCAAAGGGCTCTTTCTGCCTTGGAGACTAATGTATGGGATATATGGAATTTCCTCACCTTTCTGAGAAGCATTTACAGCTAAATGATATACAGTCCACATGAAGCAGCACAACACCCCTCTCTTGTAACTGTGGTATAAGGTATTTAACTCCAATGATGTTACACCACACTGTTCAATGATGAACACCACACTGTTCATCCCATCCTAGCCAGGATGAACAGTGTGGTGTAGCCAAATGAGGCATCCTCTTGCTGAGAGAAATCCTAATTGTAAGCTGGGGAGTGGAGAAAAGGGGGGAAATATCTGAGTTGTTAAAATAAAATAGGAATGTTTCAGCTCAAGATGAAGCATCAAGTCAGAAACAAGATATTTGATGGCATGGAGAGCTGAAAATGGGATGATGGCTCTAGCCCCCAAATCACAAGCCAGTGGTACCTGCTCCACAGGAAAGGAGGGATCTGACAGGTGCCCATAAGCAGACAGCCCAGTGACAGCAAATGAACATAGGTCTCGCTCTAAAGTATTTCCACCTGCAAGGTTGGGTTTTTTTTGGTATTTTCTTTGTGCTTGCTTTGATGTGACACAACAAAAGACAGTATCTGCAGATGACCCGGTCATCTTGTGTGGGATTTCACCCCTCAGCGCATTCACCCTCCTCTCTCAGAAGAGAGACAAAGGGCCCAAAGCCGCTCACCCTACTGAGAAGAGGAATTACACTCAGGCCAGAAGAGGTGGGGCCAAAGGACTTACTCATGAAGTCATACTTTTGCTCAACAGGCAGCTTTCAGAGGAAAGGGAGAGAGAACTGATGTGTGAAAATCAACTATGGACATAAGACGGTAATTTGCCAAACTACCTGCTGACTTCAGTCTCATTAAACTCACATTTCCTGCAATGTTTCGTGAAGAAGCTGGCATATCCCAGCTGGAGACAAGGTGCCAGCAGCCAGGGATGGAGGCAGTCCGAGGAGAGGGGCAGGTGGGGGCACCAGGCCCTCCTCACAGCTTCATGACAGCAGAGCAGAGCAACTCCACCACCTCCCCCTGCCCCCCAAACCCCACCAAGGGGAGTCCCCACCTGCAACAGGGCTGCTATCAGCATCCATCCTGCTCGCTCGGGGCAGGAGAGGTGAGCTCAGAGCTTCAGTTCAGGGTTCAAGGGGAAGGGAGATCTTCCTGTCTTTGGCTCACTTGAGATATTTAAAAGATGGCATCTTCCCTATGTGAAAAATGGGTATTTGCCTATTCATTTATTCTTTTTTTTAAGCTGTGAGATAGCTAATTATCTCACTGAAAAACTGAGTGTGGGGGAGTGAGTCCTGTTGTTTGCAGAGCGTGGCTGAGGAAAGTTGCTGTCAATATTTAAACAAACAGCCACGACTTCTGTAGAGTTTGCAACAAGATAACTGGGACTGGTTATTAGTCCAGCCTGTGGTAAAGCATCTTTTTTTCCCCTTCCTTTTCTTCAACAACCTTTATTTAAGCCTGGAAATTTCCTGGACAGAAGTATGAATGCATGCACAATAAATCTGAATTTTCTGGAAAGCTCTGTGAAGATGCCATAAGTCTATTTCAAAGATAAAATTAACTTACCACAAGGAAGGGGCAATGGGCAGCATCCGAGCTGAAGCCCCTCTGCCCTTTCCCAGACCCACCAGGCCCACTGGCAGTGTGGGCAGCCGAGCAGCTGACAGCAATGCTTCTTCCTAGCAGCAGCACCCTTCCTGCCTGTGGCTCTAGTGCAGTGACCCCAATGGGTCTGCTCCCTATTCCCAGCAAAAGCCCGAAAAGTCCTCAAACTCTGCCAAGAAAAACCATCTGGGTGTATAAGGAAGACAGAGAGTCAAACCCAGAGTAGGTAGAAATGTCTCCTGTATTCCAGTGAATTCATTGCTTCTGCCTTCTGGTCATAGAAGTTTATTCAACATTCAACTACCAACGGGGGAAACCCCCCACCTTCTTTTCCCAAAACCTCAGGCTAGCCTCTCATTTCAGGGTAAAAAAAACAAATCAGAGAGAAAAGCCCTATCCAACTTGCATTCACCATTTATCTCAAGATGACCTTCTTGCAGGCTGTCTGCTGTGAAACAGATGATGACCTACAACAAAGTCCAAAATAGGGGTGCCTCCCAACACACTTAAGAAGGTTCTAAATTACTTCTGGTGTCACTAACACTCCTGCAGCGTGCGTAAGGGTAACCACGCTTCCCTCCAGTAAAGGAGGGCAGTGGGGTGGCCTAGTCACGACAAGAACTGATGTAAGCAGCATGGTCTTAGCAAAAGGTTTAGATAGTTTGGTCTCTGTATCACACGCTCCACCTTGGAAAAAAATTGAATTTCAAGACCAGTGAGGAAAGCCAGCAATGACGTCGTCTCCAAGGTCAGCAATACCACACTCGTTGTAATTTATACCACACATATTAATCATCGGTCAAATACACCACGGGAGCTTCATCTTCCATGTAAATGGATGCTGAGGCAAACCAGGATTCCTTACATGGCATTACTTCGCCTACTGTGCCCTGTTCTTGCGCTGCTTTTGTGGGACATCAGGTCTCGCTCAACTCACCACACCCAACTCAAACTTACCAGTAATGACACAGTAACACTAGCAGCAGAGATGTAGGGGAAGGGGTTTATGGCAGCCATCTTGGAGTGTGGTACACGGTCTCCAGAGCGCCCACGTTGGGGGACTCCACCTTGTGCCCTCTTTGGTGCTCTCCCAGGTGAGCTACAATTTATTACAATCACACCTATACATTGCCACCCAGGCCTAACCCAAAGTCTTGCTGGCACATCTCAGTGAACGACGCTAGCAAGACACTTTGCCAGCCTTGTATTCAGAATTCCTGCGGGCAAAACCAAGTATTTTGCAATGCCCAAATGCATTTCAAGGTTCAGGTCTTCACTTTGACCCTAACGAGATGCTGAGTGATTTTATTCCTGAATTACACAGAGACTAGCAAATCATGCATAAAGGAAGAAATAAAAATAAAAATAGAGAGTGAGCAATTTTGGGATTGTGTTGTCTCTAATAACTAGAGACTGTGCAAAGGTATTATGCTCAGTATCAATTATTCGTATTTCCAACGAGTGACTGACATATCCTCAGGATACTGCTTCCAACCACACCGGCTATAAAAATACTGTTTTCACTATGATTGGAATGGCTGTTACTGGCTGTCAATTAAAATGTATATCATGTACCAGGCAATAGAAGCTGACAACACTAGGAGGAAATAACACTTGACAGCCACGTGGGAAATACATAGGCAAGAGAAGACTGAAAATTGCTGAAGATTTTTATCTATGGGTTTTTACTTTTAAATACTGACCTCCAAGATAGGGAGAAAAGAGATTTATCTTGAAAATTTCCCTTACCTCCTGTTCTTTTTTCCTTCTCATAACCAAGATGAATGAAATATTTCTAAATTAGATTGCATTACGCACATTTTAAAGAAGTGGCACCAAAGTCACTCTCACCACCCACCATGAGCATTTCCTCTTAGCAGAGATCCTTGGCTGTCGTTTTCCAGCCCTTGTACCAAGGGTGGACTGAAGTACCTGGAGTGAGGAAGTCTTTAGGTGAAGCCCTGGGAAGATCTATCATTTTGTTGTTTTGACCCTTGGTAAATTCCACTGGAATTGGCCTTTCAGAGCAATGCATCCATTGTAGAGGAAGCAGGGCTTTTTTTCAGAGGTTGGGTATTCAAACAAAATGCTCTTAGCTCATATGGAGGCACCCAGTTCTGGTCAGCCTCCGCAACGTAACGATACTGACTCAAAAATCGGCAGCCTGGAGACTGCAGAGCTGGCCATGTAATAGCCCAGCAGTTCTCAAAGCTGGATGCAGATGCTTGGAGATGTGCCCTTTCCCTCCATCTGCACTGCCACCGGGCTCTGCAGCAGGGCAAGGACAGGCAGAGCGACTGCCCAAGGTCAGCCTGTACTCTGCTTTCTTACTCCTGGGGCACTGAAGAAGCAAATGGCAGAGGCTTAATTGCCCTTTTCAATCGCAAAGGTCAAGAACACCAGCTCACCAAACTGATATAAAATAAGTGTTTTTCTGGATGTGGATCCCACTTTGCTTAACCCGACTTCACTGTGCAAGTCTTACGTGAGGGTCATAGTGAGCATGGCACCTGCTGAAGGAGACACTTTGCTGTGTCTAGACCAGAATTACTCTTCTGTCAGAGACAAAACTGATCATCGTTCTTATTTCATTTAGGTACCTTGACTACCATGATCAAATTTAGTCTATTACCCACGGATGGGGAGGTGTTTAAAAACATCAGTGAATCTTGAGCTCCAACTAGTGGGATGCTTTGTTTTCCCTCACTTCCCACAAGCCAAGATCAATCCCTTTAAATATTCCTACTCGTATCAGAAGGTTCACTGTCCAAACTTACTGCTGAGCTTAAAAAGGAAATTCTCTACACTCATCACAGAAAGCTCCTGGGCTTTTTCTTAAATGAATGTGACAAGTGTGGAAGGTACATGGACTCACGAAGCCACTCTTCTGGCTTTAAAGACAAACATCAATAGATCTACATGTTTATGCTGGGATTTTCCCAGGCTTCTTGCTCATGAGGTCAATTGAGCCTTTCCAGAGGCCTTCAACCCTTGGAACATACAGTGTCCCCTCTCTGCACCACATCATTAGTCAGAGCTTGTCCCCAATTTCACTCACTGACCAGAAATTATAATCAGCAATAAATACAATAAACAATGGTAACCAGAAGGAATACAATGACAGAATTTTCAATAAAATGAAGTACTGGCTCTTACAAAGCTGACTTACTGCTGTGTCCCCCACCCTGCGGGTGCCACACCCCCAGCCCTGCAGACCCAAGGAGCAGCCTCCTGTACAGCAGGACATGAGGGAGGATCAGTAAACTGCCCTGGTTGATTGCATCACATAAAAACGTGGTTTACTCTACCAGTCTTAGACCTCGCTTAAGTCTCCTGTAGGCTTTGAAAATGGATAAAGGTGATAGCTGGGCTGTGGCAGAACTCTCTAAAAATAATTTTGTTCATGATTTGTCGGTATAGAGCCCGAATCCATCACCCAGCTGGGATAGTTTATCTCCAAGTTCATCACTACGTGCACACACACGTATCAGCTGATTTCCCAACCCTGAATCAGGTGGCCGATCCCTCACCCTCTGCATCAGAGGAAGAGCATCCCCAAATGAGGACCAGTAATGCAGCACACACATTATTTTCGTTCCTCAATTTTGAGACTTTACCTGATGATGCCTCAGCTGAGGCACAGCAACGGCGACTGCACCACCACAGCCAGCACTTCTTTGACAAATGCCCACAAGAAGTCTGCCTTGTTTTTTAAACACGGAAATAATGATGATGGTAACTGACAAGGGCAGCCTCAGATGATTTCATACATTCTTGTTGTGTGAGGTAGCTGGTACAGAAGCAACCTCCTCTTAGCTGTCAATAAGTGGCAGGTACCTCAATGCCTTGGCAAGTAATCAGCCCTCCCAAGCTCATTACCATAACAATGTCTCACCACCAGACACTCAGCCTCAAACAAGGGCCAGTCGCAAGTATACAGAAGTATTCCAGGTGTACATTCTGCATATCCCACCGCATGATCTGTGTAATTTATAGTTGTCGAGTTGTTGTTCTAGTTTCAGGGTATAACAAAGTGTCCCACTACAAGGGTTCCCTGGATTCCTAGCCCAATGGACACTGGGGATCTAAAATACTAAGCTAGGGACCATATTATATATAAAAAAACTAACCCCCCCAACTTCCCTGAACAACTCTTCATAAATGTCCCTATCTAAAGTGGGGGGTTTATAGGTACTGGGCTTTGCAGTTAGTTGCAGATGTCCAAAGGACACCCTCCCCTCCTGGTGAAGTGCTCTACAGCAAAGGAAACCAGAAACATTCAGAAGAGCAGACACGCTACCAACGTGACAGCTGGCAGTACACAGTGCAAAGGGCACCCCTCAGAGCCACCAGAAAGCAAATGCAGGCATGACTTCTTCCCTTTCCCTTTCCTCTTTCTAGAATTACTGACCAGATCTGAATTTTCAGAAACAGGGAGAGAGCGGAGCTTCATCACAAGCAAAGCTTGGGTTGAGGATGCCCACAGCTGCCCTCCCTCCGCTGCAGAGGCGGTGATGTTTAAAACCAGGGTGGGGATGACTTGCAGAGCCCAGACTCCCCAGGCAGCTCCTAGAGGTGGTGATGCAGGGAGCCAGGGGAAGCGGCTGCTTGGAGAAACATTTCCCTGAGATCTGTGCTCTTCAGAAAAGCTCCTTGGCAAGCAGCAGTAAAATAAGGACACAGCCCTGAGGGATCTTGAGGGAGCATGAAAAATAAGGGCAACGAGATGAATCACATCACTGTGATGTAAAAAAGACCAGGCAATTTGGATGAACAGATGAAAAGTCATACCAGTGTCCAGATCAGTTCTTGCAGCGGAGGACTGCCCATCAATACGACGTGGGGATCTATCGAGAGAAACGTGGGGGTGGCTCACCGGCCATGAAAAAACGTTTTTGCCCATGTTCCTGAAAACGAACACATCACAGATGTGTTGCCAAGATCTAAGATGGCCAGCCTGGCACCAGCACAAGAAGGGAGAACTGCTTTGCAGTCTGCCCCCACAGCAGGTTTCCTGCGAGCGAGCAGAGAAGTCAGGTGAAGTCTCAGGCCTGGGGAAAACCAGTATTACACAGTTACCACTCCTGCCTCCCTCCTGTGGGCTTTAGCTCAGTAATATCAGCTGCCTTCACTGGCAGCAGGCCAGCTCGCCTCTGCATAGGAACCAGGTCCATATGCTGGGCTGACAAAAACCCCCACTTTCTTCAGAAACACCTAAGTCTTTGGCTTCCCATTTGTTTCTGTTGGCTTTAGTCCATTCTTAGTCATCTCAGCGACAGCAATGGAAGCTAAAGGCTGCCCCTTCCCCAGTTCCACTAACAAAATGCAAAACACTAACGGTGCAAAGCTTAAAAGAAATAATTAACATTTTCCATTTCCAGTGCTGTGTAAATATTGACTGTCTAATCTTCCCAGCTAACTGGACAAACGTTTCTTCTCTACCTGTTGCCTCCAGCACCTTGTGTTACATGATGTCAGGGCTGGTGCTCCCTCAGCCCTTCCCTGGACTGTTCTGGTGATTGAGTGGCAGCTCGTCAGCATGCCCTGTGCTCATCGCTTTCACAGAATCACAGAATTGCAGGGGTTGGAAGGGACCTACAGAGATGAGAGTCCAACCCCCCTGCCAAAGCAGGTTCCCTAGAGCAGGTCTCACAGGTAGGCGTCCAGACAGGTCCTGAATATCTCCAGAGAAGGAAACTGCACAACCCTCCCTGGGCAGCCTGTCCCAGTGCTCCGTCACCCTCACCATGAAGAAGTTCTTTCTCACATTGGTGCGGAACCTCCTGTGGTCCAACTTGTGGCCACTGCCCCTTGTTCCATCCCCATAGGCCTTCATCCTTCTTACGGTGACAGTCACTAGCAATAGCACCATCAAGCTGTCCTCTGTAGGTAATAAAAAAATCAAAGTCTTGACCATTTTGTTTGTCCCCATCCCTCTTTCTCGTTCGTAAAGTGAGGGACCACCACTTCTCCTTCCTTTATTCCTCTTGCTGGCTGCATGCCAAAACTGTGACAGTGCAGGAGGGGGTTTTACACTGGGTACACAACAGCCCAGGTGTGGACAGGGACTCTACTTGTCATACCTCAGACTTCACTGCAATATAAAAACTGCCACCACACTGGCCGTACCTACTGGAACATAATAAGAGGGACCACTTGATAGAATGTCCTGGTCATTATTTTCTCAAGGTGTTTTGTCCAAGCTGTTTTAGTAAAACTGAAAAAATATATATTCCATGTCCCTTAATTCTTCTGTGCAATTTCTGCCTGAGGGTGTGACATACTATTACTGGGTGCTGTTAAACATACTGGGTGCTGTTAAACACCCCTTTGCGTTTTATTCCAAGATGGCTAAAATAATTTTTCTAGTTACTAAAGCATCCGGAGAGCTTCCAGGATGAAAGTGAATAACGAAATGCCAAACATTTACTATTCTAATAAACAGCCATCAGCGCCTTATGTACTATCTCATTACATCTAAAAAAATACCACTGTGATTTCACAAAGGGTCTTGATAACATTTGCTTTAAACTGAAAGATGCAATTTCCACTATACAAAGAACACTGTTAGTATCGATCCAGGTGCTCTATGGAGCAATCTGATCTTTTCACTGTGGCACTACTTAAAATCTAGTCTAGTACACTGGTAAAACGGCATCTTTCAAAGTTTCCAACATTAAAAAAGCAAATCGCTACATTTTTCATTAATTAAAAAAGCATTAACAACCCTTTCATTGGAGTCTGTCACCGAGGTAATGGCAGACCAGCACATTAACTTCCCTTGGCTTTGCCTTGGCCTTTTAACTCCTCCAACCGATTATTACCTAATTTGTAAAGTCTCCCCAATGGGTCATTAGCTCTTAAATGGATTTCTCCTGCTGTTTGGTATATACCCTGGAAACAGTAGGCTGTCAGACAGATAACTGGTTTCGAAGTAGCTCTTTCTGGGGAAAAAAAAGAAAAGTTAAAGAAATGCCAGATTAAATGAAGTTCCTGAAATGAATCATGGCTTGAAATATCCCTGATACATGATTAACTAAGACATCACACAGATTTTGTAGATTTTTTTTTCCCCACAAAAGAGGACTGGCATCAGAGCGTATTCAAGCATATGTGCCCTTGTAAGCACCTGCAGCTCCTGCTGCTTCCAGTCCGTAATAGCAATCGCACAACCAGGCAGCCATCTAATGTGCTAAACTGGGAAACCGAGGAGAAAGGCTTGTGGGACCTGGTCCTGGCCTCCTGGCACAGTGACCTTCTCGCTCTGCCTCCCCGGCTTGGCCTAGAAATTGTGAGCTGAGGGCAGGGAAACCAGAGAGCACAAGACCATCCGCAGCACTTGATAAGAGTATTTCCAGGGTAATGCTACTCACCACCCGATGTAGTGGCGATGTCCACTGCGGTGCGAGAAAAGCAAAAGGTCGTTTGAGCCTTCTCAGATGTAGATTTCATCTTAGTCTGTCTTTTTTTTTTTTTTTTACTTTTTTTTCTGACTTTGCAATATGTAGAGCAGGAGACTGAAGTAAGTCAGTGTGACTAAGAGAAAACTCTTTGTACTAACCCACTCATCTGCAAGGTATTCATGTGAAAGGGAATAAATGACTAATGGCCGGCAATATCCACACTGCAGGAACTTTGAATATGGAGGTGTTGAACAAATTACATGTTTCTGCACAAAGAAAACAACACTTACAGTATAACAACACTTCAACTTTTTCAACTAAATTCAGCTAATAAAACTTTAATATTAGCAAATGCTCCCATTTGTTTATGCAGCTACTTCTCTGCTCTTTTTTTCACAGGTCTTTCAGGCTCCCTCCTCCTCTCTGGCTCTCCAAACTGGAGTTATTTCCAATGCAATCATCACCTCTTTCAGAAAACAGGCTACTCTCTACTTGTTCCACCGTATCTGCTGAAAGGGCAACACCGTTATGTTACATGACTTTAGCAAGGGCAAGAGATGTGGTGTCCTCTGAGATTAAAATCATTGCCTGGTATGGCCCAACACATGCAGATCAGCAGAACATCAATTAACATACTAAAATAAGCATCCACAGTAGTGTTTTCACAGCAAGCAAACAGGTCTCCATCACTATGAAATCCTCAATGTCCTATTTCTGCAATTTTCCCCTGGAACAAGTCATGTATGCACTGTAGGTACTTCGGTCAGTATGACCTTTATCCAGTATCATCAGAGACAACATGCAGTCACAAAGCTGAAAAACAGAGGGCTCTGTGATGAAAGATTTAGTTATTTTCCAGAAATGCCTTTTTATTTAAGAAACCTGCTTTATAACTTGTTCCAACAAATGTCACGGCTGGAGAATTTCTTCCTCTAAGGGAAGATTTATGATCTATAGGAGGACTTGCTTTCTCTGTATTTTTCAGGAGACTGGATTCATCAAATACAAACTGCTCTTTGATTTGTGTGTCTGCATGTTCAGCACAAAGAAATGAAATACAAGAATAGGAAAAAATGACAATCCTCTTCACCTACAGGTAACTTCTTGGCACAGAAATATCAACCGGTGTGATCAACTGTAAAGTGCCGAGGAACTAGCGCAGAATGATGTGGTAGGATCAGGAGTTCCCACAGAGAAAACTATGCTTAATCTGCTCTTCATGCTGGCCACCGTGTTGGCAGGCACATCAATGTCCCAGCAGATGGCCTAAATAGGGACTGCCAAAACACCGCATGCAGAAGGTTGTCCTCCATGGGAGGATTTCAACTGAGGAACATCCATCTCTTGAGAGGCCTGGGCACCAGCTGAAATTTTGCAGACATAGCCCAGAGGAGGAGTAATTGTAAGGAAAACCTAGTTCAGGACTTGCAACCTCTGACCAGTGAAACAGAAATGAAAATGTTATCTTCCTTCCTTGGAGAAGACTCCAAGGAACCAGCAGCAACCAAAACCTCTAACCCAGCTATTTTGCCCTGACTGGGTTATAAATGCCCAGGGAGATAATTGGCCTGAGACTTAAGGCTTGGCTTGGCCAAGGGCCACAACACACATCTCCTGAACTTACACTGGCAAGGACTGAGGCCACTTATGCTTTCACGCAGGGTTTCAAGAAGAGCTTAGTCAGCCCAGAGAGAACAAATACAGTTACAAACTCTGAGCATGAACAGTCAATAAGGTCTTGTTTACAAGAAAGCATCCAAATAAGTTTTGTGGGCAAAGTTAGAAAGTTACTCGAGTTCTTGCCTGAGTCAGGACTGAATGATGAAAATATCAGTCAGGGTGTGATGAGAGGTGGTTTGTTGACTTTACTGGGATATGCTACCACCTTTTGCAAGCTGCTTTTTTAGTCATTAATACAATGATACACTTGAAAAGATGGTGACGGCAACACTGGAACACACTTTAACGCAGTCACAGACTCACAGAATTGCAGGGATTGGAAGCCACCTCCAGAGATGAGCATCCGACCCCCCCTGCCAAAGCAGGTTCCCTAGAGCAGGTTGGCATAGGTTGGCATCCAGACGGGTCTTGAATATCTCCAGAGGAGACTCCACAACCCCCCTGAGCAGCCTGTAAAGTAAATAACCTCCCTGGGCATTCTGATCTCTGGGCATCAGCAACAACCTGCAGTCTCTCCCTCTGACATGGACCTGGTACCACAGCTGTCCTGAGCTCTAGGAGCCCTATTTTTGACACCCTCCGCTATTTTGGCTGTAACACTCTTAAACTGGCCAGCCACCCATCTCAAAGTAAGGGTGTTCAGCACTTTGAAATCCCCAAAGACCATGGCTGTCTTTGGAGTTTGCATATATACCTGAGAAAAATACTAATTTTACCACCAAAGGTTAATGCTTTAGGTAACCCTGAAGTCAAACTGCCGCTGCTGAATCACAGTTAGCCCCGTAAGTATACAGAACACTTGAAATCATAAAGGTCTGTACTTTATGTAGCAGAGATTAAGTGACTTTGAACAATATGTATGACAAATACAGAAGATATTACTTGGTGACTTAAGTTTTAAAATGCCTAAGACAACATTAAAAAGTAATCTGATGCTTACAGTCTCCATGACCATCTCTTTGGTTAGGCTGAACATCATCATTACTGGTAAACAGTATGATTTATTTTTAAAAAGTAGTCTTTACACAATCCAGTTGAAGACAAATCTATGAAGTTTTAATTTTTGGTTTGTATTTCTTCTCCCACTGGTGAGTTTTCCTGATTCGGTATTTTTTTATAAAAATCGAAGTAGCTTTGCTGATAAAAAAGGCTTTGCAGCATACTTCCAATGTATACAGTATTTCAGTCCAGGTAATATAAATCAGCTATAAATTAATGTGTTTCACATATAAAAATGCTCATTATGCTTACATTTTAGGCCCCAAATTAGTTTCAATCCGCTTAAAGTAGGCACTTAAAACCACCTGCACCTCACCAACAATAATCCCCACCATTTTTTGGTTACTGAATAACTCTGACATCACTTCTCTTTGTAATACACTTATGAGATCAATATACATGGCTAATCATCAGGTATTATCAGCCTGAATTAGAAACTGAAAACAGCTTCAGTCTTCCTTGTTCTTCACTATTCCCCTCGCTTCAAGGGAAGGCGTAACACATACTTGAAGGCAACAGTTGGAGTTTTCCTCCAGAATAAGTCCCAGCAGCTGCCTCTTGTGCTTTTGAAACAGCTTGAACCATCTGCACCACTTGCATGTTCTTCCACAGGAAGACCCCCTACTCCCAGGTGCTGCAACGGGCTGCAGCTGAAGGTAAGTGCTGATACTAAGCACTGCTCATCAGGCACTAATTTAGAGGAACTCTTTCTTTGGTCACACATTAATTATGAAGCACGGTGGTCCAGAGTAGACAGTATTTTTCTTCATCCTGAGCCATGACAGCCTTCCCAGGTCATTTCAACACCTGGCCATATGCGCTGATACAGGCCCCGTCCTATTTGTCCCTGAGCCAAAAATATTTGTCCCAACGGCTGTTTCAACAGGCAGTTACTATCCATGTGGCACCATGTTAACTACTTGCCCGAATATCCAGGGTATGGAGGGGGTGGGGGATACTGTATTGAAGTCTGTGGGGTTGGAGTATAGGGTGGAGGTAGGTCAACTGGGTACTCCATTTCGTATTCATAACTGTATGGTGGTGGAGCCACTGAAATGGAAGAAAAAAGAAGATATAGTTAATTTTTAATTTTTTTTGAGATGCAAGCTCCTGAGTATTTTCTAGTTGACATTCAGACTTCTGTACAAGAGATGTAAAGTCTCTTGGCAATGTGCTCACTTGTTTTTCATACTGCCATTATACAGTCACTTTATGTCAGTGCAAGTCCTTGCTTATTGCCCTTTCCTTCATTGCTTAGTTGTGTGCCCACCGACACATTGTGCTGGTAAGTGTCTGAGGGGTCATATGGCAGATGATACCAGGATGATGTGACAGAGCTACACTTTTTCAAGGGAGGAAGGTTGGGTTTTTATCAGATCGATTCCCTTCTACCTCCTTCAGCAGCAACATGGATTTATGTCGTCTCACAATGGCAGGATAGCCAGGTCTTTCGCTGGTCTCCACAGATCTCTTAACCACTCTCTGGATCCCCAGGAGATGTGTGACATGCTGTGCCATGCCATGCCATGCCAAGCACAGCAGCATCAAAACTTCCAGGGCAATCACTGTACATCTTCCAAGGACATTTCCAGGGCTTGGGCTGAGGAAGAACAAAGCTTCTGACTTCTTCATCATAACAGAGACATCTGAGGAAAGCCCAGCATGTGTAAACTGGGTCAGGCATTAGGAAACAACAAAAATATTTGCAAGCAGATGAAAATATTTTCTCAACTAGTTCTACTAACCTTAGAGAAGAAGGCCTAGTTCAGTGATTAAAAAGACAGTAAATGCTGCAGGACCATAGTAGGAACTGAAGGCTCTGTATCAAGACCATGTTAGAGTAGTTTCTACAAATTCTAAGGTTCAGAGTCTGCTCATGTTACCACGTCACTGTTAGGTCCTTCCCACGATGTCTCAAGCAGACTGGCAGTGAAATAGCACTTGAATAGAGAGAAAACAGAAACCCAGTGATGCTTGTGATGGGGGAAGAGACTCAAATCCCAGCACACCACGAAAAGTACTCCCTGCTCTCTGAAAACGCAGCTGTTGCTGTGGCTGAGGCCAAAGGAAAGACATCCCCCTTGCTTACTGTTCCTGTCCAGAACAGGTGATGGCTGGGCAGAGGGGTAGTCACAAACCCTGCAGTCAAATCCAGGACAGTCATTATTCCAAAAGCGTTCGTGTCAGCAGGGAAGGCAGAAATCCTTTCAGAGCTTCCCCATCTTCCAAAACCTCCTGCTGCTGCTGCTGCTGCTGCTGCTTGGGAGAACTGCTCAAACTAATCTTTGCACCAGCAACCTGGAGTGTGCTGAGTCAAGCTTCCTGGAGGTGGAGAGATGGGGTGAGTCACTGCAGGAGCAGACTTGAGGAAGAAAAGGCTACAGATCTGGAGTCTTCATTTTGCTCTTGTTTTTACAGCTTGCAGTGACTCTTAGATTCAGAAGTAGAATTCAAACAGTAGAGCAGAAACTCTTCAGCAATTCATGGTTGAGAATATCATAGGTTTTTTTTCATTAGTCATCTCCCTATGCAAAATGAGGTTGCAATGATGATTATAGATGGCTTTAGTTTAATTGAAAAGTTAGAGTGTGAGGGAGAAAAGATACTAGAGCAGGGAATGTGGTAAAGGAACATATAAGAAGTATTGCATAGCTTGCCTATGAGTATATATAATTCACATGGGGTTTGCTGCAAGCTTTGCAACAGGAGGGAATATAAAGGCAGGGGAACCCTAAGAGTGGCATGAGGAGACACTATCCATGAAACACCATTGTTTTTTGTTACAGTGAGCTCTCCAGCTATTCCAAGGCAATTACTACTGGATTTGCTATTAACAATGTCACTGAAGCAGAGACATAGCTGCAGTGCAAAAGCACCATTATGCTTCTTCCAGGGTCAGCCTTGCTCTTCAACAATGTGGTCACTTCCACACAGTGGGGAGCCCAGACAAATAAGCCTTGCAGACCCCAGCAGACCCCAGGTGCTCCTGTAGCCCAATCCTAGACTGGCATGAGTTGACAAGAGGGTGGCTGTGCACTGAGCTAGCTCACTACTGAGGTACCAACTCCCACGCACTATGAGCACAACTGCACTGAGGCAGACCCACGAGGGGTGCCTATTGCTATGTGGGGTGCCCCAGAGCCTGCGAAAGATTACTGCCTCAATGCCAGATCTGACTTAGGCTCTGTGCTTCTCCTTGTGTTTTCCAAAAAACCATTATACCAAAACAGTGTTAACCCACAGACAAGCCTGCACTGAGCACATCCAACATTCAGATAACTTTGACCAAGGCACAAGGGGCACCTCCAAGTTCCTATTAGTTCAGGCATGCTGCCAGGCTGGTGCAGAGAGCTAGCTTGCATCCAGCACTGCATGTCAGCCAGAAGCCCCTCCCAGGACAGACAGCAGAGAACACCCTACAAAGATGCCCATGTGCCTTTGTAGAGGTCATCTGAGGTCTGCAGCACCCAGCAGGGCTTGTGAGCTCTAGCTGAGTACCAGCCAGCTCGGGCTGCATTAGACTCCACGTGGCACCACTTGAAGCCTTTGCACTACAATCCACAGACCTTATTGCCCAGGTTTTCCCCTCTCTGTGGTAAGCCTGGCCTCCATTATATTGGCCAATGAAAGGGAACTGACTGCACGTACACAAGAGCAAATACAAGAACCAGAATACAAAAGCAAAACAACTGATCGGTTGCCAGAGAGCCTCTGGCATAGGGAGAAGGTCTGTCCTGCACAATGCAGCACCGCCCCAAGTGAGGTCTCAACATGCCGCTGCGGGCACCTCATGCCATACAGCTGCGTGAGTGTGGCACCTGGCCAGATCTCATTAGCCCGCTGAGGAGCTGAATAAATTAGCCCAGGCAGAGTGCTGTGCTGACGAAGGCTGTGCACGCTGAGCTGTCTTGGATCTCTCATCAGGGAGTCGTGCCATTCCCCTCTGGACTGAGAAGAGCCTCCTGCTGTATTCACTCACAGCCCCCACTGACTGCAGAGCCATAACCATCCAAAGACACGCTCCTGCCATAATGCAGGTCCCCTTCCAGGGGTGTCAGGTCGCTTCCTTACCTGGGTACGTGCTGATAGTGTTGATGTGAGTAGTTTGGATGACACCTACGCGGGTCCCACGGTTGTTCTTCATGCACATGCAGATACAGATGGCAATCCCAGCAATCACTCCCATTATAAATACTATGCCGAAAACAATTCCAGCTATCGCTGTGCCTCTGCAAGGGGAACGGAAACATGCAGTCAGTCTCAGTCATATAGTGTTTACAAAACAAAACTCCTTTCGCAGGAGCAGCCCTCATTTGCAGAAAAAAAAAGAAGTTCATATTGATTCCCTAAAATGCTGAAAATTTTGATCCATCAGGGTACTTGAAAAGAAGAAATGAAAGATTCCCAAGACCAAACTGAGAAACTCTTTTAAAGTCACCTTTGCAATCATGCCAGATCACCCTGCTGATTTACCCTGTGTTGAATACTCCTATTCTAGGACCTTCTGAATTTAACAACTTGAAAATGTTACCAAGAATAATTTCTCCCTTTTACCCCTCATCCCACAAGACTTTTCCTGAATGGATTGGAATTATTTTCTTTTGAAAAGAAAGAGGAAGTTATCCCCAGTAATATATTCCAGAAGCATCCCCAAGCGTCTGTATAGTGTGCTTCCTTCCACAGGAATGGTTTTGTCATTGTCTTATCTTAGGTCAAAAAGTCCTTCTGCTGTGCTTCTGAGCCCAGAGATTAAGGAAAGCCTCCTTCTCTTGAGGGTGAGCAGCAAGAAGCAAGGCAAATGACCACTCTTTCATACATCTGTTGCTGCAGCCAGTATTTGAGCCTAAATGATTTTAAATGGTCCAGAGGAAAGAATTCAGCTCAGCACCTGAAGTAATGAATCAGACTTTCCTTGAAATTATATATAGAGAGGAAACGAAGCCTTGTTGCACTGTTACATGGGAGAAAAACCTCACCAAGAGGTACTGAAGAGCTCTCAATAATACTGAGGGCAAAATCAGCCTCTCTGATGAACCCTAGTTCACTCAGGTTTGTTGTCACGCACAGGCAATGAAGCATTTTTATGAAAAAAAAAAAAAAAAACCGAAAAAAATCCCAACCAAAACCCTGCAGTGACTTGCCAGAAATATTCTCACTCTGTGCATCTCTTCATCTTCCAGCACAGATTTCAAATAGCAACCTTGCTGGCAACTTTCTTACTGGACATTTTAATCAATCCAAACTGGTAAGTTTGTCAACACAAGTAAGCTCCACTAGGAATTATTCCAACGTAGAGAATAAAAGAGGCACTGCAATACTACAAAGACAAGTATTAAAAGGAGTCTAAACCATAGTTTAGCTTCCCCATACAAGTGTGGGAACACACAGCAGACCTGGTTTTTCATATGCTGATATCCCAATGGTTTCCAAGAAGTCAGTAGGAGTCAGGACGTATTCAATATTTCAAAAATCAGATGTTCTATTTAGGAGTCTAAATATCATAGAATCCTAGAATCACAGACTGCGTTAGGTTGGAAGGGACCTTCAAAGATCATCTAGTCCAACCCCCCTGCAGTGAGCGGGGACACCTTTAACTCATTCAAGTTGCTCAGAGATCCATCAAGCCTGACCTTGAATGCCTCCAGGAATGGGGCCTTCACCACCTCTCTGAGCAAGCTGTTCCAGTGCCTCACCACTCTAATATGGAAGAACTTCTTCCTAATGTCTAATCTAAACCTACCCTGCTGTAGTTTAAGGCCATTACCCCTTGTCCCTTCACTCCATGTCCTTGTAAGCAGCTCCTCCCCAGCCTTCCTGTAGACCACTTCAGGTACTGGAAGGCAGCTATAAGGTCTCCCCAGCGCCTTCTCTTCTCCAGGCTGAACAAGCCCAACTCCTTGAGCCTGTACTCACAGGAGAGGTGCTCCAGCCCCCTGTTCACCTTCGTGGTCCTCCTCTGGACACACTAAGGGGTCCATGTCTTTTTTGTGCTGATAGCTCTAGAGCTGGACACAATACTCCAGGTTGGGTCTCACTAGAGCAGAGTAGAGGGGCAGAATCACCTCTTTCAATCTGCTAGCCACAATATGAATTCAAGAGCTTTTTTTTTAGGCCCCAAGTATTCAGGAACTTGGCCAAGATTTGCAGTACAATTACTGAACTGCATAGCATAAGTAAACACAGACAATTTGCTGTCGTCCTAAAATACACTGCCAGGGAGCTAAATTGCTCTCTGCTGTTATGTAGCAATGAATGAAGTGTGTGAAGGCAGAGCAAACCTGTTAATATTTTGCAGGCCTAATTTATGAAACTTGAAATGATGGCAGCAAGCACCTGGCTGTAAAACCAGTAGCTCAAAACACTGAAGTGCTCGAGTGCTTTGGTATTAACCACCATGAGTAACTGAGAAACAAGTCTGCTCTTTGCAATGCCCTCACCCCCACCTTCCATATCCCAGACAGTCTGCACCTAAGAAAAAGACAGTCTGATGCTCTTGGAAGATGGGACCAAAGGGTTTCCAGTTTTGCCATCCTGTTCTGTCTGGGAACATGATCTCTACCTTGAGAGAAACTGCTGCATGAGAAAGCAATTTGGTTCAAAAGACACCTGAAGACCATATTCTCTTAACTCTAGAAATTTCTCTTATAATAACACAACTAAAAAAAAATCAGGCATAATGCAGTGTCCCTGCTAAGAACAACAGTGAATTGCTACTGCTTTTGCTGCATCCATTGAGCAGCTGAATCACTGTGCCCTTTGCTAGGAGCACTGCATAGCAGCATTGTGGGGAACCGTTACGCTGAAATAATCCCTCTCCTCGGTGGAAGAAGCAGAACCAGCCACTGCTGACCTCTGGCCTCACATCCTGCACTGCATTTCTGCTTCGTGCACGGTCCACTGCTTCCCAGCTCTGGCATCCCAGGTATGCCCTGCCAGGCTGACCTGCTCAAATCCCAGGAACCCCAACAGCTCCTTGCATTTCACCCTGAAGATCACCCAGCTCCCACTCTAAAGGCTGGCAGAGGTGGGTTACACACAATACTGAGTGGACACTTAGCATATGACACCTTCCCAGCACAAAATTATAAGTTCACAGAATCACAGAATCACAGAATATTAGGAGCTGGAAGAGACCTCAAAAGATCATCCAGTCCAACCTCCCTGCCAGAGCAGGATCATCTAGATTAGATCACATAGGAACATGTCCGGATTGGTCTTGAATGTCTCCAGGGAAGGAGACTCCACAACCTCTCTGGGCAGCCTGTTCCAGTGATCTGTCACCCTCACAGTGAAAAATTTCCTCCTTATATTAGCATGGAACTTTCTATGTTCCAGTTTGGAACCATTTCTCCTTGTTCTATCACTGGCCATCACTGAGAAGAGCCTGGATTCATCCTCCTGACACTCACCCTTTACATATTTATAAATGTTAATGAGGTCACCCTTCAGTCTCCTCTTCTCCAAGCTGAAGAGACCCAGCTCCCTCAGCCTGCCCTCATAAGGAAGATGTTCCACTCCCTTAATCATCTTGGTGGCCCTGCGCTGGACTCTTTCAAGGAGTTCTATATCCTTCTGGAACTGAGGGGCCCAGAACTGGACACAATACTCCAGGTGAGGTCTCACCAGGGCAGAGTAGAGGGGGAGGAGGACCTCTTCTGACCTACTAGCCACCCCCCTTCTAATACACCCCAGGATACCACTGGCCTTCTATAAAGCCCATTTTAAGCACAGTTTAAATAGAGATTGTCTCAGTTGTCTCCAAAGGAAGAGGTATCCCATTTGTTCCAGAAAGGGTCAGCTGGATGCCATATGGTCATCTGCCCTGAGCAATGGGAGGAATCACTCGTCATGCACAGGGCACGTCAGCCTTACACCCAAAGCCCACTCTCCCCTTCTCCACGAACAGCAACTGCTCCAAAGCAGTACCGCTCCACTAATTCAAATGACAATTCTGTAAGAGTGCTCGCATAGACAAGGAGCGAAGACAAAACAATGTCTGATACCATCTTCAAGATGAGTTTCCACCTTTCCTGAGATACTAAGCAGGTATTTATACACCTGTCAGCTTGATTGGTGTGACAGAACTGGGCTCTGAGGACTCGCTTGCAGTCCTATGGGTTTTCCTAGCGGCCATTTGGCCGTGCTAGTGGACTGGCACTATCTCGCCTCTGCAAGGGAAACGTCAACAGGATGAGACACAGCTGTAGAAAGCCCCTCTCCACCTTCCTGCATGTGAAATTCCAAAAGGGCTGAAATTCACTGGCAATACTTCCAAGCTGGAAAAAGCCTCTCAGTCTAAACACAACTACATTTGAAAGGAAAATCCACTTCTGGACAAGCAAACATGGGTCAGTAAGCAAAATAAGGAATATCCAGTAAAGCATTTTTCTGCTGCTCCCCACCATAACTCCTGCTGGTATAGACATGAACCAGAACCAAAGAAAAGATTCACCAGCTCAGTTTTGCTGACAAAACTGCTAAGTCTTGCTCGTGGTTCTGAAATCAGGACAAAAGTAGTTTAAATAGCTAGACCCACCGCTGCTCATGGATTCAGGTTTTCTCACTGCAGTGGTAAATTTAGACCATCTATGGATGGCTACACAAAGAGAGCCTGAGATATGGAGCAAAACATGTAGGTCACTTTTAAAGTCTGCTTACAGCCTGACTGGGTACCAGTGGAAATGAACTTGCTAGTCTCAGTGGGCTGAGGATCAGACCCAGTACCACACACATGAAACTGTTCCAGGAATCACAGAATTCTGAGTTGAGAAGGTCTGTTTAAGACAACTTCAGGAGATGTACTCTTCCAAATAGATGTAACAGAACATAACACTGACAGTGAGTCAAACCTAAACTCATCCTGACTCAGAGACCTGCAGCCCCCACCACTTGCAGTGGTCCCCAGTAAAAGAAGTGCTCTCCCTCTAAATGTGAGGCTGAACGTTCTCAGCACTAAATCCTGGCAGGATGATGGTCGTGCAGTAGCTGTTCTGGGCACACAGCACAAAAATAAATGGTTTTTGTTCTCTTGGTGAAATGCCTATGATATGACTAGAATGTATGAAGAAAAATAAGCATTTTTTTTAAATAATGAAGTTGCTCTTTATGCCATTGGGGAAGTTTTGAAAAACAAATATCCTATAAGTAGATAATCTTTATTTTATATTTAAAAATGCTTGCTTTGTCTCTTTCTGACTGATATTTTAGACTCTGTATAGAGATGCAGAGGGATACAGTAATTTTCATGCTATCATCACCATAGAGCTGTTCAAGGGAAAGCGCCTAAGAGAAAAAGGACACTGCAAAGCAAAAGAGGGCCTAGAAAGCACACAGCAGAGTCATACATCAACAATGAAGGTTGAAATTGAGAGAAAACTTTGAAATGGAACAATATGAAGAAAACATTATGCAAAGTCCTTTACAGAAGCAAAGTCAATGAAGAGAAAAAAAACTGCCACAGAAAAAGTAAAAACAGAGAGGAAGGTACTTTTAGAGCTGTGCAAATGTCAAGAGACATTGATGGGGTAAAAATCAGATATTCAAAGCAGTGGCTTTCCACCTGCATTTAGCAACACCCTGTTGGAAAGAATATAAAGCTTGTTCACAGCTCAGTGTTCCTGGCCCAGCAGAACCCTGTGCAGGGATCAGGCCTTTTGCTGGGTGGCACCAAGGCTCTGGCAGTGCTGGAGCCAGGCAGGGCTCTCATCGCTTTGGCAGCTGGCACAGCTCAGGTGCCCAGGGTCAGAGAAGCCTTCCCTCCAGGGAACTGGTAACTTGGGTGTTTTTCACATCTGGCAGAGGTGTCACCAGAGGTTGTTCCAGGGCGTCATGGCTTGTTTTGAGATGACTGGAGAGAGAAGGAGAGACTAAAGAGTAGCACTGCTCTTTCAGGTCTTCATGAGTGGGAATGGTGTACATTTACTGTCCCTTCCACCTCCAGAAAGCTACTGCTTTGGGAGTTAGGCAAGCAAAGTGGATGTCAAACTTGCTCAAGACAAATACTGCCTCAGCAATCACCTCCACTTTGGGGACAGTGGATCTCAGAGGCTCAATAGGTTAGTGTTTCCTGAAGGAAGACTCATTACTGAATAGGCAGAAATTTTAAAATGCATTTCCAAAATTTGGGCGCCATGTATACATGGCTTGTACTGCTAAATGGCAGGGACTTTGTAGCCTGCTGGCCTCTGTTTTCCTTCTTGGGTTCTGCCCTAAGTTCACACATGGTACGGTGCAGAGCATAAAACTTTGCTGGGGAGCCTAATTTATTAGCACAAGACTAAAAAGAAGAAAAACCCTTTCAGTCAGCTTTTCCAGAAAGACCACAGACTGTAATGCAAAATGTTTTAATACCACCATCACTGAGACAGTCCCTCCTCAGTCTGTCCACTCTGCCCCTCTTTCCCACTCAGGGATCTCCAGCAAAGTGCATGTCCCAAAAACTGCCCACATCACCGCGGCTGAGGGATGCTATTCATCCTGTCCCCTGGCCTCCTCCTGCCTCTGAGGTGCCCTCAGCGTGGGGGCATGCACAGATCTGGCTCCAGTTACAGCTAAGGGCAAACCAGTCGAGGCACAAGGGAACAGATGTCAGCCAGCCCGGCCTCGGTGCACCAGAGACCTCCAGCCACATCCTTGCATCCGCTGCTTCCGCCTCTCCTCAAAACCCTCCTGCTGAGGCTTGGGCTGCCCTCCTTCCCTCATGCTGTACTCATGTCTCCACACCAACACCTCTGCAGTGTGCTGGAACAGCCCCAGCGGCTGCCACCGTTCTTCTCTGTGAATGCTCTGGGGACAGTTTTTATTTGCACACCTTCCCATGTTCCCCCCAGCAGCACCCCTTGACCCCTGGGTGCCTTGGAGAGAGTGGGTGCTGCCCACAACTCTGCTGGCTGTCCCTGTGCCCATGGCTCTTCAGCTTTAGGTCGTGAACCCCTCACACCCCTGACCTTCTTGCGTTTGTTGCTCTTCACAAGCAGATGGTTTCTCTTGATTCCTGTTTTCCCTTAGCCCTTCCCCTCCCTAGAACACCTTTAAAGGATTCTTTAACCGGAGAAGCCACTATGGGCAAGTAGACAAAAATATGCCTTGGGAAGAGCATAAAACAAAAGAGAAAACTTTCCTTCCCAGGATGCTTCAGTGATCCACAGCTCAGCAATTTTTGGCCCAGACAGGTTGTTTTGTTTTTCAACTGTATCACTCAGTGGATTTCTTCTCTGCAACCCTGCCCAGCCTCATCCTAAACTCGTGTAATTTATAGCATCCACATCCTCACGTGGCAAAGAGCTCCCCAGCTTAATTACGTATCTGAAGAACTGTCTCCTCTGGTCTGTTCCAAACCGAATGCTCAGTAATTTAAGCTGAGCTTCCAAGCTCACAGCTCACCAGCTGCCTGCTATTCCTTCAGCACTGCCCCTGATTTTACAGACCTTTTCCACTGCCCAGCAGCCAACTCCAGCCCATCCTGCAGCAACCCCATCCCACTTGGCTGTTCTGTGTGCAGGGACCACTTCATGGCTCTGATCTCCTTGCACCATTTCTCATCCTCTTCTGCTATTTTCTCAGGGCTGCAGCAGAAGCATGTATGACACAGAACCACACTAATGTTTGCTGGTTTCTCCTCTGATTTTTTTCTTAAATAACCCACAGCATTACACCTGCTTTTTCTTGACTATCAAACAGCCAGGAGCTAACGTCTTTATGGCCTATTTACCACAATACCAAATTTCATTTCTGAGAGGTAACATCAGTCCAGAGCCCATCAGTCCCTCTGGGAGTTTGGGTTGTTTTCCCCTGTATGTGTGATGTTGCATTTACGAGCCCTGGATTTCCTCCCACGGTGCCTGAACCCGTGTCCTCTATCAGCAGACACAGAACTTCAGCCACCAGTTATTCCAGCTCACTCAAATACTGTATCAATTTAGAAACTATGATTGCAGAAGTGACAGAGAGCTGCACCAGAGAAGCATTTATACTGGCATAAAGGTCTTTTCATCTTGCAGTAGCTCACGTTAGCAATTTTACATCAATTTGACTGAGTATGGCAAGAAGTTGTTAGAAGCATCCGAAGATCAGTAGTCCCACTCTGCCTCTGCTACACTTTATTACCATATTAGTGCAAGAAAGACGTGCCACCCTCAGTCTTCACTGTGCTCAGCTGATGTCTTCCATCTCATCATCTTTCCTAATTTCCAGTACTTTTTTAGTTCTCCAATTAATTTATTGCTAACTCTCTGGATCTGTGATTTGCTGGCACTGCATTTCTAGAATAATATTAATAATAATGCATGAAATACATTTTGGAATAGTACTGCTAATACTAATAAATACCCTTTAATTTTTCCCCTTTCTGGCATGCCAAAAGGTGATAAGGGATTTTTAAAAACTCATTCTCTTGGGTGAAATAAAACAAGAAAAAAATCAATCATCTTTGATCTCCTGATCCAACCACTGATGTTTTGAAAAAACATGACTCTTATTCAGACTTGATGCTACTTGGAGGGAAGAGGTGTTGGGCTATTTATTTAATTTGGTTGGCAAACCCCAGTTTACTTGGGCCAACTGCAGAAGTGCAGTGGGGTTATGCACCATTTTCTTCTGCCTCTGCCAGACCTGTTCAGGGTGGAGTGGGGGTGAGTGGTGGTGGGGGGAAGTTGCCTGTCTCCACTGTTTGTTTTTGTTTTTTTTTTTTCCATAAAGAAAAAACTACGTAGTGAGTGATCATCCGAGAGACTGGCTGTTCTGCCCAGGGCATTTTGGCTTTATGGCTAGGGTACCTTAAGAACCCTGTGTCAAAATGAATTGACAGCAGCCCCAAGGAAAAGAACTTGGGAGTGTTGGCTGATGAAAAGCTCAACATGTCCCAGCAATGCAAGCTTGCTGCCCAAAAAGCCAACCGTATCCTGGGCTGCATCAAAAGAAGTATCAGCAGCACGTCAATGGAGGGGATTCTGCTCCTCTCTGGTGAGACTCCACCTGGCATACTGTGTCCAGCTCTGGGGTCCTCAGGGCAAAGAAAACATTAAGCTGTTGGGAGTGTGTCCAGAGGAAGGCCATGAAGATGATGAGAGAGGCTGGAGCACCTCTGGGGAGACAGGCTGAAAGAATTTGCTTTGTTCAGTATGGAGAAGGGTCTGGGGAGACCTTATTGCTGCCTTCCAGTACCTGAAGGGGCCTACAGGAAAGATGAAGAGGGACTGGTTACAAGGGCATGGAGAGATAGGACAAGGGGTAATGGCTTCAAGCTGAAAGAGGGCAGGTTTAGATTAGATGTTAGGAAGAAATTCTTCCCTGTGAGGGTGGTGAGGCCCTGGCACAGGCTGCCCAGAGAGGCTGTGGCTGCCCCCTCCCAAGCAGTGTTCAAGGCCAGGTTGGATGCGGCTTTGGGCAACCTGGTCTGGTGGAGAGTGTCCCTGCCCATGGCAGGAGATTAGATCTAGATGGGCTTAAAAAGTCCTTTCCAACCCAAATTATTTTAAGACTCTATGATTCTGTAATAAAAGCTGATGGAGGAGCATCTGAATCAGATGGAGTACCCCTCAGTAGAGCTAGCAGGCTTCTCACCACTTACAACTCTGAAATGTAGACACCAGGGTACCATGGACTGAAAATCCATCCACTTGGGATCCAGTTAAATAATCACCTAGCTTGCTGCCTCCTGTCTTAAATTAATTTACAGAGTATCAACTCAAACGGACTATATTGAAGGTTTTACTTAGTAAGTTATACTTAGACAAAATTCCTACTGGTACTTCCTTTAAATACATGTTTTACAGCAGGGAGGAAGCAGATGATTGTCTGCTTCCCTAAACAAACTCCACCTGCCTGTTAAAACTGGGTACAGACTGTACTCGGACAGTATTTCCCCTCTTCTGATCCTATTCAGTTGTATTTCAGGTGTGCTGTTAATGTTTAATTCCTTGCAAATAGTTTCCTCTGAGCTGTTCCCTCTCCACCGTGTTGTATTTGCAAGATTATTAACTCAAGCACCAAAATACCGAATAGCAGCTGTACAGTGAAAAGGTAGCGGGTAAGCATCCTAATTCCTGACCTTCCCTCTCCCAGCTCCATGTGGACAGGTCATCACTTTGAGACTGCTCCATACTGTTAAGCTACATAATCCAGCAAAGGTTTAAAGGATTGTACATTCTGGTTTTAGTATTGGCAGTGCCTGAGTGATAGGGTACCCTCTAAGCTTGTTAAAAGGCTGCTCAGCCCCTGAAGTGTAACGGTGGCAATAACAGAGAGAAAATCATATGGACTGCAAACCTAACAGATATGTAATTACAGCTTGTTGTGGGCTTTTGTCAGACAGACTTTCTGGACAGTTTGCCTTTTGAGAAATACACAGGCGTTCTGTGCTACTTCTTGTACGCCAAACCATGAGCTGCTCTTCCCAGCACCCCAGCACGCTGCCGAGGTGCTACTTGGCCCATAGTGCTGCAAAGTGCTTCAAATAAGTGACTGTGGAATGGCCAATGTAGCTGCTACAGGGAAGGGAGTGTAGAGAAAGTAGGCTTTTACTCTAGTTGGTTCCCAAACTGCTGCCCCTCCTGAGTACAACAATAAGCCTGAGATCCTCCTGTTGCCCTAGGGAGATGGTAGAGGAAGGGATGGCATCGCTTCCATCCTGCTTAAGACTCAGTGCTGGTCTGGCTCAGAAATAATTTTACAGATAGAGGGAATGATGCATGAAAAATAGCTGGGAGGTACATGCCGCAATACTGCAAGCACAATACTTAATACACAGTGGTATTATTAAACCGATCACGGCTAAGCAAATACATCTTGATCGGTCCCTGGCTGTCCAGAATTTTCATCAGACACATACATGCACACGTGCTGATGCTGGTTTTGAATCACCGAGTCTGTCTGCCTGGCAGTTCAAAAATTTCAGAACACTGCCAGGATGTGAAAAAAAAAAAAACAAACCCAAACCAAACAACAAAGCATATTTAAACTAAAACCACAGATTTAAAATGGCAGAAAACCAGAAGTAACTGGGGGGAAGGGGAAGCTCTTTTT